>JAZGLO010006589.1:0-82509 GCA_036873155.1 Biomphalaria sudanica | reverse complement strand
ACATCCGAAACTAGTGAAACACCCAAAACATGTCAAACACCCGAAACATGTCAAACATACGAAACATGTCAAACAAACGAAACATCCGAAACATGTCAAACACCCGAAACATGTCAAACATACGAAACATCTGAAACATGTCAAAAACCCGAAATATGTCAAACATACGAAACATCCGAAACATGTCAAACATACGAAACATACAAAACATGTCAAACACCTGAAACATGTCATACATACGAAACATCCGAAACATGTGAAACACCCAAAACATGTCAAACATACGAAACATTCAAAACATGTGAAACACCCGAAACATGTCTAACATACGAAACATTCTAAACATGTCAAACACCCGAAACATGTCAAACATACGAAACATTCGAAACATTTCAAATACCCCAAACATGTCAAACATCCGAAACATCCGAAACATGTCAAACATACGAAACATCCGAAACATGTCAAACACTCGAAACATGTCAAACATACGAAACATCCGAAACATGTCAAACATACGAAACATGTCAATATACGAAACATCCGAAACATGTCAAACACCCGTAATATGTCAAACATACGAAACATCCAAAACATGTCAAACATCCGAAACATGTTAAACAGCCTAAACATGTCAAACATATGAGACATCCAAAACATGTCAAACACCTGAAACATGTCAAACATACGAAACATCCGAAACATGTCAAACACTCTAAACATGTCAAAAATACGAAACATGTCAAACATACGAAACATCCGAAACATGTCAAACACCCGAAACATGTTAAACATACAAAACATCCGAAACATGTCAAACACCCGAAACATGTCAAACATACGAAACATCCGAAACATGTCAAACATACGAAACATCCGAAACATGTCAAACACTCTAAACATGTCAAACATACGAAACATCCAAAACATGTCAAACATACGAAACATCTGAAACATGTCAAACACCCGAAACTTGTCAAACATACGAAACATCCGAAACTAGTAAAACACCCAAAACATGTCAAACACCCAAAACATGTCAAACATACAAAACATGGCAAACATACGAAACATCCGAAACATGTCAAACACCCCAAACATGTCAAACATACGAAACATCTGAACCATGTCAAACATTCGAAACATGTCAAACATACGAAACATCCGAAACATGTCAAACATACGAAACATACAAAACATGTCAAACACCTGAAACATGTCATACATACGAAACATCCGAAACATGTGAAACACCCAAAACAGGTCAAACATACGAAACATTCAAAACATGTGAAACACCCGAAACATGTCTAATATACGAAACATTCGAAACATGTGAAACACCCTAATCATGTCAAACATACGAAACATCCGAAACATGTCAAACACCCGAAACATGTCAAACATCCGAAACATCCGAAACATGTCAAACATACGAAACATCCGAAACATGTCAAACACCCGAAACATGTCAAACATACGAAACATCCGAAACATGTCAAACATACGAAACATACAAAACATGTCAAACACCTGAAACATGTCATACATACGAAACATCCGAAACATGTGAAACACCCAAAACTGGTCAAACATACGAAACATTCAAAACATGTAAAACACCCGAAACATGTCTAATATACAAAACATTCGAAACATGTCAAACACCCTAAACATGTCAAACATACGAAACATCCGAAACATGTCAAACACCCAAAACATGTCAAACATCCGAAACATCCGAAACATGTCAAACATACGAAACATCCGAAACATGTCAAACACCCGAAACATGTCAAACATACGAAACATCCGAAACATGTCAAACATACGAAACATCCGAAACATGTCAAAAACCCGAAAAATGTCAAACATACGAAACATCCGAAACATAACAAACACCCGAAACATGTCAAACATACGAAACATCCGAAAAATGTCAATTTTCCAAAACATGTCAAACATACGAAACATTTGAAACATAACAAACACCAGAAACATGTCAAACATACGAAACATCTAAAAAATGTCAAGCACCCGAAACATATCAAGCATACAAAATATTCGAAACATGTTAAACATCCGAAACATGTCAATATACGAAACATCCGAAACATGTCAAACACCCAAAATATGTCAAACATACGAAACATCCGAAACATGTCAAACATCCGAAACATGTTAGACAGCCTAAGCATGTCAAACATATGAGACATCCGAAACATGTCAAACACCTGTAACATGTTAAACATACGAAACATCCGAAACATGTCAAACACTCTAGACATGTGAAACATACGAAACATCCGAAAAATGTCAAAAATACGAAACATCTGAAACATGTCAAACACCCGAAACACGTCAAACATACGAAACATCCGAAACTAGTGAAACACCCAAAACATGTCAAACACCCGAAACATGTCAAACATACGAAACATGTCAAACAAACGAAACATCCGAAACATGTCAAACACCCGAAACATGTCAAACATACGAAACATCTGAAACATGTCAAAAACCCGAAATATGTCAAACATACGAAACATCCGAAACATGTCAAACATACGAAACATACAAAACATGTCAAACACCTGAAACATGTCATACATACGAAACATCCGAAACATGTGAAACACCCAAAACATGTCAAACATACGAAACATTCAAAACATGTGAAACACCCGAAACATGTCTAACATACGAAACATTCTAAACATGTCAAACACCCGAAACATGTCAAACATACGAAACATTCGAAACATGTCAAATACCCCAAACATGTCAAACATCCGAAACATCCGAAACATGTCAAACATACGAAACATCCGAAACATGTCAAACACCCGAAACATGTCAAACATACGAAACATCCGAAACATGTCAAACATACGAAACATGTCAATATACGAAACATCCGAAACATGTCAAACACCCGTAATATGTCAAACATACGAAACATCCAAAACATGTCAAACATCCGAAACATGTTAAACAGCCTAAACATGTCAAACATATGAGACATCCGAAACATGTCAAACACCTGAAACATGTCAAACATACGAAACATCCGAAACATGTCAAACACTCTAAACATGTCAAAAATACGAAACATGTCAAACATACGAAACATCCGAAACATGTCAAACACCCGAAACATGTTAAACATACAAAACATCCGAAACATGTCAAACACCCGAAACATGTCAAACATACGAAACATCCAAAACATGTCAAACATACGAAACATCTGAAACATGTCAAACACCCGAAACATGTCAAACATACGAAACATCCGAAACTAGTGAAACACCCAAAACATGTCAAACACCCAAAACATGTCAAACATACAAAACATGGCAAACATACGAAACATCCGAAACATGTCAAACACCCCAAACATGTCAAACATACGAAACATCTGAACCATGTCAAACATTCGAAACATGTCAAACATACGAAACATCCGAAACATGTCAAACATACGAAACATACAAAACATGTCAAACACCTGAAACATGTCATACATACGAAACATCCGAAACATGTGAAACACCCAAAACAGGTCAAACATACGAAACATTCAAAACATGTGAAACACCCGAAACATGTCTAATATACGAAACATTCGAAACATGTCAAACACCCTAATCATGTCAAACATACGAAACATCCGAAACATGTCAAACACCCAAAACATGTCAAACATCCGAAACATCCGAAACATGTCAAACATACGAAACATCCGAAACATGTCAAACACCCGAAACATGTCAAACATACGAAACATCCGAAACATGTCAAACATACGAAACATCCGAAACATGTCAAAAATCCCGAAAAATGTCAAACATACGAAACATCCGAAACATAACAAACACCCGAAACATGTCAAACATACGAAACATTCGAAACATGTCAAACACCATAAACATGTCAAACATACGAAACATCCGAAACATGTCAAACACCCAAAACATGTCAAACATCCGAAACATCCGAAACATGTCAAACATACGAAACATCCGAAACATGTCAAACACCCGAAACATGTCAAACATACGAAACATCCGAAACATGTCAAACATACGAAACATCCGAAACATGTCAAAAACCCGAAAAATGTCAAACATACGAAACATCCGAAACATAACAAACACCCGAAACATGTCAAACATACGAAACATCCGAAAAATGTCATTTTTCCAAAACATGTCAAACATACGAAACATTTGAAACATAACAAACACCAGAAACATGTCAAACATACGAAACATCTGAAAAATGTCAAGCACCTGAAACATATCAAGCATACAAAATATTCGAAACATGTTAAACATCCGAAACATGTCAATATACGAAACATCCGAAACATGTCAAACACCCAAAATATGTCAAACATACGAAACATCCGAAACATGTCAAACATCCGAAACATGTTAAACAGCCTAAACATGTCAAACATATGAGACATCCGAAACATGTCAAACACCTGTAACATGTTAAACATACGAAACATCCGAAACATGTCAAACACTCTAGACATGTCAAACATACGAAACATCCGAAACATGTCAAACATACGAAACATCTGAAACATGTCAAACACCCGAAACACGTCAAACATACGAAACATCCGAAACTAGTGAAACACCCAAAACATGTCAAACACCCGAAACATGTCAAACATACGAAACATGTCAAACAAACAAAACATCCGAAACATGTCAAACACCCGAAACATGTCAAACATACGAAACATCTGAAACATGTCAAAAACCCGAAACATGTCAAACATACGAAACATCCGAAACATGTCAAACATACGAAACATACAAAACATGTCAAACACCTGAAACATGTCATACATACGAAACATCCGAAACATGTGAAACACCCAAAACATGTCAAACATACGAAACATTCAAAACATGTGAAACACCCGAAACATGTCTAACATACGAAACATTCTAAACATGTCAAACACCCGAAACATGTCAAACATACGAAACATTCGAAACATGTCAAATACCCCAAACATGTCAAACATCCGAAACATCCGAAACATGTCAAACATACGAAACATCCGAAACATGTCAAACACCCGAAACATGTCAAACATACGAAACATCCGAAACATGTCAAACATACGAAACATCCGAAACATGTCAAAAACCCGAAACATGTCAAACATACAAAACATTCGAAACATGTTAAACATCCGAAACATGTCAATATACGAAACATCCGAAACATGTCAAACACCCGTAATATGTCAAACATACGAAACATCCAAAACATGTCAAACATCCGAAACATGTTAAACAGCCTAAACATGTCAAACATATGAGACATCCGAAACATGTCAAACACCTGAAACATGTCAAACATACGAAACATCCGAAACATGTCAAACACTCTAAACATGTCAAAAATACGAAACATGTCAAACATACGAAACATCCGAAACATGTCAAACACCCGAAACATGTTAAACATACAAAACATCCGAAACATGTCAAACACCCGAAACATGTCAAACATACGAAACATCCGAAACATGTCAAACATACGAAACATCCGAAACATGTCAAACACTCTAAACATGTCAAACATACGAAACATCCAAAACATGTCAAACATACGAAACATCTGAAACATGTCAAACACCCGAAACATGTCAAACATACGAAACATCCGAAACTAGTGAAACACCCAAAACATGTCAAACACCCAAAACATGTCAAACATACAAAACATGACAAACATACGAAACATCCGAAACATGTCAAACACCCCAAACATGTCAAACATACGAAACATCTGAACCATGTCAAACATTCGAAACATGTCAAACATACGAAACATCCGAAACATGTCAAACATACGAAACATACAAAACATGTCAAACACCTGAAACATGTCATACATACGAAACATCCGAAACATGTGAATCACCCAAAACAGGTCAAACATACGAAACATTCAAAACATGTGAAACACCCGAAACATGTCTAATATACGAAACATTCGAAACATGTCAAACACCCTAATCATGTCAAACATACGAAACATCCGAAACATGTCAAACACCCAAAACATGTCAAACATCCGAAACATCCGAAACATGTCAAACATACGAAACATCCGAAACATGTCAAACACCCGAAACATGTCAAACATACGAAACATCCGAAACATGTCAAACATACGAAACATCCGAAACATGTCAAAAACCCGCAAAATGTCAAACATACGAAACATCCGAAACATAACAAACACCCGAAACATGTCAAACATACCAAACATCCGAAAAATGTCAAACACCCTAAACATGTCAAACATACGAAACATCCGAAACATGTCAAACACCCAAAAAATGTCAAACATCCGAAACATCCGAAACATGTCAAACATACGAAACATCCGAAACATGTCAAACACCCGAAACATGTCAAACATACGAAACATCCGAAACATGTCAAACATACGAAACATCCGAAACATGTCAAAAACCCGAAAAATGTCAAACATACGAAACATCCGAAACATAACAAACACCCGAAACATGTCATGTTTAACATGTTACAGGTGTTTGACATGTTTCGGATGTCTCATATGTTTGACATGCGTAGGCTGTTTAACATGTTTCGGATGTTTGACATGTTTCGGATGTTTCGTATGTTTGACATATTTTGGGTGTTTGACATGTTTCGGATGTTTCGTATATTGACATGTTTCGGATGTTTAACATGTTTCGAATATTTTGTATGCTTGATATGTTTCGGGTGCTTGACATTTTTCAGATGTTTCGTATGTTTGACATGTTTCTGGTGTTTGTTATGTTTCAAATGTTTCGTATGTTTGACATGTTTTGGAAAATTGACATTTTTCGGATGTTTCGTATGTTTGACATGTTTCGGGTGTTTGTTATGTTTCGGATGTTTCGTATGTTTGACATGTTTAGGGTGTTTGACATGTTTCGAATGTTTCGGGTGTTAGACATGTTTCGGGTGTTTCACATGTTTTGAATGTTTCGTATGTTTGACCAGTTTTGGGTGTTTTACATGTTTCGGATGTTTCGTATGTATGACATGTTTCAGGTGTTTGACATGTTTTGTATGTTTCGTATTTTTGACATGTTTCGGATGTTTCGTATGTTTGACATGTTTCGAATGTTTGACATGTTTCAGATGTTTCGTATGTTTGACATGTTTCGTATGTTTGACATGTTTTGGGTGTTTGACATGTTTTGGGTGTTTCACTAGTTTCGGATGTTTCGTATGTTTGACATGTTTCGGGTGTTTGACATGTTTCGGGTGTTTGACATGTCTGAATGGATACAATTCTATTGTGCGTAACAGTGAGACAAAATGACAAGTTTTCTATTTATATAAACTAAATATTAAACTTAAAATTGGTAGATTTTTTTAATGTGCTATATTGAAAAAAAACTATAAATTGTCCCAAAAAATGAATAAAATTTGTTGTTTGTTTGTAAAATTGTTATAATAATGACTTTTAAAATCAATTTATTACATTTATGCAAATTTAAGTTTCTACTGAAAAATTAAATTTATTTAAAAAAAAAATGCTAATTTTTCTTATTTAAGCAACTATAGAGTTCTCTATGTCTTTGTACTACAAAAATAAAAAACGGTAGGGTCATTCTTAGCAGGATGAATAACTCTTGAAAAAGATGTCATCTATTTTTAATCTATATAAATAATACTAGATTTAGAACTCTGAAGGTCAAATATGCCGTCAGCATTAAAAATGCATTTTTATTTTACTAATAATGTTTTAAAACATATACAATTGAATACTTTATATAAAATTCAACATTTTTAGGCAGCATTTTTAAAAATTAGATTGATCTTTCAGTAAGAAAATTTGATTAAAGTGTTTTTCATAAATAACGTATATTTTCTATTGTTACTTGTGCCGCGTGGCAGTTGTGTAGAACATTGGCTTTTCATGGCAAAGGTAGTGAGTTCAAGTCCCCGACGATGTATAATTTTTTTTTGTTTTTTTTTTCTTCATTTTTTAAACAAATAAATAACTGTATTAGGATATTCTAAAACTTGCAATTTTGTCCGAAAATATATTTAGTGCTTATCTCTTTACAAACAAAATTTTTTCATTCCTTTGATTTAGCAGTTATCTCATCACAGATCAAAAGAGAGGCCTTATAGTCTATTAACTCTGATCATCTCGCTTATCATGTTTTTTTTATTTATAATTCTTTTGCTGCTGTCAATTGGTGAAAGCAACAGCCAGAAATTGATACTAAAGTCAAATTACATACATGTTGAAAGTTTTTACCAAAGTCAAATATTCTCAGCAGGATATCATTTTTTTAACTACAGAAAATATAGAAAATATCTAGAAAAAATTTGAACAACAAGTGGAATGCCACCGATATATATTACAATACTTTTGATATGTTTGTGGATTACAGTTGCAGCAAGCGTTCTTAGGATAGAACAAGGCTAATTTCATAACATTATAAACTCTCCCTTTCTTGACAATTTTTGATTGTCTACCTTGATACCGGGGACACTATTTCCTTATCGCCAAGTAACTATCATGTTTGCTAGAGTCGGAGGGATACGATACTATTATTTTACGTATACTTATGGCAATTATCCGAAACATCCGAAACATGTCAAATATCCGAAACATCCGAAACATGTCAAACACCTGAAACATGTCAAACATACGAAACATCCGAAACATGTCATACACTCTAAACATGTCAAACATACGAAACATCCAAAACATGTCAAACATACGAAACATCTGAAACATGTCAAACACCCGAAACATGTCAAACATACGAAACATCCGAAACATGTCAAACATACGAAACATCTGAAACATGTCAAATACACGAAACATGTCAAACATACGAAACATCCGAAACAAGTGAAACACCCAAAACATGTCAAACACCCAAAACATGTCAAACATACAAAACATGTCAAACATACGAAACATCCGAAACATGTCAAACACCCCAAACATGTCAAACATACGAAACATCTGAAACATGTCAAACATTCGAAACATGTCAAACATACGAAACATCCGAAACATGTCAAACATACGAAACTTACAAAACATGTCAAACACCTGAAACATGTCATACATACGAAACATCCGAAACATGTGAAACACCCAAAACAGGTCAAACATACGAAACATTCAAAACATGTGAAACACCCGAAACATGTCTAATATACGAAACATTCGAAACATGTCAAACACCATAAACATGTCAAACATACGAAACATCCGAAACATGTCAAACACCCAAAACATGTCAAACATCCGAAACATCCGAAACATGTCAAACATACGAAACATCCGAAACATGTCAAACACCCGAAACATGTCAAACATACGAAACATCCGAAACATGTCAAACATACGAAACATCCAAAACATAACAAACACCCGAAACATGTCAAACATACGAAACATCCGAAAAATGTCAATTTTCCAAAACATATCAAACATACGAAACATTTGAAACATAACAAACACCAGAAACATGTCAAACATACGAAACATCTGAAAAATGTCAAGCACCCGAAACATATCAAGCATACATAATATTCGAAACATGTTAAACATCCGAAACATGTCAATATACGAAACATCCGAAACATGTCAAACACCCAAAATATGTCAAACATACGAAACATCCGAAACATGTCAAACATCCGAAACATGTTAAACAGCCTAAACATGTCAAACATATGAGACATCCGAAACATGTCAAACACCTGTAACATGTTAAACATACGAAACATCCGAAACATGTCAAACACTCTAGACATGTCAAACATACGAAACATCCGAAACATGTCAAACATACGAAACATCTGAAACATGTCAAACACCCAAAACACATCAAACATACGAAACATCTGAAACTAGTGAAACACCCAAAACATGTCAAACACCCGAAACATGTCAAACATACGAAACATGTCAAACAAACGAAACATCCGAAACATGTCAAACACCCGAAACATGTGAAACATACGAAACATCTGAAACATGTCAAAAACCCGAAACATGTCAAACATACGAAACATCCGAAACATGTCAAACATACGAAACATACAAAACATGTCAAACACCTGAAACATGTCATACATACGAAACATCCGAAACATGTGAAACACCCAAAACATGTCAAACATACGAAACATTCAAAACATGTGAAACACCCGAAACATGTCTAACATACGAAACATTCTAAACATGTCAAACACCCGAAACATGTCAAACATACGAAACATTCGAAACATGTCAAATACCCCAAACATGTCAAACATCCGAAACATCCGAAACATGTCAAACATACGAAACATCCGAAACATGTCAAACACCCGAAACATGTCAAACATACGAAACATCCGAAACATGTCAAACATACGAAACATCCGAAACATGTCAAAAACCCGAAACATGTCAAACATACAAAACATTAGAAACATGTTAAACATCCGAAACATGTCAATATACGAAACATCCAAAACATGTCAAACACCCGTAATATGTCAAACATACGAAACATCCAAAACATGTCAAACATCCGAAACATGTTAAACAGCCTAAACATGTCAAACATATGAGACATCCGAAACATGTCAAACAACCGAAACATGTCAAACATACGAAACATCCGAAACTAGTGAAACACCCAAAACATGTCAAACACCCAAAACATGTCAAACATACAAAACATGACAAACATACGAAACATCCGAAACATGTCAAACACCCCAAACATGTCAAACATACGAAACATCTGAAACATGTCAAACATTCGAAACATGTCAAACATACGAAACATCCGAAACATGTCAAACATACGAAACATACAAAACATGTCAAACACCTGAAACATGTCATACATACGAAACATCCGAAACATGTGAAACACCCAAAACAGGTCAAACATACGAAACATTCAAAACATGTGAAACACCCGAAACATGTCTAACATACGAAACATTCGAAACATGTCAAACACCCTAAACATGTCAAACATACGAAACATCCGAAACATGTCAAACACCCAAAACATGTCAAACATCCGAAACATCCGAAACATGTCAAACATACGAAACATCCGAAACATGTCAAACACCCGAAACATGTCAAACATACGAAACATCCGAAACATGTCAAACATACGAAACATCCGAAACATGTCAAAAACCCGAAAAATGTCAAACATACGAAACATCCGAAACATAACAAACACCCGAAACATGTCAAACATACGAAACATCCGAAAAATGTCAATTTTCCAAAACATGTCAAACATACGAAACATTTGAAACATAACAAACACCAGAAACATGTCAAACATACGAAACATCTAAAAAATGTCAAGCACCCGAAACATATCAAGCATACAAAATATTCGAAACATGTTAAACATCCGAAACATGTCAATATACGAAACATCCGAAACATGTCAAACACCCAAAATATGTCAAACATACGAAACATCCGAAACATGTCAAACATCCGAAACATGTTAGACAGCCTAAGCATGTCAAACATATGAGACATCCGAAACATGTCAAACACCTGTAACATGTTAAACATACGAAACATCCGAAACATGTCAAACACTCTAGACATGTCAAACATACGAAACATCCGAAAAATGTCAAACATACGAAACATCTGAAACATGTCAAACACCCGAAACACGTCAAACATACGAAACATCCGAAACTAGTGAAACACCCAAAACATGTCAAACACCCGAAACATGTCAAACATACGAAACATGTCAAACAAACGAAACATCCGAAACATGTCAAACACCCGAAACATGTCAAACATACGAAACATCTGAAACATGTCAAAAACCCGAAATATGTCAAACATACGAAACATCCGAAACATGTCAAACATACGAAACATACAAAACATGTCAAACACCTGAAACATGTCATACATACGAAACCTCCGAAACATGTGAAACACCCAAAACAGGTCAAACATACGAAACATTCAAAACATGTGAAACACCCGAAACATGTCTAATATACGAAACATTCGAAACATGTCAAACACCCTAATCATGTCAAACATACGAAACATCCGAAACATGTCAAACACCCAAAACATGTCAAACATCCGAAACATCCGAAACATGTCAAACATACGAAACATCCGAAACATGTCAAACACCCGAAACATGTCAAACATACGAAACATCCGAAACATGTCAAACATACGAAACATCCGAAACATGTCAAAAACCCGAAAAAAGTCAAACATACGAAACATCCGAAACATAACAAACACCCGAAACATGTCAAACATACGAAACATCCGAAAAATGTCAAACACCCTAAACATGTCAAACATACGAAACATCCGAAACATGTCAAACACCCAAAACATGTCAAACATCCGAAACATCCGAAACATGTCAAACATACGAAACATCCGAAACATGTCAAACACCCGAAACATGTCAAACATACGAAACATCCGAATCATGTCAAACATACGAAACATCCGAAACATGTCAAAAACCCGAAAAATGTCAAACATACGAAACATCCGAAACATAACAAACACCCGAAACATGTCAAACATACGAAACATCCGAAAAATGTCAATTTTCCAAAACATGTCAAACATACGAAACATTTGAAACATAACAAACACCAGAAACATTTCAAACATACGAAACATCTGAAAAATGTCAAGCACCCGAAACATATCAAGCATACAAAATATTCGAAACATGTTAAACATCCGAAACATGTCAATATACGAAACATCCGAAACATGTCAAACACCCAAAATATGTCAAACATACGAAACATCCGAAACATGTCAAACATCCGAAACATGTTAAACAGCCTAAACATGTCAAACATATGAGACATCCGAAACATGTCAAACACCTGTAACATGTTAAAAATACGAAACATCCGAAACATGTCAAACACCAGAAACATGTCAGACATTCGAAACATGTTTCGGATGTTTCGTATGTTTGACATGTCTAGAGTGTTTGACATGTTTCGGGTGTTTGACATATTTTGGGTGTTTAACTTGTTTCGGATGCTTTGTATGTTTGACATGTTTCGAATGTTTGACATGTTTAGGTTGTTTGACATGTTTCGGATGTTTGGTATGTTTGACATTCTTCGGGTGTTTCGTATGTTTGACATGTTTCGGGTGTCTGACATTTTTCGGATGTTTCGTATGTTTGACATTTTTCGGGTTTTTGACATGTTTCGGATGTTTCGTATGTTTGACATGTTTCGGATGTTTCGTATGTTTGACATGTTTCGGGTGTTTCACATGTTTTGAATGTTTCGTATGTTTGACCTGTTTTGGGTGTTTCACATGTTTCGGATGTTTCGTATGTATGACATGTTTCAGGTGTTTGACATGTTTTGTATGTTTCGTATGTTTGACATGTTTCGGATGTTTCGTATGTTTGACATGTTTCGAATGATTGACATGTTTCAGATGTTTCGTATGTTTGACATGTTTGGGGTGTTTGACATGTTTCGGATGTTTCGTATGTTTGTCATGTTTTGTATGTTTGACATGTTTTGGGTGTTTGACATGTTTTGGGTGTTTCACTAGTTTCGGATGTTTCGTATATTTGACATGTTTCGGGTGTTTGACATGTTTCAGATGTTTCGTATGTTTGACATGTTTTGGATGTTTCGTATGTTTGACATATTACGGGTGTTTGACATTTTACGGATGTTTCGTATGTTTGACATGTTTTGGATGTTTCGTATGTTTGACATGTTTAGAGTGTTTGACATGTTTCGGATGTTTCGTATGTTTGACATGTTTCGGATGTTTCGTATGTTTGACATGTTTCGGGTGTTTGACATGTTTCGGATGTTTTGTATGTTTAACATGTTTCGGGTGTTTGACATTTTTCAGATGTTTCGTATGTTTGACATGTTTCGTATGTTTGACATGTTTAGAGTGTTTGACATGTTTCGGATGTTTCGTATGTTTGACATGTTTCAGGTGTTTGACATGTTTCGGATGTCTCATATGTTTGACATGTTTAGGCTGTTTAACATGTTTCGGATGTTTGACATGTTTTGGATGTTTCGTATGTTTGACATATTACGGGTGTTTGACATGTTTCGGATGTTTCGTATATTGACATGTTTCAGATGTTTAACATGTTTCGAATGTTTTGTATGTTTGACATGTTTCGGGTTTTTGACATGTTTCGGATGTTTCGTATGTTTGACATGTTTCGGATGTTTCGTATGTTTGACATGTTTCGGGTGTTTGACATGTTTCGGATGTTTCGTATGTTTGACATGTTTCGGATGTTTCGTATGTTTGACATGTTTGGGGTATTTGACATGTTTCGAATGTTTCGTATGTTTGACATGTTTCGGGTGTTTGACATGTTTAGAATGTTTCGTATGTTAGACATGTTTCAGGTGTTTGACATGTTTTGTATGTTTCGTATGTTTGACATGTTTTGGGTGTTTCACATGTTTCGGATGTTTCGTATGTATGACATGTTTCAGGTGTTTGACATGTTTTGTATGTTTCGTATGTTTGACAATTTTCGGATGTTTCGTATGTTTGACATGTTTCGGGTTTTTGACATGTTTCAGATGTTTCGTATGTTTGACATGTTTCGGGTGTTTGACATGTTTCGGATGTTTCGTTTGTTTGACATGTTTCGTATGTTTGACATGTTTCGGGTGTTTGACATGTTTTGGGTGTTTCACTAGTTTCGGATGTTTCGTATGTTTGACGTGTTTCGGGTGTTTGACATGTTTCAGATGTTTCGTATGTTTGACATATTTCGGATGTTTCGTATGTTTGACATGTCTAGAGTGTTTGACATGTTTCGGATGTTTCGTATGTTTAACATGTTACAGGTGTTTGACATGTTTCGGATGTCTCATATGTTTGACATGCTTAGGCTGTTTAACATGTTTCGGATGTTTGACATGTTTCGGATGTTTCGTATGTTTAACATATTTTGGGTGTTTGACATGTTTCGGATGTTTCGAATATTGACATGTTTCGGATGTTTAACATGTTTCGAATATTTTGTATGCTTGATATGTTTCGGGTGCTTGACATTTTTCAGATGTTTCGTATGTTTGACATGTTTCTGGTGTTTGTTATGTTTCAAATGTTTCGTATGTTTGACATGTTTTGGAAAATTGACATTTTTCGGATGTTTCGTATGTTTGACATGTTTCGGGTGTTTGTTATGTTTCGGATGTTTCGTATGTTTGACATGTTTAGGGTGTTTGACATGTTTCGAATGTTTCGGGTGTTAGACATGTTTCGGGTGTTTCACATGTTTTGAATGTTTCGTATGTTTGACCAGTTTTGGGTGTTTCACATGTTTCGTATGTTTCGTATGTATGACATGTTTCAGGTGTTTGACATGTTTTGTATGTTTCGTATTTTTGACATGTTTCGGATGTTTCGTATGTTTGACATGTTTCGAATGTTTGACATGTTTCAGATGTTTCGTATGTTTGACATGTTTCGTATGTTTGACATGTTTTGGGTGTTTGACATGTTTTGGGTGTTTCACTAGTTTCGGATGTTTCGTATGTTTGACATGTTTCGGGTGTTTGACATGTTTCGGGTGTTTGACATGTCTGAATGGATACAATTCTATTGTGCGTAACAGTGAGACAAAATGACAAGTTTTCTATTTATATAAACTAAATATTAAACTTAAAATTGGTAGATTTTTTTAATGTACTATATTCAAAAAAAACTATAAATTGTCCCAAAAAATGAATAAAATTTGTTGTTTGTTTGTAAAATTGTTATAATAATGACTTTTAAAATCAATTTATTACATTTATGCAAATTTAAGTTTCTACTGAAAAATTAAATTTATTTAAAAAAAAAATGCTAATTTTTCTTATTTAAGCAACTATAGAGTTCTCTCTGTCTTTGTACTACAAAAATAAAAAACGGTAGGGTCATTCTTAGCAGGATGAATAACTCTTGAAAAAGATGTCATCTATTTTTAATCTATATAAATAATACTAGATTTAGAACTCTGAAGGTCAAATATGCCGTCAGCATTAAAAATGCATTTTTATTTTACTAATAATGTTTTAAAACATATACAATTGAATACTTTATATAAAATTCAACATTTTTAGGCAGCATTTTTAAAAATTAGATTGATCTTTCAGTAAGAAAATTTGATTAAAGTGTTTTTCATAAATAACGTATATTTTCTATTGTTACTTGTGCCGCGTGGCAGTTGTGTAGAACATTGGCTTTTCATGGCAAAGGTAGTGAGTTCAAGTCCCCGACGATGTATAATTTTTTTTTGTTTTTTTTTTCTTCATTTTTTAAACAAATAAATAACTGTATTAGGATATTCTAAAACTTGCAATTTTGTCCGAAAATATATTTAGTGCTTATCTCTTTACAAACAAAATTTTTTCATTCCTTTGATTTAGCAGTTATCTCATCACAGATCAAAAGAGAGGCCTTATAGTCTATTAACTCTGATCATCTCGCTTATCATGTTTTTTTTATTTATAATTCTTTTGCTGCTGTCAATTGGTGAAAGCAACAGCCAGAAATTGATACTAAAGTCAAATTACATACATGTTGAAAGTTTTTACCAAAGTCAAATATTCTCAGCAGGATATCATTTTTTTAACTACAGAAAATATAGAAAATATCTAGAAAAAATTTGAACAACAAGTGGAATGCCACCGATATATATTACAATACTTTTGATATGTTTGTGGATTACAGTTGCAGCAAGCGTTCTTAGGATAGAACAAGGCTAATTTCATAACATTATAAACTCTCCCTTTCTTGACAATTTTTGATTGTCTACCTTGATACCGGGGACACTATTTCCTTATCGCCAAGTAACTATCATGTTTGCTAAAGTCGGAGGGATACGATACTATTATTTTACGTATACTTATGGCAATTATCCGAAACATCCGAAACATGTCAAATATCCGAAACATCCGAAACATGTCAAACACCTGAAACATGTCAAACATACGAAACATCCGAAACATGTCATACACTCTAAACATGTCAAACATACGAAACATCCAAAACATGTCAAACATACGAAACATCTGAAACATGTCAAACACCCGAAACATGTCAAACATACGAAACATCCGAAACATGTCAAACATACGAAACATCTGAAACATGTCAAATACACGAAACATGTCAAACATACGAAACATCCGAAACAAGTGAAACACCCAAAACATGTCAAACACCCAAAACATGTCAAACATACAAAACATGTCAAACATACGAAACATCCGAAACATGTCAAACACCCCAAACATGTCAAACATACGAAACATCTGAAACATGTCAAACATTCGAAACATGTCAAACATACGAAACATCCGAAACATGTCAAACATACGAAACTTACAAAACATGTCAAACACCTGAAACATGTCATACATACGAAACATCCGAAACATGTGAAACACCCAAAACAGGTCAAACATACGAAACATTCAAAACATGTGAAACACCCGAAACATGTCTAATATACGAAACATTCGAAACATGTCAAACACCATAAACATGTCAAACATACGAAACATCCGAAACATGTAGAAAACCCAAAATATGTCAAACATCCGAAACATCCGAAACATGTCAAACATACGAAACATCCGAAACATGTCAAACACCCGAAACATGTCAAACATACGAAACATCCGAAACATGTCAAACATACGAAACATTCGAAACATGTCAAAAACCCGAAAAATGTCAAACATACGAAACATCCGAAACATAACAAACACCCGAAACATGTCAAACATACGAAACATCCGAAAAATGTCAATTTTCCAAAACATGTCAAACATACGAAACATTTGAAACATAACAAACACCAGAAACATGTCAAACATACGAAACATCTGAAAAATGTCAAGCACCCGAAACATATCAAGCATACAAAATATTCGAAACATGTTAAACATCCGAAACATGTCAATATACTAAACATCCGAAACATGTCAAACACCCAAAATATGTCAAACATACGAAACATCCGAAACATGTCAAACATCCGAAACATGTTAAACAGCCTAAACATGTCAAACATATGAGACATCCGAAACATGTCAAACACCTGTAACATGTTAAACATACGAACCATCCGAAACATGTCAAACACTCTAGACATGTCAAACATACGAAACATCCGAAACATGTCAAACATACGAAACATCTGAAACATGTCAAACACCCGAAACACATCAAACATACGAAACATCCGAAACTAGTGAAACACCCAAAACATGTCAAACACCCGAAACATGTCAAACATACGAAACATGTCAAACAAACGAAACATCCGAAACATGTCAAACACCCGAAACATGTCAAACATACGAAACATCTGAAACATGTCAAAAACCCGAAACATGTCAAACATACGAAACATCTGAAACATGTCAAACATACGAAACATACAAAACATGTCAAACACCTGAAACATGTCATACATACGAAACATCCGAAACATGTGAAACACCCAAAACATGTCAAACATACGAAACATTCAAAACATGTGAAACACCCGAAACATTTCTAACATACGAAACATTCTAAACATGTCAAACATCCGAAACATGTCAAACACTCCAAACATGTCAAACATACGAAACATCAGAAACATGTCAAACATACGAAACATCTGAAACATGTCAAACACCCGAAAGATGTCAAACATACGAAACATCCGAAACATGTCAAACATACGAAACATCTGAAACATGTCAAACACCCGAAACATGTCAAACATACGAAACATCCGAAACATGTCAAACATACGAAACATCCGAAACATGTCAAAAACCCGAAACATGTCAAACATACAAAACATTCGAAACATGTTAAACATCCGAAACATGTCAATATACGAAACATCCAAAACATGTCAAACACCCGTAATATGTCAAACATACGAAACATCCAAAACATGTCAAACATCCGAAACATGTTAAACAGCCTAAACATGTCAAACATATGAGACATCCGAAACATGTCAAACAACCGAAACATGTCAAACATACGAAACATCCGAAACTAGTGAAACACCCAAAACATGTCAAACACCCAAAACATGTCAAACATACAAAACATGACAAACATACGAAACATCCGAAACATTTCAAACACCCCAAACATGTCAAACATACGAAACATCTGAAACATGTCAAACATTCGAAACATGTCAAACATACGAAACATCCGAAACATGTCAAACATACGAAACATACAAAACATGTCAAACACCTGAAACATGTCATACATACGAAACATCCGAAACATGTGAAACACCCAAAACAGGTCAAACATACGAAACATTCAAAACATGTGAAACACCCGAAACATGTCTAACATACGAAACATTCGAAACATGTCAAACACCCTAAACATGTCAAACATACGAAACATCCGAAACATGTCAAACACCCAAAACATGTCAAACATCCGAAACATCCGAAACATGTCAAACATACGAAACATCCGAAACATGTCAAACACCCGAAACATGTCAAACATACGAAACATCCGAAACATGTCAAACATACGAAACATCCGAAACATGTCAAAAACCCGAAAAATGTCAAACATACGAAACATCCGAAACATAACAAACACCCGAAACATGTCAAACATACGAAACATCCGAAAAATGTCAATTTTCCAAAACATGTCAAACATACGAAACATTTGAAACATAACAAACACCAGAAACATGTCAAACATACGAAACATCTAAAAAATGTCAAGCACCCGAAACATATCAAGCATACAAAATATTCGAAACATGTTAAACATCCGAAACATGTCAATATACGAAACATCCAAAACATGTCAAACACCCAAAATATGTCAAACATACGAAACATCCGAAACATGTCAAACATCCGAAACATGTTAGACAGCCTAAGCATGTCAAACATATGAGACATCCGAAACATGTCAAACACCTGTAACATGTTAAACATACGAAACATCCGAAACATGTCAAACACTCTAGACATGTCAAACATACGAAACATCCGAAAAATGTCAAACATACGAAACATCTGAAACATGTCAAACACCCGAAACACGTCAAACATACGAAACATCCGAAACTAGTGAAACACCCAAAACATGTCAAACACCCGAAACATGTCAAACATACAAAACATGTCAAACAAACGAAACATCCGAAACATGTCAAACACCCGAAACATGTCAAACATACGAAACATCTGAAACATGTCAAAAACCCGAAATATGTCAAACATACGAAACATCCGAAACATGTCAAACATACGAAACATACAAAACATGTCAAACACCTGAAACATGTCATACATACGAAACATCCGAAACATGTGAAACACCCAAAACATGTCAAACATACGAAACATTCAAAACATGTGAAACACCCGAAACATGTCTAACATACGAAACATTCTAAACATGTCAAACACCCGAAAAATGTCAAACATACGAAACATTCGAAACATGTCAAATACCCCAAACATGTCAAACATCCGAAACATCCGAAACATGTCAAACATACGAAACATCCGAAACATGTCAAACACCCGAAACATGTCAAACATAGGAAACATCCGAAACATGTCAAACATACGAAACATCCGAAACATGTCAAAAACCCGAAACATGTCAAACATACAAAACATTCGAAACATGTTAAACATCCGAAACATGTCAATATACGAAACATCCGAAACATGTCAAACACCCGTAATATGTCAAACATACGAAACATCCAAAACATGTCAAACATCCGAAACATGTTAAACAGCCTAAACATGTCAAACATATGAGACATCCGAAACATGTCAAACACCTGAAACATGTCAAACATACGAAACATCCGAAACATGTCAAACACTCTAAACATGTCAAAAATACGAAACATGTCAAACATACGAAACATCCGAAACATGTCAAACACCCGAAACATGTTAAACATACAAAACATCCGAAACATGTCAAACACCCGAAACATGTCAAACATACGAAACATCCGAAACATGTGAAACATACGAAACATCCGAAACATGTCAAACACTCTAAACATGTCAAACATACGAAACATCCAAAACATGTCAAACATACGAAACATCCGAAACTAGTGAAACACCCAAAACATGTCAAACACCCAAAACATGTCAAACATACAAAACATGACAAACATACGAAACATCCGAAACATGTCAAACACCCCAAACATGTCAAACATACGAAACATAAACATCTGAACCATGTCAAACATTCGAAACATGTCAAACATACGAAACATCCGAAACATGTCAAACATACGAAACATACAAAACATGTCAAACACCTGAAACATGTCATACATACGAAACATCCGAAACATGTGAAACACCCAAAACAGGTCAAACATACGAACATTCAAAACATGTGAAACACCCGAAACATGTCTAATATACGAAACATTCGAAACATGTCAAACACCCTAATCATGTCAAACATACGAAACATCCGAAACATGTCAAACACCCAAAACATGTCAAACATCCGAAACATCCGAAACATGTCAAACATACGAAACATCCGAAACATGTCAAACACCCGAAACATGTCAAACATACGAAACATCTGAAACATGTCAAACATACGAAACATCCGAAACATGTCAAAAACCCGAAAAATGTCAAACATACGAAACATCCGAAACATAACAAACACCGAAACATGTCAAACATACGAAACATCCGAAAAATGTCAAACACCCTAAACATGTCAAACATACGAAACATCCGAAACATGTCAAACACCCAAAACATGTCAAACATCCGAAACATCCGAAACATGTCAAACATACGAAACATCCGAAACATGTCAAACACCCGAAACATGTCAAACATACGAAACATCCGAAACATGTCAAACATACGAAACATCCGAAACATGTCAAAAACCCGAAAAATGTCAAACATACGAAACATCCGAAACATAACAAACACCCGAAACATGTCAAACATACGAAACATCCGAAAAATGTCAATTTTCCAAAACATGTCAAACATACGAAACATTTGAAACATAACAAACACCAGAAACATTTCAAACATACGAAACATCTGAAAAATGTCAAGCACCCGAAACATATCAAGCATACAAAATATTCGAAACATGTTAAACATCCGAAACATGTCAATATACGAAACATCCGAAACATGTCAAACACCCAAAATATGTCAAACATACGAAACATCCGAAACATGTCAAACATCCGAAACATGTTAAACAGCCTAAACATGTCAAACATATGAGACATCCGAAACATGTCAAACACCTGTAACATGTTAAACATACGAAACATCCGAAACATGTCAAACACCAGAAACATGTCAGACATTCGAAACATGTTTCGGATGTTT
This sequence comes from Biomphalaria sudanica, assembly GCA_036873155.1. Lineage (NCBI taxonomy): Eukaryota > Metazoa > Mollusca > Gastropoda > Planorbidae > Biomphalaria > Biomphalaria sudanica. Next base: position 60,016 of record JAZGLO010006589.1, on the reverse strand, counting down.
CGTATGTTTGACATGTCTAGAGTGTTTGACATGTTTCGGGTGTTTGACATATTTTGGGTGTTTAACTTGTTTCGGATGCTTTGTATGTTTGACATGTTTCGAATGTTTGACATGTTTAGGTTGTTTGACATGTTTCGGATGTTTGGTATGTTTGACATACTTCGGGTGTTTCGTATGTTTGACATGTTTCGGGTGTCTGACATTTTTCGGATGTTTCGTATGTTTGACATTTTTCGGGTTTTTGACATGTTTCGGATGTTTCGTATGTTTGACATGTTTCGGATGTTTCGTATGTTTGACATGTTTCGGGTGTTTCACATGTTTTGAATGTTTCGTATGTTTGACCTGTTTTGGGTGTTTCACATGTTTCGGATGTTTCGTATGTATGACATGTTTCAGGTGTTTGACATGTTTTGTATGTTTCGTATGTTTGACATGTTTCGGATGTTTCGTATGTTTGACATGTTTCGAATGATTGACATGTTTCAGATGTTTCGTATGTTTGACATGTTTGGGGTGTTTGACATGTTTCGGATGTTTTCGTATGTTTGTCATGTTTTGTATGTTTGACATGTTTTGGGTGTTTTGACATGTTTTGGGTGTTTCACTAGTTTCGGATGTTTCGTATATTTGACATGTTTCGGGTGTTTGACATGTTTCAGATGTTTCGTATGTTTGACATGTTTTGGATGTTTCGTATGTTTGACATGTTTTAGAGTGTTTGACAGGTTACGGATGTTTCGTATGTTTGACATGTTTCGGATGTTTCGTATGTTTGACATGTTTCGGGTGTTTGACTTGTTTCTGATGTTTTGTATGTTTAACATGTTTCGGATGTTTGACATGTTTCAGATGTTTCGTATGTTTGACATGTTTCGTATGTTTGACATGTTTAGAGTGTTTGACATGTTTCGGATGTTTCGTATGTTTGACATGTTTCAGGTGTTTGACATGTTTCGGATGTCTCATATGTTTGACATGTTTAGGCTGTTTAACATGTTTCGGATGTTTGACATGTTTTGGATGTTTTGTATGTTTGACATATTACGGGTGTTTGACATTTTACGGATGTTTCGTATGTTTGACATGTTTTGGATGTTTCGTATGTTTGACATGTTTAGAGTGTTTGACATGTTTCGGATGTTTCGTATGTTTGACATGTTTCGGATGTTTCGTATGTTTGACATGTTTCGGGTGTTTGACATGTTTCGGATGTTTTGTATGTTTAACATGTTTCGGGTGTTTGACATTTTTCAGATGTTTCGTATGTTTGACATGTTTCGTATGTTTGACACGTTTAGAGTGTTTGACATGTTTCGGATGTTTCGTATGTTTGACATGTTTCAGGTGTTTGACATGTTTCGGATGTCTCATATGTTTGACATGTTTAGGCTGTTTAACATGTTTCGGATGTTTGACATGTTTTGGATGTTTCGTATGTTTGACATATTACGGGTGTTTGGACATGTTTCGGATGTTTCGTATATTGACATGTTTCAGATGTTTAACATGTTTCGAATGTTTTGTATGTTTGACATGTTTCGGGTTTTTGACATGTTTCGGATGTTTCGTATGTTTGACATGTTTCGGATGTTTCGTATGTTTGACATGTTTCGGGTGTTTGACATGTTTCGGATGTTTCGTATGTTTGACATGTTTCGGATGTTTCGGATGTTTGACATGTTTGGGGTATTTGACATGTTTCGAATGTTTCGTATGTTTGACATGTTTCGGGTGTTTGACATGTTTAGAATGTTTCGTATGTTAGACATGTTTCAGGTGTTTGACATGTTTTGTATGTTTCGTATGTTTGACATGTTTTGGGTGTTTCACATGTTTCGGATGTTTCGTATGTATGACATGTTTCGGGTGTTTGACATGTTTTGTATGTTTCGTATGTTTGACAATTTTCGGATGTTTCGTATGTTTGACATGTTTCGGGTTTTTGACATGTTTCAGATGTTTCGTATGTTTGACATGTTTCGGGTGTTTGACATGTTTCGGATGTTTCGTTTGTTTGACATGTTTCGTATGTTTGACATGTTTCGGGTGTTTTGACATGTTTTGGGTGTTTCACTAGTTTCGGATGTTTCGTATGTTTGACGTGTTCGGGTGTTTGACATGTTTCAGATGTTTCGTATGTTTGACATGTTTCGGATGTTTCGTATGTTTGACATGTCTAGAGTGTTTGACATGTTTCGGATGTTTCGTATGTTTAACATGTTACAGGTGTTTGACATGTTTCGGATGTCTCATATGTTTGACATGCTTAGGCTGTTTAACATGTTTCGGATGTTTGACATGTTTCGGATGTTTCGTATGTTTGACATATTTTGGGTGTTTGACATGTTTCGGATGTTTCGTATATTGACATGTTTCGGATGTTTAACATGTTTCGAATATTTTGTATGCTTGATATGTTTCGGGTGCTTGACATTTTTCAGATGTTTCGTATGTTTGACATGTTTCTGGTGTTTGTTATGTTTCAAATGTTTCGTATGTTTGACATGTTTTGGAAAATTGACATTTTTCGGATGTTTCGTATGTTTGACATGTTTCGGGTGTTTGTTATGTTTCGGATGTTTCGTATGTTTGACATGTTTAGGGTGTTTGACATGTTTCGAATGTTTCGGGTGTTAGACATGTTTCGGGTGTTTCACATGTTTTGAATGTTTCGTATGTTTGACCAGTTTTGGGTGTTTTCACATGTTTCGTATGTTTCGTATGTATGACATGTTTCAGGTGTTTGACATGTTTTGTATGTTTCGTATTTTTGACATGTTTCGGATGTTTCGTATGTTTGACATGTTTCGAATGTTTGACATGTTTCAGATGTTTCGTATGTTTGACATGTTTCGTATGTTTGACATGTTTTGGGTGTTTGACATGTTTTGGGTGTTTCACTAGTTTCGGATGTTTCGTATGTTTGACATGTTTCGGGTGTTTGACATGTTTCGGGTGTTTGACATGTCTGAATGGATACAATTCTATTGTGCGTAACAGTGAGACAAAATGACAAGTTTTCTATTTATATAAACTAAATATTAAACTTAAAATTGGTAGATTTTTTTAATGTACTATATCAAAAAAAAACTATAAATTGTCCCAAAAAATGAATAAAATTTGTTGTTTGTTTGTAAAATTGTTATAATAATGACTTTTAAAAATCAATTTATTACATTTATGCAAATTTAAGTTTCTACTGAAAAATTAAATTTATTTAAAAAAAAAATGCTAATTTTTCTTATTTAAGCAACTATAGAGTTCTCTCTGTCTTTGTACTACAAAAATAAAAAACGGTAGGGTCATTCTTAGCAGGATGAATAACTCTTGAAAAAGATGTCATCTATTTTTAATCTATATAAATAATACTAGATTTAGAACTCTGAAGGTCAAATATGCCGTCAGCATTAAAAATGCATTTTTATTTTACTAATAATGTTTTAAAACATATACAATTGAATACTTTATATAAAATTCAACATTTTTAGGCAGCATTTTTAAAAATTAGATTGATCTTTCAGTAAGAAAATTTGATTAAAGTGTTTTTCATAAATAACGTATATTTTCTATTGTTACTTGTGCCGCGTGGCAGTTGTGTAGAACATTGGCTTTTCATGGCAAAGGTAGTGAGTTCAAGTCCCCGACGATGTATAATTTTTTTTTGTTTTTTTTTTCTTCATTTTTTAAACAAATAAATAACTGTATTAGGATATTCTAAAACTTGCAATTTTGTCCGAAAATATATTTAGTGCTTATCTCTTTACAAACAAAATTTTTTCATTCCTTTGATTTAGCAGTTATCTCATCACAGATCAAAAGAGAGGCCTTATAGTCTATTAACTCTGATCATCTCGCTTATCATGTTTTTTTTATTTATAATTCTTTTGCTGCTGTCAATTGGTGAAAGCAACAGCCAGAAATTGATACTAAAGTCAAATTACATACATGTTGAAAGTTTTTTACCAAAGTCAAATATTCTCAGCAGGATATCATTTTTTTAACTACAGAAAATATAGAAAATATCTAGAAAAAATTTGAACAACAAGTGGAATGCCACCGATATATATTACAATACTTTTGATATGTTTGTGGATTTCAGTTGCAGCAAGCGTTCTTAGGATAGAACAAGGCTAATTTCATAACATTATAAACTCTCCCTTTCTTGACAATTTTTGATTGTCTACCTTGATACCGGGGACACTATTTCCTTATCGCCAAATAACTATCATGTTTGCTAGAGTCGGAGGGATACGATACTATTATTTTACGTATACTTATGGCAATTATCCGAAACATCCGAAACATGTCAAATATCCGAAACATCCGAAACATGTCAAACACCTGAAACATGTCAAACATACGAAACATCCGAAACATGTCATACACTCTAAACATGTCAAACATACGAAACATCCAAAACATGTCAAACATACGAAACATCTGAAACATGTCAAACACCCGAAACATGTCAAACATACGAAACATCCGAAACATGTCAAACATACGAAACATCTGAAACATGTCAAATACACGAAACATGTCAAACATACGAAACATCCGAAACAAGTGAAACACCCAAAACATGTCAAACACCCAAAACATGTCAAACATACAAAACATGTCAAACATACGAAACATCCGAAACATGTCAAACACCCCAAACATGTCAAACATACGAAACATCTGAAACATGTCAAACATTCGAAACATGTCAAACATACGAAACATCCGAAACATGTCAAACATACGAAACTTACAAAACATGTCAAACACCTGAAACATGTCATACATACGAAACATCCGAAACATGTGAAACACCCAAAACAGGTCAAACATACGAAACATTCAAAACATGTGAAACACCGAAACATGTCTAATATACGAAACATTCGAAACATGTCAAACACCATAAACATGTCACATACGAAACATCCAAAACATGTAGAAAACCCAAAATATGTCAAACATCCGAAACATCCGAAACATGTCAAACATACGAAACATCCGAAACATGTCAAACACCCGAAACATGTCAAACATACGAAACATCCGAAACATGTCAAACATACGAAACATCCGAAACATGTCAAAAACCCGAAAAATGTCAAACATACGAAACATCCGAAACATAACAAACACCCGAAACATGTCAAACATACGAAACATCCGAAAAATGTCAATTTTCCAAAACATGTCAAACATACGAAACATTTGAAACATAACAAACACCAGAAACATGTCAAACATACGAAACATCTGAAAAATGTCAAGCACCCGAAACATATCAAGCATACAAAATATTCGAAACATGTTAAACATCCGAAACATGTCAATATACTAAACATCCGAAACATGTCAAACACCCAAAATATGTCAAACATACGAAACATCCGAAACATGTCAAACATCCGAAACATGTTAAACAGCCTAAACATGTCAAACATATGAGACATCCGAAACATGTCAAACACCTGTAACATGTTAAACATACGAACCATCCGAAACATGTCAAACACTCTAGACATGTCAAACATACGAAACATCCGAAACATGTAAAACATACGAAACATCTGAAACATGTCAAACACCCGAAACACATCAAACATACGAAACATCCGAAACTAGTGAAACACCCAAAACATGTCAAACACCCGAAACATGTCAAACATACGAAACATGTCAAACAAACGAAACATCCGAAACATGTCAAACACCCGAAACATGTCAAACATACGAAACATCTGAAACATGTCAAAAACCCGAAACATGTCAAACATACGAAACATCCGAAACATGTCAAACATACGAAACATACAAAACATGTCAAACACCTGAAACATGTCATACATACGAAACATCCGAAACATGTGAAACACCCAAAACATGTCAAACATACGAAACATTCAAAACATGTGAAACACCCGAAACATTTCTAACATACGAAACATTCTAAACATGTCAAACACCCGAAACATGTCAAACATACGAAACATTCGAAACATGTCAAATACCCCAAACATGTCAAACATCCGAAACATCCGAAACATGTCAAACATACGAAACATCCGAAACATGTCAAACACCCGAAACATGTCAAACATACGAAACATCCGAAACATGTCAAACATACGAAACATCCGAAACATGTCAAAAACCCGAAACATGTCAAACATACAAAACATTCGAAACATGTTAAACATCCGAAACATGTCAATATACGAAACATCCAAAACATGTCAAACACCCGTAATATGTCAAACATATGAAACATCCAAAACATGTCAAACATCCGAAACATGTTAAACAGCCTAAACATGTCAAACATATGAGACATCCGAAACATGTCAAACAACCGAAACATGTCAAACATACGAAACATCCGAAACTAGTGAAACACCCAAAACATGTCAAACACCCAAAACATGTCAAACATACAAAACATGACAAACATACGAAACATCCGAAACATGTCAAACACCCCAAACATGTCAAACATACGAAACATCTGAAACATGTCAAACATTCGAAACATGTCAAACATACGAAACATCCGAAACATGTCAAACATACGAAACATACAAAACATGTCAAACACCTGAAACATGTCATACATACGAAACATCCGAAACATGTGAAACACCCAAAACAGGTCAAACATACGAAACATTCAAAACATGTGAAACACCCGAAACATGTCTAATATACGAAACATTCGAAACATGTCAAACACCCTAAACATGTCAAACATACGAAACATCCGAAACATGTCAAACACCCAAAACATGTCAAACATCCGAAACATCCGAAACATGTCAAACATACGAAACATCCAAAACATGTCAAACACCCGAAACATGTCAAACATACGAAACATCCGAAACATGTCAAACATACGAAACATCCGAAACATGTCAAAAACCCGAAAAATGTCAAACATACGAAACATCCGAAAAATGTCAGACACCCGAAACATGTCAAACATACGAAACACCCGAAGTATGTCAAACATACCAAACATCCGAAACATGTCAAACAACCTAAACATGTCAAACATTCGAAACATGTCAAACATACAAAGCATCCCAAAATTTACAAACACCCGAAACATATCAAACATACGAAATATCCGAAACATGTCAAACACTTAAAATATGTCAAACATACAAAACATCCGAAACAAGTCAAACACCTAAAACATGTCAAACACCCGAAACATGTCAAACATACGAAACATGTAAAATATACGAAACATGTTAAACATACGAAACATCCGAAACATGTCAAACATACGAAACATCCGAAAAATGTCAATTTTCCAAAACATGTCAAACATATGAAACATTTGAAACATAACAAACACCCGAAACATGTCAAACATACGAAACATCCGAAAAATGTCAAGCACCCGAAATATATCAAACATACAAAACATCCGAAACATGTCAATATACGAAACATCCGAAACATGTCAAACACCTGAAACATGTCAAACATACGAAACATCCGAAACATGTCAAACACTCCAAACATGTCAAACATACGAAACATCAGAAACATGTCAAACATACGAAACATCTGAAACATGTCAAACACCCGAAAGATGTCAAACATACGAAACATCCGAAACATGTCAAACATACGAAACATCTGAAACATGTCAAACACCCGAAACATGTCAAACATATGAATCATTTGAAACATGTCAAACACCCGAAACATGTCAAACATACAAAACATCTGAATTATGTCAAACACCCGAAACATGTCAAACATACGAAACATCCGAAACATGTCAAACATACGAAACATGTCAAACACCTGAAACATGTCAAACATACGAAAAATCCGAAACATGTCAAACACACAAAACATGTCAAACATGCGAAACATGTCAAACATACGAAACATTCAAAACATGTCAAACACCCGAAACAAGTCAAACATACAAAAACATCCGAAACATGTCAAACACCCAAAACATGTCAATCACCCAAAACATGTCAAACATACGAAACATGTCAAACATACGAAACGTCCGAAACATGTCAAACACCCGAAACATGTAAAACATACGAAACATCTGAAACATGTCGAACATACGAAACATACAAACATGTCAAACACCTGAAACATGGCATACATACGAAACATCCAAAACATGTGAAACATTCAAAACATGTCAAACATACGAAACATTCAAATATGTGAAACACCCGAAACATGTCTAACATACGAAACATCCGAAACATGTCAAACATACGAAACATCCGAAACATGTCAAACACCCGAAACATGTCAAACATACGAAACATCCAAAAATTGTTAAACATAAGAAACATCCGAAACATAACAAACACCCGAAACATGTCAAACATACGAAACATTCGAAAAATGTCAATTTTCCAAAACATGTCAAACATACGAAACATTTCAAACATTCGAAACATCCGAAAAATGTCAAGCACCCGAAACATGTCAAACATACAAAATATTCGAAACATGTCAAACATCCGAAACATGTCACTATACGAAACATTCGAAACATGTCAAACACCCGAAATATGTCAAACATACGAAACATCCGAAACATGTCAAACATCCAAAACATGTTAAACAGCCTAAACATGTCAAAAATATTAGACATCCGAAACATTTTAAACACCTGAAACATGTCAAGCACCCGAAACATGTCAAACATACGAAACATCTGAAACATGTCAAACACTCTAAACATGTCAAACATACGAAACATCCGAAACATGTCAAAAATACGAAACATCTGAAACATGTCAAACACCCGAAACATTTCAAACATACGAAACATCCGAAACATGTCAAACATACGAAACATCTGAAACATGTCAAACACCCAAAACATGTCAAACATACGAATCATTTGAAACATGTCAAACACCCGAAACATGTCAAACATACAAAACATCCGAAACACGTGAAATACTTAAAACATGTCCAACATACGAATTATTCAAAACATGTCAAACACCCGAAACATGTCAAACATACGAAACATTCGAAACATGTCAAACACCCGAAACATGTCAAACATACGAAACATCCGAAACTAGTCAAACACCCAAAACATTTCAAATACCCGAAACATGGCAAATAGACGAAAATGTCAAACATTCGAAACATGTCAAACACTCGAAACATGTCAAACATACGAAACATCCGAAACATGTCAAACACCCGAAACATGTCAAACATACGAGACATCTGAAACATGTCAAACACCCGAAATATGTCAAACATACGAAACTTCCGAAACATGTCAAACATACGAAACATGTCAAACACCTGAAACATGTCAAACATACGAAACATCCGAAACATGTCAAACACCCAAAACATGTCAAACATGCGAAACATCCGAAACATGTCAAACACTCTAAACATGTCGAAAATACGAAACATCCGAAACATGTCAAACATACGAAACATCTGAAACATGTCAAACACCCGAAACATGTCAAACATACGAAACATCCGAAACATGTCAAACATACGAAACATCTGAAACATGTCAAACACCCGAAACATGTCAAACATACGAAACATCCGAAACTAGTGAAACACCCAAAACATGTCAAACACCCAAAACATGTCAAACATACGAAACATGTCAAACATACGAAACATCCGAAACATGTCAAAAATACGAAACATACAAAACATGTCAAACACCTGAAACATGTCATACATACGAAACATCCGAAACATGTGAAACACCCAAAAATGGTCAAACATACGAAACATTCAAAACATGTGAAACACCCGAAACATGTCTAACATACGAAACATTCGAAACATGTCAAACACCCTAAACATGTCAAACATACGAAACATCCGAAACATGTCAAACACCCAAAACATGTCAAACATCCGAAACATCCGAAACATGTCAAACATACGAAACATCCGAAACATGTCAAACACCCGAAACATGTCAAACATACGAAACATCCGAAACATGTCAAACATACGAAACATCCGAAACATGTCAAAAACCCGAAAAATGTCAAACATACGAAACATCCGAAACATAACAAACACCCGAAACATGTCAAACATACGAAACATCCGAAAAATGTCAATTTTCCAAAACATGTCAAACATACGAAACATTTGAAACATAACAAACACCAGAAACATGTCAAACATACGAAACATCTAAAAAATGTCAAGCACCTGAAACATATCAAGCATACAAAATATTCGAAACATGTTAAACATCCGAAACATGTCAATATACGAAACATCCGAAACATGTCAAACACCCAAAATATGTCAAACATACGAAACATCCGAAACATGTCAAACATCCGAAACATGTTAGACAGCCTAAGCATGTCAAACATATGAGACATCCGAAACATGTCAAACACCTGTAACATGTTAAACATACGAAACATCCGAAACATGTCAAACACTCTAGACATGTCAAACATACGAAACATCCGAAAAATGTCAAACATACGAAACATCTGAAACATGTCAAACACCCGAAACACGTCAAACATACGAAAACATCCGAAACTAGTGAAACACCCAAAACATGTCAAACACCCGAAACATGTCAAACATACGAAACATTTCAAACAAACGAAACATCCGAAACATGTCAAACACCCGAAACATGTCAAACATACGAAACATCTGAAACATGTCAAAAACCCGAAATATGTCAAACATACGAAACATCCGAAACATGTCAAACATACGAAACATACAAAACATGTCAAACACCTGAAACATGTCATACATACGAAACATCCGAAACATGTGAAACACCCAAAACATGTCAAACATACGAAACATTCAAAACATGTGAAACACCCGAAACATGTCTAACATACGAAACATTCTAAACATGTCAAACACCCGAAACATGTCAAACATACGAAACATTCGAAACATGTCAAATACCCCAAACATGTCAAACATCCGAAACATCCGAAACATGTCAAACATACGAAACATCCGAAACATGTCAAACACCCGAAACATGTCAAACATACGAAACATCCGAAACATGTCAAACATACGAAACATCCGAAACATGTCAAAAACCCGAAACATGTCAAACATACAAAACATTCGAAACATGTTAAACATCCGAAACATGTCAATATACGAAACATCCGAAACATGTCAAACACCCGTAATATGTCAAACATACGAAACATCCAAAACATGTCAAACATCCGAAACATGTTAAACAGCCTAAACATGTCAAACATATGAGACATCCGAAACATGTCAAACACCTGAAACATGTCAAACATACGAAACATCCGAAACATGTCAAACACTCTAAACATGTCAAAAATACGAAACATGTCAAACATACGAAACATCCGAAACATGTCAAACACCCGAAACATGTTAAACATACAAAACATCCGAAACATGTCAAACACCCGAAACATGTCAAACATACGAAACATCCGAAACATGTCAAACATACGAAACATCCGAAACATGTCAAACACTCTAAACATGTCAAACATACGAAACATCCAAAACATGTCAAACATACGAAACATCTGAAACATGTCAAACACCCGAAACATGTCAAACATACGAAACATCCGAAACTAGTGAAACACCCAAAACATGTCAAACACCCAAAACATGTCAAACATACAAAACATGACAAACATACGAAACATCCGAAACATGTCAAACACCCCAAACATGTCAAACATACGAAACATCTGAACCATGTCAAACATTCGAAACATGTCAAACATACGAAACATCCGAAACATGTCAAACATACGAAACATACAAAACATGTCAAACACCTGAAACATGTCATACATACGAAACATCCGAACCATGTGAAACACCCAAAACAGGTCAAACATACGAAACATTCAAAACATGTGAAACACCCGAAACATGTCTAATATACGAAACATTCGAAACATGTCAAACACCCTAATCATGTCAAACATACGAAACATCCGAAACATGTCAAACACCCAAAACATGTCAAACATCCGAAACATCCGAAACATGTCATACACTCTAAACATGTCAAACATACGAAACATCCAAAACATGTCAAACATACGAAACATCTAAAACATGTCAAACACCCGAAACATGTCAAACATACGAAACATCCGAAACATGTCAAACATACGAAACATCTGAAACATGTCAAATACACGAAACATGTCAAACATACGAAACATCCGAAACAAGTGAAACACCCAAAACATGTCAAACACCCAAAACATGTCAAACATACAAAACATGTCAAACATACGAAACATCCGAAAAATGTCAAACACCCCAAACATGTCAAACATACGAAACATCTGAAACATGTCAAACATTCGAAACATGTCAAACATACGAAACATCCGAAACATGTCAAACATACGAAACTTACAAAACATGTCAAACACCTGAAACATGTCATACATACGAAACATCCGAAACATGTGAAACACCCAAAACAGGTCAAACATACGAAACATTCAAAACATGTGAAACACCCGAAACATGTCTAATATACGAAACATTCGAAACATGTCAAACACCATAAACATGTCAAACATACAAATCATCCGAAACATGTCAAACACCCAAAACATGTCAAACATCCGAAACATCCGAAACATGTCAAACATACGAAACATCCGAAACATGTCAAACTCCCGAAACATGTCAAACATACGAAACATCCGAAACATGTCAAACATACGAAACATCCGAAACATGTCAAAAACCCGAAAAATGTCAAACATACGAAACATCCGAAACATAACAAACACCCGAAACATGTCAAACATACGAAACATCCGAAAAATGTCAATTTTCCAAAACATGTTAAACATACGAAACATTTGAAACATAACAAACACCAGAAACATGTCAAACATACGAAACATCTAAAAAATGTCAAGCACCCGAAACATATCAAGCATACAAAATATTCGAAACATGTTAAACATCCGAAACATGTCAATATACGAAACATCCGAAACATGTCAAACACCCAAAATATGTCAAACATACGAAACATCCGAAACATGTCAAACATCCGAAACATGTTAAACAGCCTAAACATGTCAAACATATGAGACATCCGAAACATGTCAAACACCTGTAACATGTTAAACATACGAAACATCCGAAACATGTCAAACACTCTAGACATGTCAAACATACGAAACATCCGAAACATGTCAAACATACGAAACATCTGAAACATGTCAAACACCCGAAACACATCAAACATACGAAACATCCGAAACTAGTGAAACACCCAAAACATGTCAAACACCCGAAACATGTCAAACATACGAAACATGTCAAACAAACGAAACATCCGAAACATGTCAAACACCCGAAACATGTCAAACATACGAAACATCTGAAACATGTCAAAAACCCGAAACATGTCAAACATACGAAACATCCGAAACATGTCAAACATACGAAACATACAAAACATGTCAAACACCTGAAACATGTCATACATACGAAACATCCGAAACATGTGAAACACCCAAAACATGTCAAACATACGAAACATTCAAAACATGTGAAACACCCGAAACAGGTCAAACATACGAAACATTCAAAACATGTGAAACACCCGAAACATGTCTAATATACGAAACATTCGAAACATGTCAAACACCCTAAACATGTCAAACATACGAAACATCCGAAACATGTCAAACACCCAAAACATGTCAAACATACGAAACATTCGAAACATGTCAAATACCCCAAACATGTCAAACATCCGAAACATCCGAAACATGTCAAACATACGAAACATCCGAAACATGTCAAACACCCGAAACATGTCAAACATACGAAACATTCGAAACATGTCAAATACCCCAAACATGTCAAACATCCGAAACATCCGAAACATGTCAAACATACGAAACATCCGAAACATGTCAAACACCCGAAACATGTCAAACATACGAAACATCCGAAACATGTCAAAAACCCGAAACATGTCAAACATACAAAACATTCGAAACATGTTAAACATCCGAAACATGTCAATATACGAAACATCCAAAACATGTCAAACACCCGTAATATGTCAAACATACGAAACATCCAAAACATGTCAAACATCCGAAACATGTTAAACAGCCTAAACATGTCAAACATATGAGACATCCGAAACATGTCAAACACCTGAAACATGTCAAACATACGAAACATCCTAAACATGTCAAACACTCTAAACATGTCAAACATATGAAACATGTCAAACATACGAAACATCTGAAACATGTCAAACACCCGAAACATGTTAAACATACAAAACATCCGAAACATGTCAAACACCCGAAACATGTCAAACATACGAAACATCCGAAACATGTCAAACATACGAAACATCCGAAACATGTCAAACACTCTAAACATGTCAAACATACGAAACATCCAAAACATGTCAAACATACGAAACATCTGAAACATGTCAAACAACCGAAACATGTCAAACATACGAAACATCCGAAACTAGTGAAACACCCAAAACATGTCAAACACCCAAAACATGTCAAACATACAAAACATGACAAACATACGAAACATCCGAAACATGTCAAACACCCCAAACATGTCAAACATACGAAACATCTGAAACATGTCAAACATTCGAAACATGTCAAACATACGAAACATCCGAAACATGTCAAACATACGAAACATACAAAACATGTCAAACATCTGAAACATGTCATACATACGAAACATCCGAAACATGTGAAACACCCAAAACAGGTCAAACATACGAAACATTCAAAACATGTGAAACACCCGAAACATGTCTAATATACGAAACATTCGAAACATGTCAAACACCCTAAACATGTCAAACATACGAAACATCCGAAACATGTCAAACACCCAAAACATGTCAAACATCCGAAACATCCGAAACATGTCAAACATACGAAACATCCGAAACATGTCAAACACCCGAAACATGTCAAACATACGAAACATCCGAAACATGTCAAACATACGAAACATCCGAAACATGTCAAAAACCCGAAAAATGTCAAACATACGAAACATCCGAAAAATGTCAGACACCCGAAACATGTCAAACATACGAAACACCCGAAGTATGTCAAACATACCAAACATCCGAAACATGTCAAACAACCTAAACATGTCAAACATTCGAAACATGTCAAACATACAAAGCATCCGAAACAAGTTAAACACCCAAAATATGTCAAACACCCGAAACATGTCAAACACCAGAAACATGTCAGACATTCGAAACATGTCAAACATACGAAACATCCCAAAATTGACAAACACCCGAAACATATCAAACATACGAAATATCCGAAACATGTCAAACACTTAAAATATGTCAAACATACAAAACATCCGAAACAAGTCAAACACCTAAAACATGTGAAACACCCGAAACATGTCAAACATACGAAACATGTAAAATATACGAAACATGTTAAACATACGAAACATCCGAAACATGTCAAACACTCGAAACATGTCAAACTTACGAAATATTCAAAACATAACAAACACCCAAAACATGTCAAACATACGAAACATCCGAAAAATGTCAATTTTCCAAAACATGTCAAACATATGAAACATTTGAAACATAACAAACACCAGAAACATGTCAAACATACGAAACATCCGAAAAATGTCAAGCACCCGAAATATATCAAACATACAAAACATTCGAAACATGTTAAACATCCGAAACATGTCAATATACGAAACATCCGAAACATGTCAAACACACGAAATATGTCAAACATACGAAACATCCGAAACATGTCAAACATCCGAAACATGTTAAACAGCCTAAACATGTCAAACATATGAGACATCCGAAACATGTCGAACACCTGAAACATGTCAAACATACGAAACATCCGAAACATGTCAAACACTCCAAACATGTCAAACATACGAAACATCAGAAACATGTCAAACATACGAAACATCTGAAACATGTCAAACACCCGAAAGATGTCAAACATACGAAACATCCGAAACATGTCAAACATACGAAACATCTGAAACATGTCAAACACCCGAAACATGTCAAACATATGAATCATTTGAAACATGTCAAACACCCGAAACATGTCAAACATACAAAACATCTGATTTATGTCAAACACCCGAAACATGTCAAACATACGAAACATGTCAAACACCTGAAACATGTCAAACATACGAAAAATCCGAAACATGTCAAACACCCAAAACATGTCAAACATGCGAAACATGTCAAACATACGAAACATTCAAAACATGTCAAACACCCGAAACAAGTCAAACATACAAAAACATCCGAAACATGTCAAACACCCAAAACATGTCAATCACCCGAAACATGTCAAACATACGAAACATGTCAAACATACGAAACATCCGAAACTAGTCAAACACCCAAAACATGTCAAACACCCGAAACATGTCAAACATACGAAACATGTCAAACATACGAAACGTCCGAAACATGTCAAACACCCGAAACATGTAAAACATACGAAACATCTGAAACATGTCGAACATACGAAACATACAAACATGTCAAACACCTGAAACATGTCATACATACGAAACATCCAAAACATGTGAAACATTCAAAACATGTCAAACATACGAAACATTCAAATATGTGAAACACCCGAAACATGTCTAACATACGAAACATCCGAAACATGTCAAACATACGAAACATCCGAAACATGTCAAACACCCGAAACATGTCAAACATTCGAAACATCCAAAAATTGTTAAACATAAGAAACATCCGAAACATAACAAACACCCGAAACATGTCAAACATACGAAACATTCGAAAAATGTCAATTTTCCAAAACATGTCAAACATACGAAACATTTCAAACATTCGAAACATCCGAAAAATGTCAAGCACCCGAAACATGTCAAACATACAAAATATTCGAAACATGTCAAACATCCGAAACATGTCAATATACGAAACATTCGAAACATGTCAAACACCCGAAATATGTCAAACATACGAAACATCCGAAACATGTCAAACATCCAAAACATGTTAAACAGCCTAAACATGTCAAAAATATTAGACATCCGAAACATTTTAAACACCTGAAACATGTCAAGCACCCGAAACATGTCAAACATACGAAACATCTGAAACATGTCAAACACTCTAAACATGTCAAACATACGAAACATCCGAAACATGTCAAAAATACGAAACATTTGAAACATGTCAAACACCCGAAACATGTCAAACATACGAAACATCCGAAACATGTCAAACATACGAAACATCTGAAACATGTCAAACACCCAAAACATGTCAAACATACGAATCATTTGAAACATGTCAAACACCCGAAACATGTCAAACATACAAAACATCTGAATTATGTCAAACACCGGAAACATGTCAAACATACGAAACATCCGAAACACGTGAAATACTTAAAACATGTCCAACATACGAATTATTCAAAACATGTCAAACACCCGAAACATGTCAAACATACGAAACATTCGAAACATGTCAAACACCCGAAACATGTCAAACATACGAAACATCCGAAACTAGTCAAACACCCAAAACATTTCAAATACCCGAAACATGGCAAATAGACGAAAATGTCAAATATTCGAAACATGTCAAACACTCGAAACATGTCAAACATACGAAACATCCGAAACATGTCAAACACCCGAAACATGTCAAACATACGAGACATCTGAAACATGTCAAACACCCGAAATATGTCAAACATACGAAACTTCCGAAACATGTCAAACATACGAAACATGTCAAACACCTGAAACATGTCAAACATACGAAACATCCGAAACATGTCAAACACCCAAAACATGTCAAACATGCGAAACATCCGAAACATGTCAAACACTCTAAACATGTCAAAAATACGAAACATCCGAAACATGTCAAACATACGAAACATCTGAAACATGTCAAACACCCGAAACATGTCAAACATACGAAACATCCGAAACATGTCAAACATACGAAACATCTGAAACATGTCAAACACCCGAAACATGTCAAACATACGAAACATCCGAAACTAGTGAAACACCCAAAACATGTCAAACACCCAAAACATGTCAAACATACGAAACATGTCAAACATACGAAACATCTGAAACATGTCAAACATTCGAAACATGTCAAACATACGAAACATCCGAAACATGTCAAAAATACGAAACATACAAAACATGTCAAACACCTGAAACATGTCATACATACGAAACATCCGAAACATGTGAAACACCCAAAACAGGTCAAACATACGAAACATTCAAAACATGTGAAACACCCGAAACATGTCTAATATACGAAACATTCGAAACATGTCAAACACCCTAAACATGTCAAACATACGAAACATCCGAAACATGTCAAACACCCAAAACATGTCAAACATCCGAAACATCCGAAACATGTCAAACATACGAAACATCCGAAACATGTCAAACACCCGAAACATGTCAAACATACGAAACATCCGAAACATGTCAAACATACGAAACATCCGAAACATGTCAAAAACCCGAAAAATGTCAAACATACGAAACATCCGAAAAATGTCAGACACCCGAAACATGTCAAACATACGAAACACCCGAAGTATGTCAAACATACCAAACATCCGAAACATGTCAAACAACCTAAACATGTCAAACATTCGAAACATGTCAAACATACAAAGCATCCGAAACAAGTTAAACACCCAAAATATGTCAAACACCCGAAACATGTCAAACACCAGAAACATGTCAGACATTCGAAACATGTCAAACATACGAAACATCCCAAAATTGACAAACACCCGAAACATATCAAACATACGAAATATCCGAAACATGTCAAACACTTAAAATATGTCAAACATACAAAACATCCGAAACAAGTCAAACACCTAAAACATGTCAAACACCCGAAACATGTCAAACATACGAAACATGTAAAATATACGAAACATGTTAAACATACGAAACATCCGAAACATGTCAAACACTCGAAACATGTCAAACTTACGAAACATTCAAAACATAACAAACACCCAAAACATGTCAAACATACGAAACATCCGAAAAATGTCAATTTTCCAAAACATGTCAAACATATGAAACATTTGAAACATAACAAACACCCGAAACATGTCAAACATACGAAACATCCGAAAAATGTCAAGCACCCGAAATATATCAAACATACAAAACATTCGAAACATGTTAAACATCCGAAACATGTCAATATACGAAACATCCGAAACATGTCAAACACACGAAATATGTCAAACATACGAAACATCCGAAACATGTCAAACATCCGAAACATGTTAAACAGCCTAAACATGTCAAACATATGAGACATCCGAAACATGTCAAACACCTGAAACATGTCAAACATACGAAACATCCGAAACATGTCAAACACTCCAAACATGTCAAACATACGAAACATCAGAAACATGTCAAACATACGAAACATCTGAAACATGTCAAACACCCGAAAGATGTCAAACATACGAAACATCCGAAACATGTCAAACATACGAAACATCTGAAACATGTCAAACACCCGAAACATGTCAAACATATGAATCATTTGAAACATGTCAAACACCCGAAACATGTCAAACATACAAAACATCTGAATTATGTCAAACACCCGAAACATGTCAAACATACGAAACATCCGAAACATGTCAAACATACGAAACATGTTAAACACCTGAAACATGTCAAACATACGAAAAATCCGAAACATGTCAAACACCCAAAACATGTCAAACATGCGAAACATGTCAAACATACGAAACATTCAAAACATGTCAAACACCCGAAACAAGTCAAACATACAAAAACATCCGAAACATGTCAAACACCCAAAACATGTCAATCACCCGAAACATGTCAAACATACGAAACATGTCAAACATACGAAACATCCGAAACTAGTCAAACACCCAAAACATGTTAAACACCCGAAACATGTCAAACATACGAAACATGTCAAACATACGAAACGTCCGAAACATGTCAAACACCCGAAACATGTAAAACATACGAAACATCTGAAACATGTCGAACATACGAAACATACAAACATGTCAAACACCTGAAACATGTCATACATACGAAACATCCAAAACATGTGAAACATTCAAAACATGTCAAACATACGAAACATTCAAATATGTGAAACACCCGAAACATGTCTAACATACGAAACATCCGAAACATGTCAAACATACGAAACATCCGAAACATGTCAAACACCCGAAACATGTCAAACATTCGAAACATCCAAAAATTGTTAAACATAAGAAACATCCGAAACATAACAAACACCCGAAACATGTCAAACATACGAAACATTCGAAAAATGTCAATTTTCCAAAACATGTCAAACATACGAAACATTTCAAACATTCGAAACATCCGAAAAATGTCAAGCACCCGAAACATGTCAAACATACAAAATATTCGAAACATGTCAAACATCCGAAACATGTCAATATACGAAACATTCGAAACATGTCAAACACCCGAAATATGTCAAACATACGAAACATCCGAAACATGTCAAACATCCAAAACATGTTAAACAGCCTAAACATGTCAAAAATATTAGACATCCGAAACATTTTAAACACCTGAAACATGTCAAGCACCCGAAACATGTCAAACATACGAAACATCTGAAACATGTCAAACACTCTAAACATGTCAAACATACGAAACATCCGAAACATGTCAAAAATACGAAACATTTGAAACATGTCAAACACCCGAAACATGTCAAACATACGAAACATCCGAAACATGTCAAACATACGAAACATCTGAAACATGTCAAACACCCAAAACATGTCAAACATACGAATCATTTGAAACATGTTAAACACCCGAAACATGTCAAACATACAAAACATCTGAATTATGTCAAACACCGGAAACATGTCAAACATACGAAACATCCGAAACACGTGAAATACTTAAAACATGTCCAACATACGAATTATTCAAAACATGTCAAACACCCGAAACATGTCAAACATACGAAACATTCGAAACATGTCAAACACCCGAAACATGTCAAACATACGAAACATCCGAAACTAGTCAAACAACCAAAACATTTCAAATACCCGAAACATGGCAAATAGACGAAAATGTCAAACATTCGAAACATGTCAAACATACGAAACATCCGAAACATGTCAAACACCCGAAACATGTCAAACATACGAGACATCTGAAACATGTCAAACACCCGAAATATGTCAAACATACGAAACTTCCGAAACATGTCAAACATACGAAACATGTCAAACACCTGAAACATGTCAAACATACGAAACATCCGAAACATGTCAAACACTCAAAACATGTCAAACATGCGAAACATCCGAAACATGTCA
This sequence comes from Biomphalaria sudanica, assembly GCA_036873155.1. Taxonomy (NCBI): domain Eukaryota; kingdom Metazoa; phylum Mollusca; class Gastropoda; family Planorbidae; genus Biomphalaria; species Biomphalaria sudanica. Next base: position 38,525 of record JAZGLO010006589.1, on the reverse strand, counting down.
AACACTCTAAACATGTCAAAAATACGAAACATCCGAAACATGTCAAACATACGAAACATCTGAAACATGTCAAACACCCGAAACATGTCAAACATCCGAAACATCCGAAACATGTCAAACATACGAAACATCTGAAACATGTCAAACACCCGAAACATGTCAAACATACGAAACATCCGAAACTAGTGAAACACCCAAAACATGTCGAACACCCAAAACATGTCAAACATACGAAACATGTCAAACATACGAAACATCTGAAACATGTCAAACATTCGAAACATGTCAAACATACGAAACATCCGAAACATGTCAAAAATACGAAACATACAAAACATGTCAAACACCTGAAACATGTCATACATACGAAACATCCGAAACATGTGAAACACCCAAAACTGGTCAAACATACGAAACATTCAAAACATGTGAAACACCCGAAACATGTCTAACATACGAAACATTCGAAACATGTCAAACACCCTAAACATGTCAAACATACGAAACATCCGAAACATGTCAAACACCCAAAACATGTCAAACATCCGAAACATCCGAAACATGTCAAACATACGAAACATCCGAAACATGTCAAACACCCGAAACATGTCAAACATACGAAACATCCGAAACATGTCAAACATACGAAACATCCGAAACATGTCAAAAACCCGAAAAATGTCAAACATACGAAACATCCGAAACATAACAAACACCCGAAACATGTCAAACATACGAAACATCCGAAAAATGTCAATTTTCCAAAACATGTCAAACATACGAAACATTTGAAACATAACAAACACCAGAAACATGTCAAACATACGAAACATCTAAAAAATGTCAAGCACCCGAAACATATCAAGCATACAAAATATTCGAAACATGTTAAACATCCGAAACATGTCAATATACGAAACATCCGAAACATGTCAAACACCCAAAATATGTCAAACATACGAAACATCCGAAACATGTCAAACATCCGAAACATGTTAGACAGCCTAAGCATGTCAAACATATGAGACATCCGAAACATGTCAAACACCTGTAACATGTTAAACATACGAAACATCCGAAACATGTCAAACACTCTAGACATGTCAAACATACGAAACATCCGAAAAATGTCAAACATACGAAACATCTGAAACATGTCAAACACCCGAAACACGTCAAACATACGAAACATCCGAAACTAGTGAAACACCCAAAACATGTCAAACACCCGAAACATGTCAAACATACGAAACATGTCAAACAAACGAAACATCCGAAACATGTCAAACACCCGAAACATGTCAAACATACGAAACATCTGAAACATGTCAAAAACCCGAAATATGTCAAACATACGAAACATCCGAAACATGTCAAACATACGAAACATACAAAACATGTCAAACACCTGAAACATGTCATACATACGAAACATCCGAAACATGTGAAACACCCAAAACATGTCAAACATACGAAACATTCAAAACATGTGAAACACCCGAAACATGTCTAACATACGAAACATTCTAAACATGTCAAACACCCGAAACATGTCAAACATACGAAACATTCGAAACATGTCAAATACCCCAAACATGTCAAACATCCGAAACATCCGAAACATGTCAAACATACGAAACATCCGAAACATGTCAAACACCCGAAACATGTCAAACATACGAAACATCCGAAACATGTCAAACATACGAAACATCCGAAACATGTCAAAAACCCGAAACATGTCAAACATACAAAACATTCGAAACATGTCAAACACCCGTAATATGTCAAACATACGAAACAACAAAAACATGTCAAACATCCGAAACATGTTAAACAGCCTAAACATGTCAAACATATGAGACATCCGAAACATGTCAAACACTTGAAACATGTTAAACATACGAAACATCCGAAACATGTCAAACACTCTAAACATGTCAAAAATACAAAACATGTCAAACATACGAAACATCCGAAACATGTCAAACACCCGAAACATGTTAAACATACAAAACATCCGAAACATGTCAAACACCCGAAACATGTCAAACATACGAAACATCCGAAACATGTCAAACATACGAAACATCCGAAACATGTCAAACACTCTAAACATGTCAAACATACGAAACATCCAAAACATGTCAAACATACGAAACATCTGAAACATGTCAAACACCCGAAACATGTCAAACATACGAAACATCCGAAACTAGTGAAACACCCAAAACATGTCAAACACCCAAAACATGTCAAACATACAAAACATGACAAACATACGAAACATCCGAAACATGTCAAACACCCCAAACATGTCAAACATACGAAACATCTGAACCATGTCAAACATTCGAAACATGTCAAACATACGAAACATCCGAAACATGTCAAACATACGAAACATACAAAACATGTCAAACACCTGAAACATGTCATACATACGAAACATCCAAAACATGTGAAACACCCAAAACAGGTCAAACATACGAAACATTCAAAACATGTGAAACACCCGAAACATGTCTAATATACGAAACATTCGAAACATGTCAAACACCCTAATCATGTCAAACATACGAAACATCCGAAACATGTCAAACACCCAAAACATGTCAAACATGCGAAACATCCGAAACATGTCAAACACTCTAAACATGTCAAAAATACGAAACATCCGAAACATGTCAAACATACGAAACATCTGAAACATGTCAAACACCCGAAACATGTCAAACATCCGAAACATCCGAAACATGTCAAACATACGAAACATCTGAAACATGTCAAACACCCGAAACATGTCAAACATACGAAACATCCGAAACTAGTGAAACACCCAAAACATGTCGAACACCCAAAACATGTCAAACATACGAAACATGTCAAACATACGAAACATCTGAAACATGTCAAACATTCGAAACATGTCAAACATACGAAACATCCGAAACATGTCAAAAATACGAAACATACAAAACATGTCAAACACCTGAAACATGTCATACATACGAAACATCCGAAACATGTGAAACACCCAAAACTGGTCAAACATACGAAACATTCAAAACATGTGAAACACCCGAAACATGTCTAACATACGAAACATTCGAAACATGTCAAACACCCTAAACATGTCAAACATACGAAACATCCGAAACATGTCAAACACCCAAAACATGTCAAACATCCGAAACATCCGAAACATGTCAAACATACGAAACATCCGAAACATGTCAAACACCCGAAACATGTCAAACATACGAAACATCCGAAACATGTCAAACATACGAAACATCCGAAACATGTCAAAAACCCGAAAAATGTCAAACATACGAAACATTTGAAACATAACAAACACCAGAAACATGTCAAACATACGAAACATCTAAAAAATGTCAAGCACCCGAAACATATCAAGCATACAAAATATTCGAAACATGTTAAACATCCGAAACATGTCAATATACGAAACATCCGAAACATGTCAAACACCCAAAATATGTCAAACATACGAAACATCCGAAACATGTCAAACATCCGAAACATGTTAGACAGCCTAAGCATGTCAAACATATGAGACATCCGAAACATGTCAAACACCTGTAACATGTTAAACATACGAAACATCCGAAACATGTCAAACACTCTAGACATGTCAAACATACGAAACATCCGAAAAATGTCAAACATACGAAACATCTGAAACATGTCAAACACCCGAAACACGTCAAACATACGAAACATCCGAAACTAGTGAAACACCCAAAACATGTCAAACACCCGAAACATGTCAAACATACGAAACATGTCAAACAAACGAAACATCCGAAACATGTCAAACACCCGAAACATGTCAAACATACGAAACATCTGAAACATGTCAAAAACCCGAAATATGTCAAACATACGAAACATCCGAAACATGTCAAACATACGAAACATACAAAACATGTCAAACACCTGAAACATGTCATACATACGAAACATCCGAAACATGTGAAACACCCAAAACATGTCAAACATACGAAACATTCAAAACATGTGAAACACCCGAAACATGTCTAACATACGAAACATTCTAAACATGTCAAACACCCGAAACATGTCAAACATACGAAACATTCGAAACATGTCAAATACCCCAAACATGTCAAACATCCGAAACATCCGAAACATGTCAAACATACGAAACATCCGAAACATGTCAAACACCCGAAACATGTCAAACATACGAAACATCCGAAACATGTCAAACATACGAAACATCCGAAACATGTCAAAAACCCGAAACATGTCAAACATACAAAACATTCGAAACATGTCAAACACCCGTAATATGTCAAACATACGAAACATCCAAAACATGTCAAACATCCGAAACATGTTAAACAGCCTAAACATGTCAAACATATGAGACATCCGAAACATGTCAAACACCTGAAACATGTCAAACATACGAAACATCCGAAACATGTCAAACACTCTAAACATGTCAAAAATACGAAACATGTCAAACATACGAAACATCCGAAACATGTCAAACACCCGAAACATGTTAAACATACAAAACATCCGAAACATGTCAAACACCCGAAACATGTCAAACATACGAAACATCCGAAACATGTCAAACATACGAAACATCCGAAACATGTCAAACACTCTAAACATGTCAAACATACGAAACATCCAAAACATGTCAAACATACGAAACATCTGAAACATGTCAAACACCCGAAACATGTCAAACATACGAAACATCCGAAACTAGTGAAACACCCAAAACATGTCAAACACCCAAAACATGTCAAACATACAAAACATGACAAACATACGAAACATCCGAAACATGTCAAACACCCCAAACATGTCAAACATACGAAACATCTGAACCATGTCAAACATTCGAAACATGTCAAACATACGAAACATCCGAAACATGTCAAACATACGAAACATACAAAACATGTCAAACACCTGAAACATGTCATACATACGAAACATCCAAAACATGTGAAACACCCAAAACAGGTCAAACATACGAAACATTCAAAACATGTGAAACACCCGAAACATGTCTAATATACGAAACATTCGAAACATGTCAAACACCCTAATCATGTCAAACATACGAAACATCCGAAACATGTCAAACACCCAAAACATGTCAAACATCCGAAACATCCGAAACATGTCAAACATACGAAACATCCGAAACATGTCAAACACCCGAAACATGTCAAACATACGAAACATCCGAAACATGTCAAACATACGAAACATCCGAAACATGTCAAAAACCCGAAAAATGTCAAACATACGAAACATCCGAAACATAACAAACACCCGAAACATGACAAACATACGAAACATCCGAAAAATGTCAAACACCCTAAACATGTCAAACATACGAAACATCCGAAACATGTCAAACACCCAAAACATGTCAAACATCCGAAACATCCGAAACATGTCAAACATACGAAACATCCGAAACATGTCAAACAACCGAAACATGTCAAACATACGAAACATCCGAAACATGTCAAACATACGAAACATCCGAAACATGTCAAAAAACCCGAAAAATGTCAAACATACGAAACATCCGAAACATAACAAACACCCGAAACATGTCAAACATACGAAACATCCGAAAAATGTCAATTTTCCAAAACATGTCAAACATACGAAACATTTGAAACATAACAAACACCAGAAACATTTCAAACATACGAAACATCTGAAAAATGTCAAGCACCCGAAACATATCAAGCATACAAAATATTCGAAACATGTTAAACATCCGAAACATGTCAATATACGAAACATCCGAAACATGTCAAACACCCAAAATATGTCAAACATACGAAACATCCGAAACATGTCAAACATCCGAAACATGTTAAACAGCCTAAACATGTCAAACATATGAGACATCCGAAACATGTCAAACACCTGTAACATGTTAAACATACGAAACATCCGAAACATGTCAAACACCAGAAACATGTCAGACATTCGAAACATGTTTCGGATGTTTCGTATGTTTGACATGTCTAGAGTGTTTGACATGTTTCGGGTGTTTGACATATTTTGGGTGTTTAACTTGTTTCGGATGCTTTGTATGTTTGACATGTTTCGAATGTTTGACATGTTTAGGTTGTTTGACATGTTTCGGATGTTTGGTATGTTTGACATACTTCGGGTGTTTCGTATGTTTGACATGTTTCGGGTGTCTGACATTTTTCGGATGTTTCGTATGTTTGACATTTTTCGGGTTTTTGACATGTTTCGGATGTTTCGTATGTTTAACATGTTTTGGATGTTTCGTATGTTTGACATGTTTCGGATGTTTCACATGTTTTGAATGTTTCGTATGTTTGATCTGTTTTGGGTGTTTCACTAGTTTCGGATGTTTCGTATATTTGACATGTTTCGGGTGTTTGACATGTTTCAGATGTTTCGTATGTTTGACATGTTTCGTATGTTTGACATGTTTAGAGTGTTTGACATGTTTCGGATGTTTCGTATGTTTGACATGTTTCAGGTGTTTGACATGTTTCGGATATCTCATATGTTTGACATGTTTAGGCTGTTTAACATGTTTCGGATGTTTGACATGTTTTGGATGTTTCGTATGTTTGACATATTACGGGTGTTTGACATGTTTCGGATGTTTCGTATGTTTGACATGTTTTGGATGTTTCGTATGTTTGACATGTTTAGAGTGTTTGACATGTTTCGGATGTTTCGTATGTTTGACATGTTTCGGATGTTTCGTATGTTTGACATGTTTCGGGTGTTTGACATGTTTCGGATGTTTTGTATGTTTAACATGTTTCGGGTGTTTGACATTTTTCAGATGTTTCGTATGTTTGACATGTTTCGTATGTTTGACATGTTTAGAGTGTTTGACATGTTTCGGATGTTTCGTATGTTTGACATGTTTCAGGTGTTTGACATGTTTCGGATGTCTCATATGTTTGACATGTTTAGGCTGTTTAACATGTTTCGGATGTTTGACATGTTTTGGATGTTTCGTATGTTTGACATATTACGGGTGTTTGACATGTTTCGGATGTTTCGTATATTGACATGTTTCAGATGTTTAACATGTTTCGAATGTTTTGTATGTTTGACATGTTTCGGGTTTTTGACATGTTTCGGATGTTTCGTATGTTTGACATGTTTCGGATGTTTCGTATGTTTGACATGTTTCGGGTGTTTGACATGTTTCGGATGTTTCGTATGTTTGACATGTTTCGGATGTTTCGGATGTTTGACATGTTTGGGGTATTTGACATGTTTCGAATGTTTCGTATGTTTGACATGTTTCGGGTGTTTGACATGTTTAGAATGTTTCGTATGTTAGACATGTTTCGGGTGTTTCACATGTTTTGAATGTTTCGTATGTTTGACATGTTTTGGGTGTTTCACATGTTTCGGATGTTTCGTATGTATGACATGTTTCAGGTGTTTGACATGTTTTGTATGTTTCGTATGTTTGACATGTTTCGGATGTTTCGTATGTTTGACATGTTTCGGGTTTTTGACATGTTTCAGATGTTTCGTATGTTTGACATGTTTCGGGTGTTTGACATGTTTCGGATGTTTCGTTTGTTTGACATGTTTCGTATGTTTGACATGTTTCGGGTGTTTGACATGTTTTGGGTGTTTCACTAGTTTCGGATGTTTCGTATGTTTGACGTGTTTCGGGTGTTTGACATGTTTCAGATGTTTCGTATGTTTGACATGTTTCGGATGTTTCGTATGTTTGACATGTCTAGAGTGTTTGACATGTTTCGGATGTTTCGTATGTTTAACATGTTACAGGTGTTTGACATGTTTCGGATGTCTCATATGTTTGACATGCTTAGGCTGTTTAACATGTTTCGGATGTTTGACATGTTTCGGATGTTTCGTATGTTTGACATATTTTGGGTGTTTGACATGTTTCGGATGTTTCGTATATTGACATGTTTCGGATGTTTAACATGTTTCGAATATTTTGTATGCTTGATATGTTTCGGATGTTTAACATGTTTCGAATATTTTGTATGCTTGATATGTTTCGGGTGCTTGACATTTTTCAGATGTTTCGTATGTTTGACATGTTTCTGGTGTTTGTTATGTTTCAAATGTTTCGTATGTTTGACATGTTTTGGAAAATTGACATTTTTCGGATGTTTCGTATGTTTGACATGTTTCGGGTGTTTGTTATGTTTCGGATGTTTCGTATGTTTGACATGTTTAGGGTGTTTGACATGTTTCGAATGTTTCGGGTGTTAGACATGTTTCGGGTGTTTCACATGTTTTGAATGTTTCGTATGTTTGACCAGTTTTGGGTGTTTCACATGTTTCGGATGTTTCGTATGTATGACATGTTTCAGGTGTTTGACATGTTTTGTATGTTTCGTATTTTTGACATGTTTCGGATGTTTCGTATGTTTGACATGTTTCGAATGTTTGACATGTTTCAGATGTTTCGTATGTTTGACATGTTTCGTATGTTTGACATGTTTTGGGTGTTTGACATGTTTTGGGTGTTTCACTAGTTTCGGATGTTTCGGGTGTTTGACATGTTTCGGGTGTTTGACATGTCTGAATGGATACAATTCTATTGTGCGTAACAGTGAGACAAAATGACAAGTTTTCTATTTATATAAACTAAATATTAAACTTAAAATTGGTAGATTTTTTTAATGTACTATATTCAAAAAAAACTATAAATTGTCCCAAAAAATGAATAAAATTTGTTGTTTGTTTGTAAAATTGTTATAATAATGACTTTTAAAATCAATTTATTACATTTATGCAAATTTAAGTTTCTACTGAAAAATTAAATTTATTTAAAAAAAAAATGCTAATTTTTCTTATTTAAGCAACTATAGAGTTCTCTATGTCTTTGTACTACAAAAATAAAAAACGGTAGGGTCATTCTTAGCAGGATGAATAACTCTTGAAAAAGATGTCATCTATTTTTAATCTATATAAATAATACTAGATTTAGAACTCTGAAGGTCAAATATGCCGTCAGCATTAAAAATGCATTTTTATTTTACTAATAATGTTTTAAAACATATACAATTGAATACTTTATATAAAATTCAACATTTTTAGGCAGCATTTTTAAAAATTAGATTGATCTTTCAGTAAGAAAATTTGATTAAAGTGTTTTTCATAAATAACGTATATTTTCTATTGTTACTTGTGCCGCGTGGCAGTTGTGTAGAACATTGGCTTTTCATGGCAAAGGTAGTGAGTTCAAATCCCCGACGATGTAAAAATTTTTTTTGTTTTTTTTTTCTTCATTTTTTAAACAAATAAATAACTGTATTAGGATATTCTAAAACTTGCAATTTTGTCCGAAAATATATTTAGTGCTTATCTCTTTACAAACAAAATTTTTTCATTCCTTTGATTTAGCAGTTATCTCATCACAGATCAAAAGAGAGGCCTTATAGTCTATTAACTCTAATCATCTCGCTTATCATGTTTTTTTTATTTATAATTCTTTTGCTGCTGTCAATTGGTGAAAGCAACAGCCAGAAATTGATACTAAAGTCAAATTACATACATGTTGAAAGTTTTTACCAAAGTCAAATATTCTCAGCAGGATATCATTTTTTTAACTACAGAAAATATAGAAAATATCTAGAAAAAATTTGAACAACAAGTGGAATGCCACCGATATATATTACAATACTTTTGATATGTTTGTGGATTACAGTTGCAGCAAGCGTTCTTAGGATAGAACAAGGCTAATTTCATAACATTATAAACTCTCCCTTTCTTGACAATTTTTGATTGTCTACCTTGATACCGGGGACACTATTTCCTTATCGCCAAGTAACTATCATGTTTGCTAGAGTCGGAGGGATACGATACTATTATTTTACGTATACTTATGGCAATTATCCGAAACATCCGAAACATGTCAAATATCCGAAACATCCGAAACATGTCAAACACCTGAAACATGTCAAACATACGAAACATCCGAAACATGTCATACACTCTAAACATGTCAAACATACGAAACATCCAAAACATGTCAAACATACGAAACATCTGAAACATGTCAAACACCCGAAACATGTCAAACATACGAAACATCCGAAACATGTCAAACATACGAAACATCTGAAACATGTCAAATACACGAAACATGTCAAACATACGAAACATCCGAAACAAGTGAAACACCCAAAACATGTCAAACACCCAAAACATGTCAAACATACAAAACATGTCAAACATACGAAACATCCGAAACATGTCAAACACCCCAAACATGTCAAACATACGAAACATCTGAAACATGTCAAACATTCGAAACATGTCAAACATACGAAACATCCGAAACATGTCAAACATACGAAACTTACAAAACATGTCAAACACCTGAAACATGTCATACATACGAAACATCCGAAACATGTGAAACACCCAAAACAGGTCAAACATACGAAACATTCAAAACATGTGAAACACCCGAAACATGTCTAATATACGAAACATTCGAAACATGTCAAACACCATAAACATGTCAAACATACGAAACATCCGAAACATGTCAAACACCCAAAACATGTCAAACATCCGAAACATCCGAAACATGTCAAACATACGAAACATCCGAAACATGTCAAACACCCGAAACATGTCAAACATACGAAACATCCGAAACATGTCAAACATACGAAACATCCGAAACATGTCAAAAACCCGAAAAATGTCAAACATACGAAACATCCGAAACATAACAAACACCCGAAACATGTCAAACATACGAAACATCCGAAAAATGTCAATTTTCCAAAACATGTCAAACATACGAAACATTTGAAACATAACAAACACCAGAAACATGTCAAACATACGAAACATCTGAAAAATGTCAAGCACCCGAAACATATCAAGCATACAAAATATTCGAAACATGTTAAACATCCGAAACATGTCAATATACGAAACATCCGAAACATGTCAAACACCCAAAATATGTCAAACATACGAAACATCCGAAACATGTCAAACATCCGAAACATGTTAAACAGCCTAAACATGTCAAACATATGAGACATCCGAAACATGTCAAACACCTGTAACATGTTAAACATACGAAACATCCGAAACATGTCAAACACTCTAGACATGTCAAACATACGAAACATCCGAAACATGTCAAACATACGAAACATCTGAAACATGTCAAACACCCGAAACACGTCAAACATACGAAACATCCGAAACTAGTGAAACACCCAAAACATGTCAAACACCCGAAACATGTCAAACATACGAAACATGTCAAACAAACGAAACATCCGAAACATGTCAAACACCCGAAACATGTCAAACATACGAAACATCTGAAACATGTCAAAAACCCGAAACATGTCAAACATACGAAACATCCGAAACATGTCAAACATACGAAACATACAAAACATGTCAAACACCTGAAACATGTCATACATACGAAACATCCGAAACATGTGAAACACCCAAAACATGTCAAACATACGAAACATTCAAAACATGTGAAACACCCGAAACAGGTCAAACATACAAAACATTCAAAACATGTGAAACACCCAAAACATGTCTAATATACGAAACATTCGAAACATGTCAAACACCCTAAACATGTCAAACATACGAAACATCCGAAACATGTCAAACACCCAAAACATGTCAAACATACGAAACATTCGAAACATGTCAAATACCCCAAACATGTCAAACATCCGAAACATCCGAAACATGTCAAACATACGAAACATCCGAAACATGTCAAACACCCGAAACATGTCAAACATACGAAACATTCGAAACATGTCAAATACCCCAAACATGTCAAACATCCGAAACATCCGAAACATGTCAAACATACGAAACATCCGAAACATGTCAAACACCCGAAACATGTCAAACATACGAAACATCCGAAACATGTCAAACATACGAAACATCCGAAACATGTCAAAAACCCGAAACATGTCAAACATACAAAACATTCGAAACATGTTAAACATCCGAAACATGTCAATATACGAAACATCCAAAACATGTCAAACACCCGTAATATGTCAAACATACGAAACATCCAAAACATGTCAAACATCCGAAACATGTTAAACAGCCTAAACATGTCAAACATATGAGACATCCGAAACATGTCAAACACCTGAAACATGTCAAACATACGAAACATCCTAAACATGTCAAACACTCTAAACATGTCAAACATATGAAACATGTCAAACATACGAAACATCTGAAACATGTCAAACACCCGAAACATGTTAAACATACAAAACATCCGAAACATGTCAAACACCCGAAACATGTCAAACATACGAAACATCCGAAACATGTCAAACATACGAAACATCCGAAACATGTCAAACACTCTAAACATGTCAAACATACGAAACATCCAAAACATGTCAAACATACGAAACATCTGAAACATGTCAAACAACCGAAACATGTCAAACATACGAAACATCCGAAACTAGTGAAACACCCAAAACATGTCAAACACCCAAAACATGTCAAACATACAAAACATGAGAAACATACGAAACATCCGAAACATGTCAAACACCCCAAACATGTCAAACATACGAAACATCTGAAACATGTCAAACATTCGAAACATGTCAAACATACGAAACATCCGAAACATGTCAAACATACGAAACATACAAAACATGTCAAACATCTGAAACATGTCATACATACGAAACATCCGAAACATGTGAAACACCAAAAACAGGTCAAACATACGAAACATTCAAAACATGTGAAACACCCGAAACATGTCTAATATACGAAACATTCGAAACATGTCAAACACCCTAAACATGTCAAACATACGAAACATCCGAAACATGTCAAACACCCAAAACATGTCAAACATCCGAAACATCCGAAACATGTCAAACATACGAAACATCCGAAACATGTCAAACACACGAAACATGTCAAACATACGAAACATCCGAAACATGTCAAACATACGAAACATCCGAAACATGTCAAACACTCTAGACATGTCAAACATACGAAACATCCGAAACATGTCAAACATACGAAACATCTGAAACATGTCAAACACCCGAAACACGTCAAACATACGAAACATCCGAAACTAGTGAAACACCCAAAACATGTCAAACACCCGAAACATGTCAAACATACGAAACATGTCAAACAAACGAAACATCCGAAACATGTCAAACACCCGAAACATGTCAAACATACGAAACATCTATAACATGTCAAAAACCCAAAACATGTCAAACATACGAAACATCCGAAACATGTCAAACATACGAAACATACAAAACATGTCAAACACCTGAAACATGTCATCAATACGAAACATCCGAAACATGTGAAACACCCAAAACATGTCAAACATACGAAACATTCAAAACATGTGAAACACCCGAAACAGGTCAAACATACGAAACATTCAAAACATGTGAAACACCCGAAACATGTCTAATATACAAAACATTCGAAACATGTCAAACACCCTAAACATGTCAAACATACGAAACATCCGAAACATGTCAAACACCCAAAACATGTCAAACATACGAAACATTCGAAACATGTCAAATACCCCAAACATGTCAAACATCCGAAACATCCGAAACATGTCAAACATACGAAACATCCGAAACATGTCAAACACCCGAAACATGTCAAACATACGAAACATTCGAAACATGTCAAATACCCCAAACATGTCAAACATCCGAAACATCCGAAACATGTCAAACATACGAAACATCCGAAACATGTCAAATACCCGAAACATGTCAAACATACGAAACATCCGAAACATGTCAAACATACGAAACATCCGAAACATGTCAAAAACCCGAAACATGTCAAACATACAAAACATTCGAAACATGTTAAACATCCGAAACATGTCAATATACGAAACATCCAAAACATGTCAAACACCCGTAATATGTCAAACATACGAAACATCCAAAACATGTCAAACATCCGAAACATGTTAAACAGCCTAAACATGTCAAACATATGAGACATCCGAAACATGTCAAACACCTGAAACATGTCAAACATACAAAACATGTCAAACATACGAAACATCTGAAACATGTCAAACACCCGAAACATGTTAAACATACAAAACATCCGAAACATGTCAAACACCCGAAACATGTCAAACATACGAAACATCCGAAACATGTCAAACATACGAAACATCCGAAACATGTCAAACACTCTAAACATGTCAAACATACGAAACATCCAAAACATGTCAAACATACGAAACATCCAAAACATGTCAAACATACGAAACATCTGAAACATGTCAAACAACCGAAACATGTCAAACATACGAAACATCCGAAACTAGTGAAACACCCAAAACATGTCAAACACCCAAAACATGTCAAACATACAAAACATGACAAACATACGAAACATCCGAAACATGTCAAACACCCCAAACATGTCAAACATACGAAACATCTGAAACATGTCAAACATTCGAAACATGTCAAACATACGAAACATCCGAAACATGTCAAACATACGAAACATACAAAACATGTCAAACATCTGAAACATGTCATACATACGAAACATCCGAAACATGTGAAACACCAAAAACAGGTCAAACATACGAAACATTCAAAACATGTGAAACACCCGAAACATGTCTAATATACGAAACATTCGAAACATGTCAAACACCCTAAACATGTCAAACATACGAAACATCCGAAACATGTCAAACACCCAAAACATGTCAAACATCCGAAACATCCGAAACATGTCAAACATACGAAACATCCGAAACATGTCAAACACACGAAACATGTCAAACATACGAAACATCCGAAACATGTCAAACATACGAAACATCCGAAACATGTCAAAAACCCGAAAAATGTCAAACATACGAAACATCCGAAAAATGTCAGACACCCGAAACATGTCAAACATACCAAACATCCGAAACATGTCAAACAACCTAAACATGTCAAACATTCGAAACATGTCAAACATACAAAGCATCCGAAACAAGTTAAACACCCAAAATATGTCAAACACCCGAAACATGTCAAACACCAGAAACATGTCAGACATTCGAAACATGTCAAACATACGAAACATCCCAAAATTGACAAACACCCGAAACATATCAAACATACGAAATATCCGAAACATGTCAAACACTTAAAATATGTCAAACATACAAAACATCCGAAACAAGTCAAACACCTAAAACATGTCAAACACCCGAAACATGTCAAACATACGAAACATGTAAAATATACGAAACATGTTAAACATACGAAACATCCGAAACATGTCAAACACTCGAAACATGTCAAACTTACGAAACATTCAAAACATAACAAACACCCAAAACATGTCAAACATACGAAACATCCGAAAAATGTCAATTTTCCAAAACATGTCAAACATATGAAACATTTGAAACATAACAAACACCCGAAACATGTCAAACATACGAAACATCCGAAAAATGTCAAGCACCCGAAATATATCAAACATACAAAACATTCGAAACATGTTAAACATCCGAAACATGTCAATATACGAAACATCCGAAACATGTCAAACACACGAAATATGTCAAACATACGAAACATCCGAAACATGTCAAACATCCGAAACATGTTAAACAGCCTAAACATGTCAAACATATGAGACATCCGAAACATGTCAAACACTCCAAACATGTCAAACATACGAAACATCAGAAACATGTCAAACATACGAAACATCTGAAACATGTCAAACACCCTAAAGATGTCAAACATACGAAACATCCGAAACATGTCAAACATACGAAACATCTGAAACATGTCAAACACCCGAAACATGTCAAACATACGAATCATTTGAAACATGTCAAACACCCGAAACATGTCAAACATACAAAACATCTGAATTATGTCAAACACCCGAAACATGTCAAACATACGAAACATCCGAAACATGTCAAACATACGAAACATGTCAAACATACGAAACATGTCAAACACCTGAAACATGTCAAACATACGAAACATCCGAAACATGTCAAACACCCAAAACATGTCAAACATGCGAAACATGTCAAACATACGAAACATTCAAAACATGTCAAACACCCGAAACAAGTCAAACATACAAAAACATCCGAAACATGTCAAACACCCAAAACATGTCAATCACCCGAAACATGTCAAACATACGAAACATGTCAAACATACGAAACATCCGAAACTAGTCAAACACCCAAAACATGTCAAACACCCGAAACATGTCAAACATACGAAACATGTCAAACATACGAAACGTCCGAAACATGTCAAACACCCGAAACATGTAAAACATACGAAACATCTGAAACATGTCGAACATACGAAACATACAAAACATGTCAAACACCTGAAACATGTCAAACATACGAAACATCCAAAACATGTGAAACATTCAAAACATGTCAAACATACGAAACATTCAAATATGTGAAACACCCGAAACATGTCTAACATACGAAACATCCGAAACATGTCAAACATACGAAACATCCGAAACATGTCAAACACCCGAAACATGTCAAACATACGAAACATCCAAAAATTGTTAAACATAAGAAACCTCCGAAACATAACAAACACCCGAAACATGTCAAACATACGAAACATTCGAAAAATGTCAATTTTCCAAAACATGTCAAACATACGAAACATTTCAAACATTCGAAACATCCGAAAAATGTCAAGCACCTGAAACATGTCAAACATACAAAATATTCGAAACATGTCAAACATCCGAAACATGTCAATATACGAAACATTCGAAACATGTCAAACACCCGAAATATGTTAAACATACGAAACATCCGAAACATGTCAAACATCCAAAACATGTTAAACAGCCTAAACATGTCAAAACTATTAGACATCCGAAACATTTTAAACACCTGAAACATGTCAAGCACCCGAAACATGTCAAACATACGAAACATCTAAAACATGTCAAACACTCTAAACATGTCAAACATACGAAACATCCGAAACATGTCAAAAATACGAAACATCTGAAACATGTCAAACACCCGAAACATGTCAAACAAACGAAACATCCGAAACATGTCAAACATACGAAACATCTGAAACATGTCAAACACCCAAAACATGTCAAACATACGAATCATTTGAAACATGTCAAACACCCGAAACATGTCAAACATACAAAACATCTGAATTATGTCAAACACCGGAAACATGTCAAACATACGAAACATCCGAAACACGTGAAATACTTAAAACATATCCAACATACGAATTATTTAAAACATGTCAAACACCCGAAACATGTCAAACATACGAAACATTCGAAACATGTCAAACACCCGAAACATGTCAAACATACGAAACATCCGAAACTAGTCAAACACCCAAAACATTTCAAATACCCGAAACATGGCAAATAGACGAAAATGTCAAACATTCGAAACATGTCAAACACTCGAAACATGTCAAACATACGAAACATCCGAAACATGTCAAACACCCGAAACATGTCAAACATACGAGACATCTGAAACATGTCAAACAGCCGAAATATGTCAAACATACGAAACTTCCGAAACATGTCAAACATACGAAACATGTCAAACACCTGAAACATGACAAACACCCAAAACATGTCAAACTCGCGAAACATCCGAAACATGTCAAACACTCTAAACATGTCAAAAATACGAAACATCCGAAACATGTCAAACATACGAAACATCTGAAACATGTCAAACACCCGAAACATGTCAAACATACGAAACATCCGAAACATGTCAAACATACGAAACATCTGAAACATGTCAAACACCCGAAACATGTCAAACATACGAAACATCCGAAACTAGTGAAACACCCAAAACATGTCAAACACCCAAAACATGTCAAACATACGAAACATGTCAAATATACGAAACATCTGAAACATGTCAAACATTCGAAACATGTCAAACATACGAAACATCCGAAACATGTCAAAAATACGAAACATACAAAACATGTCAAACACCTGAAACATGTCATACATACGAAACATCCGAAACATGTGAAACACCCAAAACTGGTCAAACATACGAAACATTCAAAACATGTGAAACACCCGAAACATGTCTAACATATGAAACATTCGAAACATGTCAAACACCCTAAACATGTCAAACATACGAAACATCCGAAACATGTCAAACACCCAAAACATGTCAAACATCCGAAACATCCGAAACATGTCAAACATACGAAACATCCGAAACATGTCAAACATACGAAACATCCGAAACATGTCAAAAACCCTAAAAATGTCAAACATACGAAACATCCGAAACATAACAAACACCCGAAACATGTCAAACATACGAAACATCCGAAAAATGTCACTTTTCCAAAACATGTCAAACATACAAAACATTTGAAACATAACAAACACCAGAAACATGTCAAACATACGAAACATCTAAAAAATGTCAAGCACCCGAAACATATCAAGCATACAAAATATTCGAAACATGTTAAACATCCGAAACATGTCAATATACGAAACATCCGAAACATGTCAAACACCCAAAATATGTCAAACATACGAAACATCCGAAACATGTCGAACATCCGAAACATGTTAGACAGCCTAAGCATGTCAAACATATGAGACATCCGAAACATGTCAAACACCTGTAACATGTTAAACATACGAAAATTCCGAAACATGTCAAACACTCTAGACATGTCAAACATACGAAACATCCGAAAAATGTCAAACATACGAAACATCTGAAACATGTCAAACACCCGAAACACGTCAAACATACGAAACATCCGAAACTAGTGAAACACCCAAAACATGTCAAACACCCGAAACATGTCAAACATACGAAACATGTCAAACAAACGAAACATCCGAAACATGTCAAGCACCCGAAACATGTCAAACATACGAAACATCTGAAACATGTCAAAAACCCGAAATATGTCAAACATACGAAACATCCGAAACATGTCAAACATACGAAACATACAAAACATGTCAAACACCTGAAACATGTCATACATACGAAACATCCGAAACATGTGAAACCCCCAAAACATGTCAAACATACGAAACATTCAAAACATGTGAAACACCCGAAATATGTCTAACATACGAAACATTCTAAACATGTCAAACACCTGAAACATGTCAAACATACGAAACATTCGAAACATGTCAAATACCCCAAACATGTCAAACATCCGAAACATCCGAAACATGTCAAACATACGAAACATCCGAAACATGTCAAACACCCGAAACATGTCAAACATACGAAACATCCGAAACATGTCAAACATACGAAACATCCGAAACATGTCAAAAACCCGAAACATGTCAAACATACAAAACATTCGAAACATGTTAAACATCCGAAACATGTCAATATACGAAACATCCGAAACATGTCAAACACCCGTAATATGTCAAACATACGAAACATCCAAAACATGTCAAACATCCGAAACATGTTAAACAGCCTAAACATGTCAAACATATGAGACATCCGAAACATGTCAAACACCTGAAACATGTCAAACATACGAAACATCCGAAACATGTCAAACACTCTAAACATGTCAAAAATACGAAACATGCCAAACATACGAAACATCCGAAACATGTCAAACACCCGAAACATGTTAAACATACAAAACATCCGAAACATGTCAAACACCCGAAACATGTCAAACATACGAAACATCCGAAACATGTCAAACATACGAAACATCCGAAACATGTCAAACACTCTAAACATGTCAAACATACGAAACATCCAAAACATGTCAAACATACGAAACATCTGAAACATGTCAAACACCCGAAACATGTCAAACATACGAAACATCCGAAACTAGTGAAACACCCAAAACATGTCAAACACCCAAAACATGTCAAACATACAAAACATGACAAACATACGAAACATCCGAAACATGTCAAACACCCCAAACTTGTCAAACATACGAAACATCTGAACCATGTCAAACATTCGAAACATGTCAAACATACGAAACATCCGAAACATGTCAAACATACGAAACATACAAAACATGTCAAACACCTGAAACATGTCATACATACGAAACATCCGAAACATGTGAAACACCCAAAACAGGTCAAACATACGAAACATTCAAAACATGTGAAACACCCGAAACATGTCTAATATACGAAACATTCGAAACATGTCAAACACCCTAATCATGTCAAACATACGAAACATCCGAAACATGTCAAACACCCAAAACATGTCAAACATCCGAAACATCCGAAACATGTCAAACATACGAAACATTCGAAACATGTCAAACACCCGAAACATGTCAAACATACGAAACATCCGAAACATGTCAAACATACGAAACATCCGAAACATGTCAAAAACCCGAAAAATGTCAAACATACGAAACATCCGAAACATAACAAACACCCGAAACATGTCAAACATACGAAACATCCGAAAAATGTCAAACACCCTAAACATGTCAAACATACGAAACATCCAAAACATGTCAAACACCCAAAACATGTCAAACATCCGAAACATCCGAAACATGTCAAACATACGAAACATCCGAAACATGTCAAACACCCGAAACATGTCAAACATACGAAACATCCGAAACATGTCAAACATACGAAACATCCGAAACATGTCAAAAACCCGAAAAATGTCAAACATACGAAACATCCGAAACATAACAAACACCCGAAACATGTCAAACATACGAAACATCCGAAAAATGTCAATTTTCCAAAACATGTCAAACATACGAAACATTTGAAACATAACAAACACCAGAAACATTTCAAACATACGAAACATCTGAAAAATGTCAAGCACCCGAAACATATCAAGCATACAAAATATTCGAAACATGTTAAACATCCGAAACATGTCAATATACGAAACATCCGAAACATGTCAAACACCCAAAACATGTCAAACATCCGAAACATGTTAAACAGCCTAAACATGTCAAACATATGAGACATCCGAAACATGTCAAACACCTGTAACATGTCAAACATACAAAGCAACCGAAACAAGTTAAACACCCAAAATATGTCAAACACCCGAAACATGTCAAACACCAGAAACATGTCAGACATTCGAAACATGTTTCGGATGTTTCGTATGTTTGACATGTCTAGAGTGTTTGACATGTTTCGGGTGTTTGACATATTTTGGGTGTTTAACTTGTTTCGGTTGCTTTGTATGTTTGACATGTTTTGAATGTTTGACATGTTTAGGTTGTTTGACATGTTTCGGATGTTTGGTATGTTTGACATACTTCGGGTGTTTCGTATGTTTGACATGTTTCGGGTGTCTGACATTTTTCGGATGTTTCGTATGTTTGACATTTTTCGGGTTTTTGACATGTTTCGGATGTTTCGTATGTTTGACATGTTTCGGATGTTTCGTATGTTTGACATGTTTCGGGTGTTTCACATGTTTTGAATGTTTCGTATGTTTGACCTGTTTTGGGTGTTTCACATGTTTCGGATGTTTCGTATGTATGACATGTTTCAGGTGTTTGACATGTTTTGTATGTTTCGTATGTTTGACATGTTTCGGATGTTTCGTATGTTTGACATGTTTCGAATGTTTGACATGTTTCAGATGTTTCGTATGTTTGACATGTTTGGGGTGTTTGACATGTTTCGGATGTTTCGTATGTTTGTCATGTTTTGTATGTTTGACATGTTTTGGGTGTTTGACATGTTTTGGGTGTTTCACTAGTTTCGGATGTTTCGTATATTTGACATGTTTCGGGTGTTTGACATGTTTCAGATGTTTCGTATGTTTGACATGTTTTGGATGTTTCGTATGTTTGACATGTTTAGAGTGTTTGACATGTTTCGGATGTTTCGTATGTTTGACATGTTTCAGATGTTTCGTATGTTTGACATGTTTCGGGTGTTTGACATGTTTCGGATGTTTTGTATGTTTAACATGTTTCGGGTGTTTGACATGTTTCAGATGTTTCGTATGTTTGACATGTTTCGTATGTTTGACATGTTTAGAGTGTTTGACATGTTTCGGATGTTTCGTATGTTTGACATGTTTCAGGTGTTTGACATGTTTCGGATGTCTCATATGTTTGACATGTTTAGGCTGTTTAACATGTTTCGGATGTTTGACATGTTTTGGATGTTTCGTATGTTTGACATATTACGGGTGTTTGACATGTTTCGGATGTTTCGTATGTTTGACATGTTTTGGATGTTTCGTATGTTTGACATGTTTAGAGTGTTTGACATGTTTCGGATGTTTCGTATGTTTGACATGTTTTGGATGTTTCGTATGTTTGACATGTTTCGGGTGTTTGACATGTTTCGGATGTTTTGTATGTTTAACATGTTTCGGGTGTTTGACATTTTTCAGATGTTTCGTATGTTTGACATGTTTCGTATGTTTGACATGTTTAGAGTGTTTGACATGTTTCGGATGTTTCGTATGTTTGACATGTTTCAGGTGTTTGACATGTTTCGGATGTCTCATATGTTTGACATGTTTAGGCTGTTTAACATGTTTCGGATGTTTGACATGTTTTGGATGTTTCGTATGTTTGACATATTACGGGTGTTTGACATGTTTCGGATGTTTCGTATATTGACATGTTTCAGATGTTTAACATGTTTCGAATGTTTTGTATGTTTGACATGTTTCGGGTTTTTGACATGTTTCGGATGTTTCGTATGTTTGACATGTTTCGGATGTTTCGTATGTTTGACATGTTTCGGGTGTTTGACATGTTTCGGATGTTTCGTATGTTTGACATGTTTCGGATGTTTCGGATGTTTGACATGTTTGGGGTATTTGACATGTTTCGAATGTTTGACATGTTTCGGGTGTTTGACATGTTTAGAATGTTTCGTATGTTAGACATGTTTCGGGTGTTTCACATGTTTTGAATGTTTCGTATGTTTGACATGTTTTGGGTGTTTCACATGTTTCGGATGTTTCGTATGTATGACATGTTTCAGGTGTTTGACATGTTTTGTATGTTTCGTATGTTTGACATGTTTCGGATGTTTCGTATGTTTGACATGTTTCGGGTTTTTGACATGTTTCAGATGTTTCGTATGTTTGACATGTTTCGGGTGTTTGACATGTTTCGGATGTTTCGTTTGTTTGACATGTTTCGTATGTTTGACATGTTTCGGGTGTTTGACATGTTTTGGGTGTTTCACTAGTTTCGGATGTTTCGTATGTTTGACGTGTTTCGGGTGTTTGACATGTTTCAGATGTTTCGTATGTTTGACATGTTTCGGATGTTTCGTATGTTTGACATGTCTAGAGTGTTTGACCTGTTTCGGATGTTTCGTATGTTTAACATGTTACAGGTGTTTGACATGTTTCGGATGTCTCATATGTTTGAAATGCTTAGGCTGTTTAACATGTTTCGGATGTTTGACATGTTTCGGATGTTTCGTATGTTTGACATATTTTGGGTGTTTGACATGTTTCGGATGTTTCGTATATTGACATGTTTCGGATGTTTAACATGTTTCGAATATTTTGTATGCTTGATATGTTTCGGGTGCTTGACATTTTTCAGATGTTTCGTATGTTTGACATGTTTCTGGTGTTTGTTATGTTTCAAATGTTTCGTATGTTTGACATGTTTTGGAAAATTGACATTTTTCGGATGTTTCGTATGTTTGACATGTTTCGGGTGTTTGTTATGTTTCGGATGTTTCGTATGTTTGACATGTTTAGGGTGTTTGACATGTTTCGAATGTTTCGGGTGTTAGACATGTTTCGGGTGTTTCACATGTTTTGAATGTTTCGTATGTTTGACCAGTTTTGGGTGTTTCACATGTTTCGGATGTTTCGTATGTATGACATGTTTCAGGTGTTTGACATGTTTTGTATGTTTCGTATTTTTGACATGTTTCGGATGTTTCGTATGTTTGACATGTTTCGAATGTTTGACATGTTTCAGAGGTTTCGTATGTTTGACATGTTTTGTATGTTTGACATGTTTTGGGTGTTTGACATGTTTCGGATGTTTCGTATGTTTGACATGTTTCAGGTGTTTGACATGTTTCGTATGTTTGACATGTTTCGGGTGTTTGACATGTTTCAAATGATTCGTATGTTTGACATGTTTTTGGGTGTTTGACATGTTTCAGATATTTCGTATGTTTGACATGTTTCGGATGTTTCGTTTGTTTGACATGTTTAGAGTGTTTGACATGTTTCGGATGTTTCGGATGTTTGACATGTTTCGGGTGTTTGACATGTTTCAGGTGATTGACATGTTTCAGATGTTTCGTATGTTTGAAATATTTCGGGTGTTTGACATGTTTTGGATGTTTCGTATGTTTGACATGTTTCGTATGTTTGACATGTTTCGGGTGTTTGACATGTTTTGGGTGTTTCACTAGTTTCGGATGTTTCGTATGTTTGACATGTTTCGTATGTTTGACATGTTTCGGGTGTTTGACATGTTTTGAGTGTTTGACTAGTTTCGGATGTTTCGTATGTTTGACATGTTTCGGGTGTTTGACATAATTCAGATGTTTTGTATGTTTGACAAGTTTCGGGTGTTTGACATGTTTCGGATGTTTCGTATGTTTGACATGTTTCGGGTGTTTGACATGTTTCGAATGATTCGTATGTTTGACATGTTTCGGGTGTTTGACATGTTTCAGATGTTTCGTATAATTAACATGTTTCTGATGTTTGGTATGTTTGACAGATTTCGGGTGTTTGACATGTTTCGGATGTTTCGTATGTTTGACATGTTTCGGGTGTTTGATATGTTTTGGGCGTTTGACATGTTTCGGATGTTTCGTATGTTTGACATGTTTCAGGTGTTTGACATGTTTTGTATGTTTCGTATGTTTGACATGTTTCGGATGTTTCGTATGTTTGACATGTTTCGGGTGTTTGACATAATTCAGATGTTTTGTATGTTTGACATGTTTCGGGTGTTTGACATGTTTCAAATGATTCGTATGTTTGACATGTTTCGGGTGTTTGACATGTTTCAGATGTTTCGTATGTTTGACATGTTTCGGATGTTTCGTATGTTTGACATCTTTCGGGTGTTTGACATGTTTCAGATGTTTCGTATGTTTGACATGTTTCGGATGTCTCATATGTTTGACATGTTTAGGCTGTTTAACATGTTTCGGATGTTTGACATGTTTCGGATGTTTCGTATGTTTGACATGTTTCGGGTGTTTGACATGTTTCAGATGTTTCGTATTTTTGACATGTTTCGGATGTTTCGTATGTTTGACATGTTTAGAGTGTTTGACATGTTTCGGATGTTTCGTATGTTTGACATGTTTAGGCTGTTTAACATGTTTTGGATGTTTGACATGTTTCGGATGTTTCGTATGTTTGACATATTTCGGGTGTTTGACATGTTTCGAATGTTTCGTATATTGACATGTTTCGGATGTTTGACATGTTTCGAATGTTTTGTATGTTTGACATGTTTCGGGTGCTTGACATATTTCGGGTGTTTGACATGTTTCGGGTGTTTGACATGTTTCGGATGTTTCGTATGTTTGACATGTTTCGAGTGTTTGACATGTTTCGTATGTTTGACATTTTCGTCTATTTGCCATGTTTCGGGTGTTTGAAATGTTTTGGGTGTTTGACTAGTTTCGGATGTTTCGTATGTTTGACATGTTTCGGGTGTTTGACATGTTTCGAATGTTTCGTATGTTTGACATGTTTCGGGTGTTTGACATGTTTTGAATAATTCGTATGTTGGACATGTTTTGGGTATTTCACGTGTTTCGGATGTTTCGTATGTTTGACATGTTTCCGGTGTTTGACATGTTTCGAATGTTTCGTATGTTTGACATGTTTCGGGTGTTTGACATGTTTTGAATAATTCGTATGTTGGACATGTTTCAGGTGTTTGACATGTTTTGTATGTTTCGTATTTTTGACATGTTTCGGATGTTTCGTATGTTTGACATGTTTCGAATGTTTGACATGTTTCAGATGTTTCGTATGTTTGACATGTTTTGGGTGTTTGACATGTTTTGGGTGTTTCACTAGTTTCGGATGTTTCGTATGTTTGACATGTTTCGGGTGTTTGACATGTTTCGGGTGTTTGACATGTCTGAATGGATACAATTCTATTGTGCGTAACAGTGAGACAAAATGACAAGTTTTCTATTTATATAAACTAAATATTAAACTTAAAATTGGTAGATTTTTTTAATGTACTATATTCAAAAAAAACTATAAATTGTCCCAAAAAATGAATAAAATTTGTTGTTTGTTTGTAAAATTGTTATAATAATGACTTTTAAAATCAATTTATTACATTTATGCAAATTTAAGTTTCTACTGAAAAATTAAATTTATTTAAAAAAAAAATGCTAATTTTTCTTATTTAAGCAACTATAGAGTTCTCTATGTCTTTGTACTACAAAAATAAAAAACGGTAGGGTCATTCTTAGCAGGATGAATAACTCTTGAAAAAGATGTCATCTATTTTTAATCTATATAAATAATACTAGATTTAGAACTCTGAAGGTCAAATATGCCGTCAGCATTAAAAATGCATTTTTATTTTACTAATAATGTTTTAAAACATATACAATTGAATACTTTATATAAAATTCAACATTTTTAGGCAGCATTTTAAAAAATTAGATTGATCTTTCAGTAAGAAAATTTGATTAAAGTGTTTTTCATAAATAACGTATATTTTCTATTGTTACTTGTGCCGCGTGGCAGTTGTGTAGAACATTGGCTTTTCATGGCAAAGGTAGTGAGTTCAAGTCCCCGACGATGTATAATTTTTTTTTTTTTTTTTTTTTTCTTCATTTTTTAAACAAATAAATAACTGTATTAGGATATTCTAAAACTTGCAATTTTGTCCGAAAATATATTTAGTGCTTATCTCTTTACACACAAAATTTTTTCATTCCTTTGATTTAGCAGTTATCTCATCACAGATCAAAAGAGAGGCCTTATAGTCTATTAACTCTGATCATCTCGCTTATCATGTTTTTTTTATTTATAATTCTTTTGCTGCTGTCAATTGGTGAAAGCAACAGCCAGAAATTGATACTAAAGTCAAATTACATACATGTTGAAAGTTTTTACCAAAGTCAAATATTCTCAGCAGAACATCATTTTTTTAACTACAGAAAATATAGATAAATGTATCTAGAAAAAATTTGAACAACAAGTGGAATGCCACCGATATATATTACAATACTTTTGATATGTTTGTGGATTACAGTTGCAGCAAGCGTTCTTAGGATAGAACAAGGCTAATTTCATAACATTATAAACTCTCCCTTTCTTGACAATTTTTGATTGTCTACCTTGATACCGGGGACACTATTTCCTTATCGCCAAGTAACTATCATGTTTGCTAGAGTCGGAGGGATACGATACTATTATTTTACGTATACTTATGGCAATTATCCGAAACATCCGAAACATGTCAAATATCCGAAACATCCGAAACATGTCAAACACCTGAAACATGTCAAACATACGAAACATCCGAAACATGTCAAACACTCTAAACATGTCAAACATACGAAACATCCAAAACATGTCAAACATACGAAACATCTGAAACATGTCAAACATCCGAAACATGTCAAACATACGAAACATCTGAAACATGTCAAATACACGAAACATGTCAAACATACGAAACATCCGAAACATGTCAAACATACGAAACATCCGAAACTAGTGAAACACCCAAAACATGTCAAACACCCAAAACATGTCAAACATACAAAACATGTCAAACATACGAAACATCCGAAACATGTCAAACACCCCAAACATGTCAAACATACGAAACATCTGAAACATGTCAAACATTCGAAACATGTCGAACATACGAAACATCCGAAACATGTCAAACATACGAAACTTACAAAACATGTCAAACACCTGAAACATGTCATACATACGAAACATCCGAAACATGTGAAACACCCAAAACAGGTCAAACATACGAAACATTCAAAACATGTAAAACACCCGAAACATATCTAATATACGAAACATTCGAAACATGTCAAACACCATAAACATGTCAAACATACGAAACATCCGAAACATGTCAAACACCCAAAACATGTCAAACATCCGAAACATCCGAAACATGTCAAACATACGAAACATCCGAAACATGTCAAACACCCGAAACATGTCAAACATACGAAACATCCGAAACATGTCAAACATACGAAACATCCGAAACATGTCAAAAACCCGAAAAATGTCAAACATACGAAACATACGAAACATAACAAACACCCGAAACATGTCAAACATACGAAACATCCGAAAAATGTCAATTTTCCAAAACATGTCAAACATACGAAACATTTGAAACATAACAAACACCAGAAACATGTCAAACATACGAAACATCTGAAAAATGTCAAGCACCCGAAACATATCAAGCATACAAAATATTCGAAACATGTTAAACATCCGAAACATGTCAATATACGAAACATCCGAAACATGTCAAACACCCAAAATATGTCAAACATACGAAACATCCGAAACATGTCAAACATCCGAAACATGTTAAACAGCCTAAACATGTCAAACATATGAGACATCCGAAACATGTCAAACACTTGTAACATGTTAAACATACGAAACATCCGAAACATGTCAAACACTCTAGACATGTCAAACATACGAAACATCCGAAACATGTCAAACATACGAAACATCTGAAACATGTCAAACACCCGAAACACGTCAAACATAAGAAACATCCGAAACTAGTGAAACACCCAAAACATGTCAAACACCCGAAACATGTCAAACATACAAAACATGTCAAACAAACAAAACATCCGAAACATGTCAAACACCCGAAACATGTCAAACATACGAAACATCTGAAACATGTCAAAAACCCGAAACATGTCAAACATACGAAACATCCGAAACATGTCAAACATACGAAACATACAAAACATGTCAAACACCTGAAACATGTCATACATACGAAACATCCGAAACATGTGAAACACCCAAAACATGTCAAACATACGAAACATTCAAAACATGTGAAACACTCGAAACATGTCTAACATACGAAACATTCTAAACATGTCAAACACCCGAAACATGTCAAACATACGAAACATTCGAAACATGTCAAATACCCCAAACATGTCAAACATCCGAAACATCCGAAACATGTCAAACATACGAAACATCCGAAACATGTCAAACACCCGAAACATGTCAAACATACGAAACATCCGAAACATGTCAAACATACGAAACATCCGAAACATGTCAAAAACCCGAAACATGTCAAACATACAAAACATTCGAAACATGTTAAACATCCGAAACATGTCAATATACGAAACATCCAAAACATGTCAAACACCCGTAATATGTCAAACATACGAAACATCCAAAACATGTCAAACATCCGAAACATGTTAAACAGCCTAAACATGTCAAACATATGAGACATCCGAAACATGTCAAACAACCGAAACATGTCAAACATACGAAACATCCGAAACTAGTGAAACACCCAAAACATGTCAAACACCCAAAACTTGTCAAACATACAAAACATGACAAACATACGAAACATCCGAAACATGTCAAACACCCCAAACATGTCAAACATACGAAACATCTGAAACATGTCAAACATTCGAAACATGTCAAACATACGAAACATCCGAAACATGTCAAACATACGAAACATACAAAACATGTCAAACACCTGAAACATGTCATACATACGAAACATCCGAAACATGTGAAACACCCAAAACAGGTCAAACATACGAAACATTCAAAACATGTGAAACACCCGAAACATGTCTAATATACGAAACATTCGAAACATGTCAAACACCCTAAACATGTCAAACATACGAAACATCCGAAACATGTCAAACACCCAAAACATGTCAAACATCCGAAACATCCGAAACATGTCAAACATACGAAACATCCGAAACATGTCAAACACCCGAAACATGTCAAACATACGAAACATCCGAAACATGTCAAACATACGAAACATCCGAAACATGTCAAAAACCCGAAAAATGTCAAACATACGAAACATCCGAAAAATGTCAGACACCCGAAACATGTCAAACATACAAAACACCCGAAGTATGTCAAACATACCAAACATCCGAAACATGTCAAACAACCTAAACATGTCAAACATTCGAAACATGTCAAACATACAAAGCATCCGAAACAAGTTAAACACCCAAAATATGTCAAACACCCGAAACATGTCAAACACCAGAAACATGTCAGACATCCGAAACATGTCAAACACACGAAATATGTCAAACATACGAAACATCCGAAACATGTCAAACATCCGAAACATGTTAAACAGCCTAAACATGTCAAACATATGAGACATCCGAAACATGTCAAACACCTGAAACATGTCAAACATACGAAACATCCGAAACATGTCAAACACTCCAAACATGTCAAACATACGAAACATCAGAAACATGTCAAACATACGAAACATCTGAAACATGTCAAACACCCGAAAGATGTCAAACATACGAAACATCCGAAACATGTCAAACATACGAAACATCTGAAACATGTCAAACACCCGAAACATGTCAAACATATGAATCATTTGAAACATGTCAAACACCCGAAACATGTCAAACATACAAAACATCTGAATTATGTCAAACACCCGAAACATGTCAAACATACGAAACATCCGAAACATGTCAAACATACGAAACATGTCAAACACCTGAAACATGTCAAACATACGAAAAATCCGAAACATGTCAAACACCCAAAACATGTCAAACATGCGAAACATGTCAAACATACGAAACATTCAAAACATGTCAAACACCCGAAACAAGTCAAACATACAAAAACATCCGAAACATGTCAAACACCCAAAACATGTCAATCACCCGAAACATGTCAAACATACGAAACATGTCAAACATACGAAACATCCGAAACTAGTCAAACACCCAAAACATGTCAAACACCCGAAACATGTCAAACATACGAAACATGTCAAACATACGAAACGTCCGAAACATGTCAAACACCCGAAACATGTAAAACATACGAAACATCTGAAACATGTCAAACATACGAAACATCCGAAACATGTCAAAAACCCGAAAAATGTCAAACATACGAAACATCCGAAAAATGTCAGACACCCGAAACATGTCAAACATACGAAACACCCGAAGTATGTCAAACATACCAAACATCCGAAACATGTCAAACAACCTAAACATGTCAAACATTCGAAACATGTCAAACATACAAAGCATCCGAAACAAGTTAAACACCCAAAATATGTCAAACACCCGAAACATGTCAAACACCAGAAACATGTCAGACATTCGAAACATGTCAAACATACGAAACATCCCAAAATTGACAAACACCCGAAACATATCAAACATACGAAATATCCGAAACATGTCAAACACTTAAAATATGTCAAACATACAAAACATCCGAAACAAGTCAAACACCTAAAACATGTCAAACACCCGAAACATGTCAAACATACGAAACATGTAAAATATACGAAACATGTTAAACATACGAAACATCCGAAACATGTCAAACACTCGAAACATGTCAAACTTACGAAACATTCAAAACATAACAAACACCCAAAACATGTCAAACATACGAAACATCCGAAAAATGTCAATTTTCCAAAACATGTCAAACATATGAAACATTTGAAACATAACAAACACCCGAAACATGTCAAACATACGAAACATCCGAAAAATGTCAAGCACCCGAAATATATCAAACATACAAAACATTCGAAACATGTTAAACATCCGAAACATGTCAATATACGAAACATCCGAAACATGTCAAACACACGAAATATGTCAAACATACGAAACATCCGAAACATGTCAAACATCCGAAACATGTTAAACAGCCTAAACATGTCAAACATATGAGACATCCGAAACATGTCAAACACCTGAAACATGTCAAACATACGAAACATCCGAAACATGTCAAACACTCCAAACATGTCAAACATACGAAACATCAGAAACATGTCAAACATACGAAACATCTTAAACATGTCAAACACCCGAAAGATGTCAAACATACGAAACATCCGAAACATGTCAAACATACGAAACATCTGAAACATGTCAAACACCCGAAACATGTCAAACATATGAATCATTTGAAACATGTCAAACACCCGAAACATGTCAAACATACAAAACATCTGAATTATGTCAAACACCCGAAACATGTCAAACATACGAAACATCCGAAACATGTCAAACATACGAAACATGTCAAACACCTGAAACATGTCAAACATACGAAAAATCCGAAACATGTCAAACACCCAAAACATGTCAAACATGCGAAACATGTCAAACATACGAAACATTCAAAACATGTCAAACACCCGAAACAAGTCAAACATACAAAAACATCCGAAACATGTCAAACACCCAAAACATGTCAATCACCCGAAACATGTCAAACATACGAAACATGTCAAACATACGAAACATCCGAAACTAGTCAAACACCCAAAACATGTCAAACACCCGAAACATGTCAAACATACGAAACATGTCAAACATACGAAACGTCCGAAACATGTCAAACACCCGAAACATGTAAAACATACGAAACATCTGAAACATGTCGAACATACGAAACATACAAACATGTCAAACACCTGAAACATGTCATACATACGAAACATCCAAAACATGTGAAACATTCAAAACATGTCAAACATACGAAACATTCAAATATGTGAAACACCCGAAACATGTCTAACATACGAAACATCCGAAACATGTCAAACATACGAAACATCCGAAACATGTCAAACACCCGAAACATGTCAAACATACGAAACATCCAAAAATTGTTAAACATAAGAAACATCCGAAACATAACAAACACCCGAAACATGTCAAACATACGAAACATTCGAAAAATGTCAATTTTCCAAAACATGTCAAACATACGAAACATTTCAAACATTCGAAACATCCGAAAAATGTCAAGCACCCGAAACATGTCAAACATACAAAATATTCGAAACATGTCAAACATCCGAAACATGTCAATATACGAAACATTCGAAACATGTCAAACACCCGAAATATGTCAAACATACGAAACATCCGAAACATGTCAAACATCCAAAACATGTTAAACAGCCTAAACATGTCAAAAATATTAGACATCCGAAACATTTTAAACACCTGAAACATGTCAAGCACCCGAAACATGTCAAACATACAAAACATCTGAAACATGTCAAACACTCTAAACATGTCAAACATACGAAACATCCGAAACATGTCAAAAATACGAAACATCTGAAAAATGTCAAACACCCGAAACATGTCAAACATACGAAACATCCGAAACATGTCAAACATACGAAACATCTGAAACATGTCAAACACCCAAAACATGTCAAACATACGAATCATTTGAAACATGTCAAACACCCGAAACATGTCAAACATGCGAAACATGTCAAACATACGAAACATTCAAAACATGTCAAACACCCGAAACAAGTCAAACATACAAAAACATCCGAAACATGTCAAACACCCAAAACATGTCAATTACCCGAAACATGTCAAACATACGAAACATGTCAAACATACGAAACATCCGAAACTAGTCAAACACCCAAAACATGTCAAACACCCGAAACATGTCAAACATACGAAACATGTCAAACATACGAAACGTCCGAAACATGTCAAACACCCGAAACATGTAAAACATACGAAACATCTGAAACATGTCAAACATACGAAACATCCGAAACATGTCAAAAACCCGAAAAATGTCAAACATACGAAACATCCGAAAAATGTCAGACACCCGAAACATGTCAAACATACGAAACACCCGAAGTATGTCAAACATACCAAACATCCGAAACATGTCAAACAACCTAAACATGTCAAACATTCGAAACATGTCAAACATACAAAGCATCCGAAACAAGTTAAACACCCAAAATATGTCAAACACCCGAAACATGTCAAACACCAGAAACATGTCAGACATTCGAAACATGTCAAACATACGAAACATCCCAAAATTGACAAACACCCGAAACATATCAAACATACGAAATATCCGAAACATGTCAAACACTTAAAATATGTCAAACATACAAAACATCCGAAACAAGTCAAACACCTAAAACATGTCAAACACCCGAAACATGTCAAACATACGAAACATGTAAAATATACGAAACATGTTAAACATACGAAACATCCGAAACATGTCAAACACTCGAAACATGTCAAACTTACGAAACATTCAAAACATAACAAACACCCAAAACATGTCAAACATACGAAACATCCGAAAAATGTCAATTTTCCAAAACATGTCAAACATATGAAACATTTGAAACATAACAAACACCCGAAACATGTCAAACATACGAAACATCCGAAAAATGTCAATCCCGAAATATATCAAACATACAAAACATTCGAAACATGTTAAACATCCGAAACATGTCAATATACGAAACATCCGAAACATGTCAAACACACGAAATATGTCAAACATACGAAACATCCGAAACATGTCAAACATCCGAAACATGTTAAACAGCCTAAACATGTCAAACATATGAGACATCCGAAACATGTCAAACACCTGAAACATGTCAAACATACGAAACATCCGAAACATGTCAAACACTCCAAACATGTCAAACATACGAAACATCAGAAACATGTCAAACATACGAAACATCTTAAACATGTCAAACACCCGAAAGATGTCCAAACATACGAAACATCCGAAACATGTCAAACATACGAAACATCTGAAACATGTCAAACACCCGAAACATGTCAAAACATATGAATCATTTGAAACATGTCAAACACCCGAAACATGTCAAACATACAAAACATCTGAATTATGTCAAACACCCGAAACATGTCAAACATACGAAACATCCGAAACATGTCAAACATACGAAACATGTCAAACACCTGAAACATGTCAAACATACGAAAAATCCGAAACATGTCAAACACCCAAAACATGTCAAACATGCGAAACATGTCAAACATACGAAACATTCAAAACATGTCAAACACCCGAAACAAGTCAAACATACAAAAACATCCGAAACATGTCAAACACCCAAAACATGTCAATCACCCGAAACATGTCAAACATACGAAAACATGTCAAACATACGAAACATCCGAAACTAGTCAAACACCCAAAACATGTCAAACACCCGAAACATGTCAAACATACGAAACATGTCAAACATACGAAACGTCCGAAACAAGTCAAACACCCGAAACATGTAAAACATACGAAACATCTGAAACATGTCGAACATACGAAACATACAAACATGTCAAACACCTGAAACATGTCATACATACGAAACATCCAAAACATGTGAAACATTCAAAACATGTCAAACATACGAAACATTCAAATATGTGAAACACCCGAAACATGTCTAACATACGAAACATCCGAAACATGTCAAACATACGAAACATCCGAAAACATGTCAAACACCCGAAACATGTCAAACATACGAAACATCCAAAAATTGTTAAACATAAGAAACATCCGAAACATAACAAACACCCGAAACATGTCAAACATACGAAACATTCGAAAAATGTCAATTTTCCAAAACATGTCAAACATACGAACATTTCAAACATTCGAAACATCCGAAAAATGTCAAGCACCCGAAACATGTCAAACATACAAAATATTCGAAACATGTCAAACATCCGAAACATGTCAATATACGAAACATTCGAAACATGTCAAACACCCGAAATATGTCAAACATACGAAACATCCGAAACATGTCAAACATCCAAAACATGTTAAACAGCCTAAACATGTCAAAAATATTAGACATCCGAAACATTTTAAAACACCTGAAACATGTCAAGCACCCGAAACATGTCAAACATACAAAACATCTGAAACATGTCAAACACTCTAAACATGTCAAACATACGAAACATCCGAACATGTCAAAAATACGAACATCTGAAAAATGTCAAACAAAAACATTTCAAATACCCGAAACATGGCAAATAGACGAAAATGTCAAACATTCGAAACATGTCAAACACTCGAAACATGTCAAACATACGAAACATCCGAAACATGTCAAACACCCGAAACATGTCAAACATACGAGACATCTGAAACATGTCAAACACCCGAAATATGTCAAACATACGAAACTTCCGAAACATGTCAAACATACGAAACATGTCAAACACCTGAAACATGTCAAACATACGAAACATCCGAAACATGTCAAACACCCAAAACATGTCAAACATGCGAAACATCCGAAACATGTCAAACACTCTAAACATGTCAAAAATACGAAACATCCGAAACATGTCAAACATACGAAACATCTGAAACATGTCAAACACCCGAAACATGTCAAACATACGAAACATCCGAAACATGTCAAACATACGAAACATCTGAAACATGTCAAACACCCGAAACATGTCAAACATACGAAACATCCGAAACTAGTGAAACACCCAAAACATGTCAAACACCCAAAACATGTCAAACATACGAAACATGTCAAACATACGAAACATCTGAAACATGTCAAACATTCGAAACATGTCAAACATACGAAACATCCGAAACATGTCAAAAATACGAAACATACAAAACATGTCAAACACCTGAAACATGTCATACATACGAAACATCCGAAACATGTGAAACACCCAAAACTGGTCAAACATACAAAACATTCAAAACATGTGAAACACCCGAAACATGTCTAACATACGAAACATTCGAAACATGTCAAACACCCTAAACATGTCAAACATACGAAACATCCGAAACATGTCAAACACCCAAAACATGTCAAACATCCGAAACATCCGAAACATGTCAAACATACGAAACATCCGAAACATGTCAAACACCCGAAACATGTCAAACATACGAAACATCCGAAACATGTCAAACATACGAAACATCCGAAACATGTCAAAAACCCGAAAAATGTCAAACATACGAAACATCCGAAACATAACAAACACCCGAAACATGTCAAACATACGAAACATCCGAAAAATGTCAATTTTCCAAAACATGTCAAACATACGAAACATTTGAAACATAACAAACACCAGAAACATGTCAAACATACGAAACATCTAAAAAAATGTCAAGCACCCGAAACATATCAAGCATACAAAATATTCGAAACATGTTAAACATCCGAAACATGTCAATATACGAAACATCCGAAACATGTCAAACACCCAAAATATGTCAAACATACGAAACATCCGAAACATGTCAAACATCCGAAACATGTTAGACAGCCTAAGCATGTCAAACATATGAGACATCCGAAACATGTCAAACAACTGTAACATGTTAAACATACGAAACATCCGAAACATGTCAAACACTCTAGACATGTCAAACATACGAAACATCCGAAAAATGTCAAACATACGAAACATCTGAAACATGTCAAACACCCGAAACACGTCAAACATACGAAACATCCGAAACTAGTGAAACACCCAAAACATGTCAAACACCCGAAATATGTCAAACATACGAAACATGTCAAACAAACGAAACATCCGAAACATGTCAAACACCCGAAACATGTCAAACATACGAAACATCTGAAACATGTCAAAAACCCGAAATATGTCAAACATACGAAACATCCGAAACATGTCAAACATACGAAACATACAAAACATGTCAAACACCTGAAACATGTCATACATACGAAACATCCGAAACATGTGAAACACCCAAAACATGTCAAACATACGAAACATTCAAAACATGTGAAACACCCGAAACATGTCTAACATACGAAACATTCTAAACATGTCAAACACCCGAAACATGTCAAACATACGAAACATTCGAAACATGTCAAATACCCCAAACATGTCAAACATCCGAAACATCCGAAACATGTCAAACATACGAAACATCCGAAACATGTCAAACACCCGAAACATGTCAAACATACGAAACATCCGAAACATGTCAAACATACGAAACATCCGAAACATGTCAAAAACCCGAAACATGTCAAACATACAAAACATTCGAAACATGTTAAACATCCGAAACATGTCAATATACGAAACATCCGAAACATGTCAAACACCCGTAATATGTCAAACATACGAAACATCCAAAACATGTCAAACATCCGAAACATGTTAAACAGCCTAAACATGTCAAACATATGAGACATCCGAAACATGTCAAACACCTGAAACATGTCAAACATACGAAACATCCGAAACATGTCAAACACTCTAAACATGTC
>JAZGLO010006588.1:0-119552 GCA_036873155.1 Biomphalaria sudanica | reverse complement strand
TGTCAAACACCCTAAACATGTCAAACATACGAAACATCCGAAACATGTCAAACACCCAAAACATGTCAAACATCCGAAACATCCGAAACATGTCAAACATACGAAACATCCGAAACATGTCAAAAACCCGAAAAATGTCAAACATACGAAACATCCGAAAAATGTCAGACACCCGAAACATGTCAAACATACGAAACACCCGAAGTATGTCAAACATACCAAACATCCGAAACATGTCAAACAACCTAAACATGTCAAACATTCGAAACATGTCAAACATACAAAGCATCCGAAACAAGTTAAACACCCAAAATATGTCAAACACCCGAAACATGTCAAACACCAGAAACATGTCAGACATTCGAAACATGTCAAACATACGAAACATCCCAAAATTGACAAACACCCGAAACATATCAAACATACGAAATATCCGAAACATGTCAAACACTTAAAATATGTCAAACATACAAAACATCCGAAAAAAGTCAAACACCTAAAACATGTCAAACACCCGAAACATGTCAAACATACGAAACATGTAAAATATACGAAACATCCGAAACATGCCAAACACTCGAAACATGTCAAACTTACGAAACATTCAAAACATAACAAACACCCGAAACATGTCAAACATACGAAACATCCGAAATATGTCAAGCACCCGAAATATATCAAACATACAAAACATTCGAAACATGTTAAACATCCGAAACATGTCAATATACGAAACATCCGAAACATGTCAAACACACGAAATATGTCAAACATACGAAACATCCGAAACATGTCAAACATCCGAAACATGTTAAACAGCCTAAACATGTCAAACATATGAGACATCCGAAACATGTCAAACACCTGAAACATGTCAAACATACGAAAGATCCGAAACATGTCAAACACTCCAAACATGTCAAACATACGAAACATCCGAAACATGTCAAACATACGAAACATCTGAAACATGTCAAACACCCGAAAGATGTCAAACATACGAAACATCCGAAACATGTCAAACATACGAAACATCTGAAACATGTCAAACACCCGAAACATGTCAAACATATGAATCATTTGAAACATGTCAAACACCCGAAACATGTAAAACATACAAAACATCTGAATTATGTCAAACACCCGAAACATGTCAAACATACGAAACATCCGAAACATGTCAAACATACGAAACATACAAAACATGTCAAACACCTGAAACATGTCAAACATACGAAACATCCGAAACATGTCAAACGCCCAAAACATATCAAACACCCGAAACATGTCAAACATACGAAACATCCGAAACATGTCAAACATACGAAACATGTCGAACACCTGAAACATGTCAAACATACGAAAAATCCGAAACATGTCAAACACCCAAAACATGTCAAACATGCGAAACATGTCAAACTTACGAAACATTCAAAACATGTCAAACACCCGAAACAAGTCAAACATACAAAAACATCCGAAACATGTCAAACACCCAAAACATGTCAATCACCCGAAACATGTCAAACATACGAAACATGTCAAACATACGAAACGTCCGAAACATGTCAAACACCCGAAACATGTAAAACATACGAAACATCTGAAACATGTCGAACATACGAAACATACAAACATGTCAAACACCTGAAACATGTCATACATACGAAACATCCAAAACATGTGAAACATTCAAAACATGTCAAACATACGAAACATTCAAATATGTGAAACACCCGAAACATGTCTAACATACGAAACATCCGAAACATGTCAAACATACGAAACATCCGAAACATGTCAAACACCCGAAACATGTCAAACATACGAAACATCCAAAAATTGTTAAACATAAGAAACATCCGAAACATAACAAACACCCGAAACATGTCAAACATACGAAACATTCGAAAAATGTCAATTTTCCAAAACATGTCAAACATACGAAACATTTCAAACATTCGAAACATCCGAAAAATGTCAAGCACCCGAAACATGTCAAACATACAAAATATTCGAAACATGTCAAACATCCGAAACATGTCAATATACGAAACATTCGAAACATGTCAAACACCCGAAATATGTCAAACATACGAAACATCCGAAACATGTCAAACATCCAAAACATGTTAAACAGCCTAAACATGTCAAAAATATTAGACATCCGAAACATTTTAAACACCTGAAACATGTCAAGCACCCGAAACATGTCAAACATACGAAACATCTGAAACATGTCAAACACTCTAAACATGTCAAACATACGAAACATCCGAAACATGTCAAAAATACGAAACATCTGAAACATGTCAAACACCCGAAACATGTCAAACATACGAAACATCCGAAACATGTCAAACATACGAAACATCTGAAACATGTCAAACACCCAAAACATGTCAAACATACGAATCATTTGAAACATGTCAAACACCCGAAACATGTCAAACATACAAAACATCTGAATTATGTCAAACACCGGAAACATGTCAAACATACGAAACATCCGAAACACGTGAAATACTTAAAACATGTTTAACATACGAATTATTCAAAACATGTCAAACACCCGAAACATGTCAAACAAACGAAACATTCGAAACATGTCAAACACCCGAAACATGTCAAACATACGAAACATCCGAAACTAGTCAAACACCCAAAACATTTCAAATATCCGAAACATGGCAAATAGACGAAAATGTCAAACATTCGAAACATGTCAAACACTCGAAACATGTCAAACATACGAAACATCCGAAACATGTCAAACACCCGAAACATGTCAAACATACGAGACATCTGAAACATGTCAAACACCCGAAATATGTCAAACATACGAAACTTCCGAAACATGTCAAACATACGAAATATGTCAAACACCTGAAACATGTCAAACATACGAAACATCCGAAACATGTCAAACACCCAAAACATGTCAAACATGCGAAACATCCGAAACATGTCAAACACTCTAAACATGTCAAAAATACGAAACATCCGAAACATGTCAAACATACGAAACATCTGAAACATGTCAAACACCCGAAACATGTCAAACATACGAAACATCCGAAACATGTCAAACATACG
This sequence comes from Biomphalaria sudanica, assembly GCA_036873155.1. NCBI lineage: Eukaryota > Metazoa > Mollusca > Gastropoda > Planorbidae > Biomphalaria > Biomphalaria sudanica. The sequence goes on along the minus strand of JAZGLO010006588.1, from coordinate 116,456 downwards.
AAACATCTGAAACATGTCAAACACCCGAAACATGTCAAACATACGAAACATCCGAAACTAGTGAAACACCCAAAACATGTCAAACACCCAAAACATGTCAAACATACGAAACATGTCAAACATACGAAACATCTGAAACATGTCAAACATTCGAAACATGTCAAACATACGAAACATCCGAAACATGTCAAAAATACGAAACATACAAAACATGTCAAACACCTGAAACATGTCATACATACGAAACATCCGAAACATGTGAAACACCCAAAACTGGTCAAACATACGAAACATTCAAAACATGTGAAACACCCGAAACATGTCTAACATACGAAACATTCGAAACATGTCAAACACCCTAAACATGTCAAACATACGAAATATCCGAAACATGTCAAACACCCAAAACATGTCAAACATCCGAAACATCCGAAACATGTCAAACATACGAAACATCCGAAACATGTCAAACACCCGAAACATGTCAAACATACGAAACATCCGAAACATGTCAAACATACGAAACATCCGAAACATGTCAAAAACCCGAAAAATGTCAAACATACGAAACATCCGAAACATAACAAACACCATGAAACATGTCAAACATACGAAACATCCGAAAAATGTCAATTTTCCAAAACATGTCAAACATACGAAACATTTGAAACATAACAAACACCAGAAACATGTCAAACATACGAAACATCTAAAAATATGTCAAGCACCCGAAACATATCAAGTATACAAAATATTCGAAACATGTTAAACATCCGAAACATGTCAATATACGAAACATCCGAAACATGTCAAACACCCAAAATATGTCAAACATACGAAACATCCGAAACATGTCAAACATCCGAAACATGTTAGACAGCCTAAGCATGTCAAACATATGAGACATCCGAAACATGTCAAACACCTGTAACATGTTAAACATACGAAACATCCGAAACATGTCAAACACTCTAGACATGTCAAACATACGAAACATCCGAAAAATGTCAAACATACGAAACATCTGAAACATGTCAAACACCCGAAACACGTCAAACATACGAAACATCCGAAACTAGTGAAACACCCAAAACATGTCAAACACCCGAAACATGTCAAACATACGAAACATGTCAAACAAACGAAACATCCGAAACATGTCAAACACCCGAAACATGTCAAACATACGAAACATCTGAAACATGTCAAAAACCCGAAATATGTCAAACATACGAAACATCCGAAACATGTCAAACATACGAAACATACAAAACATGTCAAACACCTGAAACATGTCATACATACGAAACATCCGAAACATGTGAAACACCCAAAACATGTCAAACATACGAAACATCCGAAACATGTCAAACATACGAAACATCTGAAACATGTCAAACACCCAAAACATGTCAAACATACGAATCATTTGAAACATGTTAAACACCCGAAACATGTCAAACATACAAAACATCTGAATTATGTCAAACACCGGAAAAATGTCAAACATACGAAACATCCGAAACACGTGAAATACTTAAAACATGTCCAACATACGAATTATTCAAAACATGTCAAACACCCGAAACATGTCAAACATACGAAACATTCGAAACATGTCAAACACCCGAAATATGTCAAACATACGAAACATCCGAAACTAGTCAAACACCCAAAACATTTCAAATACCCGAAACATGGCAAATAGACGAAAATGTCAAACATTCGAAACATGTCAAACACTCGAAACATGTCAAACATACGAAACATCCGAAACATGTCAAACACCCGAAACATGTCAAACATACGAGACATCTGAAACATGTCAAACACCCGAAACATGTCAAACATACGAAACATGTCAAACACCTGAAACATGTCAAACATACGAAACATCCGAAACATGTCAAACACCCAAAACATGTCAAACATGCGAAACATCCGAAACATGTCAAACACTCTAAACATGTCAAAAATACGAAACATCCGAAACATGTCAAACATACGAAACATCTGAAACATGTCAAACACCCGAAACATGTCAAACATACGAAACATCCGAAACATGTCAAACATACGAAACATCTGAAACATGTCAAACAGCCGAAACATGTCAAACATACGAAACATCCGAAACTAGTGAAACACCCAAAACATGTCAAACACCCAAAACATGTCAAACATACGAAACATGTCAAACATACGAAACATCTGAAACATGTCAAACATTCGAAACATGTCAAACATACGAAACATCCGAAACATGTCTAAAATACGAAACATACAAAACATGTCAAACACATGAAACATGTCATACATACGAAACATCCGAAACATGTGAAACACCCAAAACTGGTCAAACATACGAAACATTCAAAACATGTGAAACACCCGAAACATGTCTAACATACGAAACATTCGAAACATGTCAAACACCCTAAACATGTCAAACATACGAAACATCCGAAACATGTCAAACATACGAAATATCTGAAACATGTCAAACACCCAAAAACATGTCAAACATACGAATCATTTGAAACATGTCAAACACCCGAAACATGTCAAACATACGAAACATGTCAAACACCTGAAACATGTCAAACATACGAAACATCCGAAACATGTCAAACACCCAAAACATGTCAAACATGCGAAACATGTCAAACATACGAAACATTCAAAACATGTCAAACACCCGAAACATGTCAAACACCCGAAACATGTCAAACATACGAAACATGTCAAACATACGAAACATCCGAAACTAGTCAAACACCCAAAACATGTCAAACACCCGAAACATGTCAAACATACGAAACATGTCAAACATACGAAACATCCGAAACATGTCAAACACCCTAAACATGTCAAACATACGAAACATCTGAAACATGTCGAACATACGAAACATACAAAACATGTCAAACACCTGAAACATGTCAAACATACGAAACATCCAAAACATGTGAAACATTCAAAACATGTCAAACATACGAAACATTCAAATATGTGAAACACCCGAAACATGTCTAACATACGAAACATCCGAAACATGTCAAACATAAGAAACATCCGAAACATGTCAAACACCCGAAACATGTCAAACATACAAAACATCCAAAAATTGTTAAACATAAGAAACATCCGAAACATAACAAACACCCGAAACATGTCAAACATACGAAACATTCGAAAAATGTCAATTTTCCAAAACATGTCAAACATACGAAACATTTTAAACATACGAAACATCCGAAAAATGTCAAGCACCCGAAACATGTCAAACATACAAAATATTCGAAACATGTCAAACATCCGAAACATGTCAATATACGAAACATTCGAAACATGTCAAACACCCGAAATATGTCAAACATACGAAACATGGCAAATAGACGAAAATGTCAAACATTCGAAACATGTCAAACACTCGAAACATGTCAAACATACGAAACATCCGAAACATGTCAAACACCCGAAACATGTCAAACATACGAGACATCTGAAACATGTCAAACACCCGAAATATGTCAAACATACGAAACATCCGAAACATGTCAAACATACGAAACATGTCAAACACCTGAAACATGTCAAACATACGAAACATCCGAAACATGTCAAACACCCAAAATATGTCAAACATGCGAAACATCCGAAACATGTCAAACACTCTAAACATGTCAAAAATACGAAACATCCGAAACATGTCAAACATACGAAACATCTGTAACATGTCAAACACCCGAAACATGTCAAACATACGAAACATCCGAAACATGTCAAACATACGAAACATCTGAAACATGTCAAACACCCGAAACATGTCAAACATACGAAACATCCGAAACTAGTGAAACACCCAAAACATGTCAAACACCCAAAACATGTCAAACACCCCAAACATGTCAAACATACGAAACATCTGAAACATGTCAAACATTCGAAACATGTCAAACATACGAAACATCCGAAACATGTCAAACATACGAAACATACAAAACATGTCAAACACCTGAAACATGTCATACATACGAAACATCCGAAACATGTGAAACACCCAAAACTGGTCAAACATACGAAACATTCAAAACATGTGAAACACCCGAAACATGTCTAACACCCGAAACATTCGAAACATGTCAAACACCCTAAACATGTCAAACATACGAAACATCCGAAACATGTCAAACAACCAAAACATGTCAAACATCCGAAACATCCGAAACATGTCAAACATACGAAACATCCGAAACATGTCAAACACCCGAAACATGTCAAACATACGAAACATCCGAAACATGTCAAACATACGAAACATCCGAAACATGTCAAAAACCCGAAAAATGTCAAACATACGAAACATCCGAAAAATGTCAGACACCCGAAACATGTCAAACATACGAAAAACCCGAAGTATGTCAAACATACCAAACATCCGAAACATGTCAAACAACCTAAACATGTCAAACATTCGAAACATGTCAAACATACAAAGCATCCGAAACAAGTTAAACACCCAAAATATGTCAAACACCCGAAACATGTCAAACACCAGAAACATGTCAGACATTCGAAACATGTCAAACATACGAAACATCCCAAAATTGACAAACACCCGAAACATATCAAACATACGAAATATCCGAAACATGTCAAACACTTAAAATATGTCAAACATACAAAACATCCGAAAAAAGTCAAACACCTAAAACATGTCAAACACCCGAAACATGTCAAACATACGAAACATGTAAAATATACGAAACATGTTAAACATACGAAACATCCGAAACATGTCAAACACTCGAAACATGTCAAACTTACGAAACATTCAAAACATAACAAACACCCAAAACATGTCAAACATACGAAACATCCGAAAAATGACAATTTTCCAAAACATGTCAAACATACGAAACATCCGAAACATGCCAAACACTCGAAACATGTCAAACTTACGAAACATTCAAAACATAACAAACACCCGAAACATGTCAAACATACGAAACATCCGAAAAATGTCAAGCACCCGAAATATATCAAACATACAAAACATTCGAAACATGTTAAACATCCAAAACATGTCAATATACGAAACATCCGAAACATGTCAAACACACGAAATATGTCAAACATACGAAACATCCGAAACATGTCAAACATCCGAAACATGTTAAACAGCCTAAACATGTCAAACATATGAGACATCCGAAACATGTCAAACACCTGAAACATGTCAAACATACGAAAGATCCGAAACATATCAAACACTCCAAACATGTCAATCACCCGAAACATGTCAAACATACGAAACATGTCAAACATACGAAACGTCCGAAACATGTCAAACACCCGAAACATGTAAAACATACGAAACATCTGAAACATGTCGAACATACGAAACATACAAACATGTCAAACACCTGAAACATGTCATACATACGAAACATCCAAAACATGTGAAACATTCAAAACATGTCAAACATACGAAACATTCAAATATGTGAAACACCCGAAACATGTCTAACATACGAAACATCCGAAACATGTCAAACATACGAAACATCCGAAACATGTCAAACACCCGAAACATGTCAAACATACGAAACATCCAAAAATTGTTAAACATAAGAAACATCCGAAACATAACAAACACCCGAAACATGTCAAACATACGAAACATTCGAAAAATGTCAATTTTCCAAAACATGTCAAACATACGAAACATTTCAAACATTCGAAACATCCGAAAAATGTCAAGCACCCGAAACATGTCAAACATACAAAATATTCGAAACATGTCAAACATCCGAAACATGTCAATATACGAAACATTCGAAACATGTCAAACACCCGAAATATGTCAAACATACGAAACATCCGAAACATGTCAAACATCCAAAACATGTTAAACAGCCTAAACATGTCAAAAATATTAGACATCCAAAACATTTTAAACACCTGAAACATGTCAAGCACCCGAAACATGTCAAACATACGAAACATCTGAAACATGTCAAACACTCTAAACATGTCAAACATACGAAACATCCGAAACATGTCAAAAATACTAAACATCTGAAACATGTCAAACACCCGAAACATGTCAAACATACGAAACATCCGAAACATGTCAAACATACGAAACATCTGAAACATGTCAAACACCCAAAACATGTCAAACATACGAATCATTTGAAACATGTCAAACACCCGAAACATGTCAAACATACAAAACATCTGAATTATGTCAAACACCGGAAACATGTCAAACATACGAAACATCCGAAACACGTGAAATACTTAAAACATGTTTAACATACGAATTATTCAAAACATGTCAAACACCCGAAACATGTCAAACATACGAAACATTCGAAACATGTCAAACACCCGAAACATGTCAAACATACGAAACATCCGAAACTAGTCAAACACCCAAAACATTTCAAATATCCGAAACATGGCAAATAGACGAAAATGTCAAACATTCGAAACATGTCAAACACTCGAAACATGTCAAACATACGAAACATCCGAAACATGTCAAACACCCGAAACATGTCAAACATACGAGACATCTGAAACATGTCAAACACCCGAAACATGTCAAACATACGAAACATGTCAAACACCTGAAACATGTCAAACATACGAAACATCCGAAACATGTCAAACACCCAAAACATGTCAAACATGCGAAACATCCGAAACATGTCAAACACTCTAAACATGTCAAAAATACGAAACATCCGAAACATGTCAAACATACGAAACATCTGAAACATGTCAAACACCCGAAACATGTCAAACATACGAAACATCCGAAACATGTCAAACATACGAAACATCTAAAACATGTCAAACACCCGAAACATGTCAAACATACGAAACATCCGAAACTAGTGAAACACCCAAAACATGTCAAACACCCAAAACATGTCAAACATACGAAACATGTCAAACATACGAAACATCTGAAACATGTCAAACATTCGAAACATGTCAAACATACGAAACATCCGAAACATGTCAAAAATACGAAACATACAAAACATGTCAAACACCTGAAACATGTCATACATACGAAACATCCGAAACATGTGAAACACCCAAAACTGGTCAAACATACGAAACATTCAAAACATGTGAAACACCCGAAACATGTCTAACATACGAAACATTCGAAACATGTCAAACACCCTAAACATGTCAAACATACGAAACATCCGAAACATGTCAAACATACGAAATATCTGAAACATGTCAAACACCCAAAAACATGTCAAACATACGAATCATTTGAAACATGTCAAACACCCGAAACATGTCAAACATACGAAACATGTCAAACACCTGAAACATGTCAAACATACGAAACATCCGAAACATGTCAAACACCCAAAACATGTCAAACATGCGAAACATGTCAAACATACGAAACATTCAAAACATGTCAAACACCCGAAACATGTCAAACACCCGAAACATGTCAAACATACGAAACATGTCAAACATACGAAACATCCGAAACTAGTCAAACACCCAAAACATGTCAAACACCCGAAACATGTCAAACATACGAAACATGTCAAACATACGAAACATCCGAAACATGTCAAACACCCGAAACATGTCAAACATACGAAACATCTGAAACATGTCGAACATACGAAACATACAAAACATGTCAAACACCTGAAACATGTCAAACATACGAAACATCCAAAACATGTGAAACATTCAAAACATGTCAAACATACGAAACATTCAAATATGTGAAACACCCGAAACATGTCTAACATACGAAACATCCGAAACATGTCAAACATAAGAAACATCCGAAACATGTCAAACACCCGAAACATGTCAAACATACAAAACATCCAAAAATTGTTAAACATAAGAAACATTCGAAACATAACAAACACCCGAAACATGTCAAACATACGAAACATTCGAAAAATGTCAATTTTCCAAAACATGTCAAACATACGAAACATTTTAAACATACGAAACATCCGAAAAATGTCAAGCACCCGAAACATGTCAAACATACAAAATATTCGAAACATGTCAAACATCCGAAACATGTCAATATACGAAACATTCGAAACATGTCAAACACCCGAAATATGTCAAACATACGAAACATGGCAAATAGACGAAAATGTCAAACATTCGAAACATGTCAAACACTCGAAACATGTCAAACATACGAAACATCCGAAACATGTCAAACACCCGAAACATGTCAAACATACGAGACATCTGAAACATGTCAAACACCCGAAATATGTCAAACATACGAAACATCCGAAACATGTCAAACATACGAAACATGTCAAACACCTGAAACATGTCAAACATACGAAACATCCGAAACATGTCAAACACCCAAAATATGTCAAACATGCGAAACATCCGAAACATGTCAAACACTCTAAACATGTCAAAAATACGAAACATCCGAAACATGTCAAACATACGAAACATCTGTAACATGTCAAACACCCGAAACATGTCAAACATACGAAACATCCGAAACATGTCAAACATACGAAACATCTGAAACATGTCAAACACCCGAAACATGTCAAACATACGAAACATCCGAAACTAGTGAAACACCCAAAACATGTCAAACACCCAAAACATGTCAAACACCCCAAACATGTCAAACATACGAAACATCTGAAACATGTCAAACATTCGAAACATGTCAAACATACGAAACATCCGAAACATGTCAAACATACGAAACATACAAAACATGTCAAACACCTGAAACATGTCATACATACGAAACATCCGAAACATGTGAAACACCCAAAACTGGTCAAACATACGAAACATTCAAAACATGTGAAACACCCGAAACATGTCTAACACCCGAAACATTCGAAACATGTCAAACACCCTAAACATGTCAAACATACGAAACATCCGAAACATGTCAAACACCCAAAACATGTCAAACATCCGAAACATCCGAAACATGTCAAACATACGAAACATCCGAAACATGTCAAACACCCGAAACATGTCAAACATACGAAACATCCGAAACATGTCAAACATACGAAACATCCGAAACATGTCAAAAACCCGAAAAATGTCAAACATACGAAACATCCGAAAAATGTCAGACACCCGAAACATGTCAAACATACGAAACACCCGAAGTATGTCAAACATACCAAACATCCGAAACATGTCAAACAACCTAAACATGTCAAACATTCGAAACATGTCAAACATACAAAGCATCCGAAACAAGTTAAACACCCAAAATATGTCAAACACCCGAAACATGTCAAACACCAGAAACATGTCAGACATTCGAAACATGTCAAACATACGAAACATCCCAAAATTGAAAAACACCCGAAACATATCAAACATACGAAATATCCGAAACATGTCAAACACTTAAAATATGTCAAACATACAAAACATCCGAAAAAAGTCAAACACCTAAAACATGTCAAACACCCGAAACATGTCAAACATACGAAACATGTAAAATATACGAAACATGTTAAACATACGAAACATCCGAAACATGTCAAACACTCGAAACATGTCAAACTTACGAAACATTCAAAACATAACAAACACCCAAAACATGTCAAACATACGAAACATCCGAAAAATGACAATTTTCCAAAACATGTCAAACATACGAAACATCCGAAACATGCCAAACACTCGAAACATGTCAAACTTACGAAACATTCAAAACATAACAAACACCCGAAACATGTCAAACATACGAAACATCCGAAAAATGTCAAGCACCCGAAATATATCAAACATACAAAACATTCGAAACATGTTAAACATCCGAAACATGTCAATATACGAAACATCCGAAACATGTCAAACACACGAAATATGTCAAACATACGAAACATCCGAAACATGTCAAACATCCGAAACATGTTAAACAGCCTAAACATGTCAAACATATGAGACATCCGAAACATGTCAAACACCTGAAACATGTCAAACATACGAAAGATCCGAAACATGTCAAACACTCCAAACATGTCAAACATACGAAACATCCGAAACATGTCAAACATACGAAACATCTGAAACATGTCAAACACCCGAAAGATGTCAAACATACGAAACATCCGAAACATGTCAAACATACGAAACATCTGAAACATGTCAAACACCCGAAACATGTCAAACATATGAATCATTTGAAACATGTCAAACACCCGAAACATGTAAAACATACAAAACATCTGAATTATGTCAAACACCCGAAACATGTCAAACATACGAAACATCCGAAACATGTCAAACATACGAAACATGTCGAACACCTGAAACATGTCAAACATACGAAAAATCCGAAACATGTCAAACACCCAAAACATGTCAAACATGCGAAACATGTCAAACTTACGAAACATTCAAAACATGTCAAACACCCGAAACAAGTCAAACATACAAAAACATCCGAAACATGTCAAACACCCAAAACATGTCAATCACACGAAACATGTCAAACATACGAAACATGTCAAACATACGAAACGTCCGAAACATGTCAAACACCCGAAACATGTAAAACATACGAAACATCTGAAACATGTCGAACATACGAAACATACAAACATGTCAAACACCTGAAACATGTCATACATACGAAACATCCAAAACATGTGAAACATTCAAAACATGTCAAACATACGAAACATTCAAATATGTGAAACACCCGAAACATGTCTAACATACGAAACATCCGAAACATGTCAAACATACGAAACATCCGAAACATGTCAAACACCCGAAACATGTCAAACATACAAAATATTCGAAACATGTCAAACATCCGAAACATGTCAATATACGAAACATTCGAAACATGTCAAACACCCGAAATATGTCAAACATACGAAACATGGCAAATAGACGAAAATGTCAAACATTCGAAACATGTCAAACACTCGAAACATGTCAAACATACGAAACATCCGAAACATGTCAAACACCCGAAACATGTCAAACATACGAGACATCTGAAACATGTCAAACACCCGAAATATGTCAAACATACGAAACATCCGAAACATGTCAAACATACGAAACATGTCAAACACCTGAAACATGTCAAACATACGAAACATCCGAAACATGTCAAACACCCAAAATATGTCAAACATGCGAAACATCCGAAACATGTCAAACACTCTAAACATGTCAAAAATACGAAACATCCGAAACATGTCAAACATACGAAACATCTGTAACATGTCAAACACCTGAAACATGTCAAACATACGAAACATCCGAAACATGTCAAACATACGAAACATCTGAAACATGTCAAACACCCGAAACATGTCAAACATACGAAACATCCGAAACTAGTGAAACACCCAAAACATGTCAAACACCCAAAACATGTCAAACACCCCAAACATGTCAAACATACGAAACATCTGAAACATGTCAAACATTCGAAACATGTCAAACATACGAAACATCCGAAACATGTCAAACATACGAAACATACAAAACATGTCAAACACCTGAAACATGTCATACATACGAAACATCCGAAACATGTGAAACACCCAAAACTGGTCAAACATACGAAACATTCAAAACATGTGAAACACCCGAAACATGTCTAACACCCGAAACATTCGAAACATGTCAAACACCCTAAACATGTCAAACATACGAAACATCCGAAACATGTCAAACACCCAAAACATGTCAAACATCCGAAACATCCGAAACATGTCAAACATACGAAACATCCGAAACATGTCAAACACCCGAAACATGTCAAACATACGAAACATCCGAAACATGTCAAACATACGAAACATCCGAAACATGTCAAAAACCCGAAAAATGTCAAACATACGAAACATCCGAAAAATGTCAGACACCCGAAACATGTCAAACATACGAAACACCCGAAGTATGTCAAACATACCAAACATCCGAAACATGTCAAACAACCTAAACATGTCAAACATTCGAAACATGTCAAACATACAAAGCATCCGAAACAAGTTAAACACCCAAAATATGTCAAACACCCGAAACATGTCAAACACCAGAAACATGTCAGACATTCGAAACATGTCAAACATACGAAACATCCCAAAATTGACAAACACCCGAAACATATCAAACATACGAAATATCCGAAACATGTCAAACACTTAAAATATGTCAAACATACAAAACATCCGAAAAAAGTCAAACACCTAAAACATGTCAAACACCCGAAACATGTCAAACATACGAAACATGTAAAATATACGAAACATGTTAAACATACGAAACATCCGAAACATGTCAAACACTCGAAACATGTCAAACTTACGAAACATTCAAAACATAACAAACACCCAAAACATGTCAAACATACGAAACATCCGAAAAATGACAATTTTCCAAAACATGTCAAACATACGAAACATCCGAAACATGCCAAACACTCGAAACATGTCAAACTTACGAAACATTCAAAACATAACAAACACCCGAAACATGTCAAACATACGAAACATCCGAAAAATGTCAAGCACCCGAAATATATCAAACATACAAAACATTCGAAACATGTTAAACATCCGAAACATGTCAATATACGAAACATCCGAAACATGTCAAACACACGAAATATGTCAAACATACGAAACATCCGAAACATGTCAAACATCCGAAACATGTTAAACAGCCTAAACATGTCAAACATATGAGACATCCGAAACATGTCAAACACCTGAAACATGTCAAACATACGAAAGATCCGAAACATGTCAAACACTCCAAACATGTCAAACATACGAAACATCCGAAACATGTCAAACATACGAAACATCTGAAACATGTCAAACACCCGAAAGATGTCAAACATACGAAACATCCGAAACATGTCAAACATACGAAACATCTGAAACATGTCAAACACCCGAAACATGTCAAACATATGAATCATTTGAAACATGTCAAACACCCGAAACATGTAAAACATACAAAACATCTGAATTATGTCAAACACCCGAAACATGTCAAACATACGAAACATCCGAAACATGTCAAACATACGAAACATGTCGAACACCTGAAACATGTCAAACATACGAAAAATCCGAAACATGTCAAACACCCAAAACATGTCAAACATGCGAAACATGTCAAACTTACGAAACATTCAAAACATGTCAAACACCCGAAACAAGTCAAACATACAAAAACATCCGAAACATGTCAAACACCCAAAACATGTCAATCACCCGAAACATGTCAAACATACGAAACATGTCAAACATACGAAACGTCCGAAACATGTCAAACACCCGAAACATGTAAAACATACGAAACATCTGAAACATGTCGAACATACGAAACATACAAACATGTCAAACACCTGAAACATGTCATACATACGAAACATCCAAAACATGTGAAACATTCAAAACATGTCAAACATACGAAACATTCAAATATGTGAAACACCCGAAACATGTCTAACATACGAAACATCCGAAACATGTCAAACATACGAAACATCCGAAACATGTCAAACACCCGAAACATGTCAAACATACGAAACATCCAAAAATTGTTAAGCATAAGAAACATCCGAAACATAACAAACACCCGAAACATGTCAAACATACGAAACATTCGAAAAATGTCAATTTTCCAAAACATGTCAAACATACGAAACATTTCAAACATTCGAAACATCCGAAAAATGTCAAGCACCCGAAACATGTCAAACATACAAAATATTCGAAACATGATAAACATCCGAAACATGTCAATATACGAAACATTCGAAACATGTCAAACACCCGAAATATGTCAAACATACGAAACATCCGAAACATGTCAAACATCCAAAACATGTTAAACAGCCTAAACATGTCAAAAATATTAGACATCCGAAACATTTTAAACACCTGAAACATGTCAAGCACCCGAAACATGTCAAACATACGAAACATCTGAAACATGTCAAACACTCTAAACATGTCAAACATACGAAACATCCGAAACATGTCAAAAATACGAAACATCTGAAACATGTCAAACACCCGAAACATGTCAAACATACGAAACATCCGAAACATGTCAAACATACGAAACATCTGAAACATGTCAAACACCCAAAACATGTCAAACATACGAATCATTTGAAACATGTCAAACACCCGAAACATGTCAAACATACAAAACATCTGAATTATGTCAAACACCGGAAACATGTCAAACATACGAAACATCCGAAACACGTGAAATACTTAAAACATGTTTAACATACGAATTATTCAAAACATGTCAAACACCCGAAACATGTCAAACATACGAAACATTCGAAACATGTCAAACACCCGAAACACGTCAAACATACGAAACATCCGAAACTAGTCAAACACCCAAAACATTTCAAATATCCGAAACATGGCAAATAGACGAAAATGTCAAACATTCGAAACATGTCAAACACTCGAAACATGTCAAACATACGAAACATCCGAAACATGTCAAACACCCGAAACATGTCAAACATACGAGACATCTGAAACATGTCAAACACCCGAAATATGTCAAACATACGAAACTTCCGAAACATGTCAAACATACGAAACATGTCAAACACCTGAAACATGTCAAACATACGAAACATCCGAAACATGTCAAACACCCAAAACATGTCAAACATGCGAAACATCCGAAACATGTCAAACACTCTAAACATGTCAAAAATACGAAACATCCGAAACATGTCAAACATACGAAACATCTGAAACATGTCAAACACCCGAAACATGTCAAACATACGAAACATCCGAAACATGTCAAACATACGAAACATCTGAACCATGTCAAACACCCGAAACATGTCAAACATACGAAACATCCGAAACTAGTGAAACACCCAAAACATGTCAAACACCCAAAACATGTCAAACATACGAAACATGTCAAACATACGAAACATCTGAAACATGTCAAACATTCGAAACATGTCAAACATACGAAACATCCGAAACATGTCAAAAATACGAAACATACAAAACATGTCAAACACCTGAAACATGTCATACATACGAAACATCCGAAACATGTGAAACACCCAAAACTGGTCAAACATACGAAACATTCAAAACATGTGAAACACCCGAAACATGTCTAACATACGAAACATTCGAAACATGTCAAACACCCTAAACATGTCAAACATACGAAACATCCGAAACATGTCAAACACCCAAAACATGTCAAACATCCGAAACATCCGAAACATGTCAAACATACGAAACATCCGAAACATGTCAAACACCCGAAACATGTCAAACATACGAAACATCCGAAACATGTCAAACATACGAAACATCCGAAACATGTCAAAAACCCGAAAAATGTCAAACATACGAAACATCCGAAACATAACAAACACCATGAAACATGTCAAACATACGAAACATCCGAAAAATGTCAATTTTCCAAAACATGTCAAACATACGAAACATTTGAAACATAACAAACACCAGAAACATGTCAAACATACGAAACATCTAAAAAATGTCAAGCACCCGAAACATATCAAGTATACAAAATATTCGAAACATGTTAAACATCCGAAACATGTCAATATACGAAACATCCGAAACATGTCAAACACCCAAAATATGTCAAACATACGAAACATCCGAAACATGTCAAACATCCGAAACATGTTAGACAGCCTAAGCATGTCAAACATATGAGACATCCGAAACATGTCAAACACCTGTAACATGTTAAACATACGAAACATCCGAAACATGTCAAACACTCTAGACATGTCAAACATACAAAACATCCGAAAAATGTCAAACATACGAAACATCTGAAACATGTCAAACACCCGAAACACGTCAAACATACGAAACATCCGAAACTAGTGAAACACCCAAAACATGTCAAACACCCGAAACATGTCAAACATACGAAACATGTCAAACAAACGAAACATCCGAAACATGTCAAACACCCGAAACATGTCAAACATACGAAACATCTGAAACATGTCAAAAACCCGAAATATGTCAAACATACGAAACATCCGAAACATGTCAAACATACGAAACATACAAAACATGTCAAACACCTGAAACATGTCATACATACGAAACATCCGAAACATGTGAAACACCCAAAACATGTCAAACATACGAAACATCCGAAACATGTCAAACATACGAAACATCTGAAACATGTCAAACACCCAAAACATGTCAAACATACGAATCATTTGAAACATGTCAAACACCCGAAACATGTCAAACATACAAAACATCTGAATTATGTCAAACACCGGAAACATGTCAAACATACGAAACATCCGAAACACGTGAAATACTTAAAACATGTCCAACATACGAATTATTCAAAACATGTCAAACACCCGAAACATGTCAAACATACGAAACATTCGAAACATGTCAAACACCCGAAATATGTCAAACATACGAAACATCCGAAACTAGTCAAACACCCAAAACATTTCAAATACCCGAAACATGGCAAATAGACGAAAATGTCAAACATTCGAAACATGTCAAACACTCGAAACATGTCAAACATACGAAACATCCGAAACATGTCAAACACCCGAAACATGTCAAACATACGAGACATCTGAAACATGTCAAACACCCGAAACATGTCAAACATACGAAACATGTCAAACACCTGAAACATGTCAAACATACGAAACATCCGAAACATGTCAAACACCCAAAACATGTCAAACATGCGAAACATCCGAAACATGTCAAACATACGAAACATCTGTAACATGTCAAACACCCGAAACATGTCAAACATACGAAACATCCGAAACATGTCAAACATACGAAACATCTGAAACATGTCAAACACCCGAAACATGTCAAACATACGAAACATCCGAAACTAGTGAAACACCCAAAACATGTCAAACACCCAAAACATGTCAAACACCCCAAACATGTCAAACATACGAAACATCTGAAACATGTCAAACATTCGAAACATGTCAAACATACGAAACATCCGAAACATGTCAAACATACGAAACATACAAAACATGTCAAACACCTGAAACATGTCATACATACGAAACATCCGAAACATGTGAAACACCCAAAACTGGTCAAACATACGAAACATTCAAAACATGTGAAACACCCGAAACATGTCTAACACCCGAAACATTCGAAACATGTCAAACACCCTAAACATGTCAAACATACGAAACATCCGAAACATGTCAAACACCCAAAACATGTCAAACATCCGAAACATCCGAAACATGTCAAACATACGAAACATCCGAAACATGTCAAACACCCGAAACATGTCAAACATACGAAACATCCGAAACATGTCAAACATACGAAACATCCGAAACATGTCAAAAACCCGAAAAATGTCAAACATACGAAACATCCGAAAAATGTCAGACACCCGAAACATGTCAAACATACGAAACACCCGAAGTATGTCAAACATACCAAACATCCGAAACATGTCAAACAACCTAAACATGTCAAACATTCGAAACATGTCAAACATACAAAGCATCCGAAACAAGTTAAACACCCAAAATATGTCAAACACCCGGAACATGTCAAACATACGAAACATCCGAAACACGTGAAATACTTAAAACATGTCCAACATACGAATTATTCAAAACATGTCAAACACCCGAAACATGTCAAACATACGAAACATTCGAAACATGTCAAACACCCGAAACATGTCAAACATACGAAACATCCCAAAATTGACAAACACCCGAAACATATCAAACATACGAAATATCCGAAACATGTCAAACACTTAAAATATGTCAAACATACAAAACATCCGAAAAAAGTCAAACACCTAAAACATGTCAAACACCCGAAACATGTCAAACATACGAAACATGTAAAATATACGAAACATGTTAAACATACGAAACATCCGAAACATGTCAAACACTCGAAACATGTCAAACATACGAAACATCCGAAACATGTCAAACATCCGAAACATGTTAAACAGCCTAAACATGTCAAACATATGAGACATCAGAAACATGTCAAACACCTGAAACATGTCAAACATACGAAAGATCCGAAACATGTCAAACACTCCAAACATGTCAAACATACGAAACATCCGAAACATGTCAAACATACGAAACATCTGAAACATGTCAAACACCCGAAAGATGTCAAACATACGAAACATCCGAAACATGTCAAACATACGAAACATCTGAAACATGTCAAACACCCGAAACATGTCAAACATATGAATCATTTGAAACATGTCAAACACCCGAAACATGTAAAACATACAAAACATCTGAATTATGTCAAACACCCGAAACATGTCAAACATACGAAACATCCGAAACATGTCAAACATACGAAACATGTCGAACACCTGAAACATGTCAAACATACAAAAAAATCCGAAACATGTCAAACACCCAAAACATGTCAAACATGCGAAACATGTCAAACTTACGAAACATTCAAAACATGTCAAACACCCGAAACAAGTCAAACATACAAAAACATCCGAAACATGTCAAACACCCAAAACATGTCAATCACCCGAAACATGTCAAACATACGAAACATGTCAAACATACGAAACGTCCGAAACATGTCAAACACCCGAAACATGTAAAACATACGAAACATCTGAAACATGTCGAACATACGAAACATACAAACATGTCAAACACCTGAAACATGTCATACATACGAAACATCCAAAACATGTGAAACATTCAAAACATGTCAAACATACGAAACATTCAAATATGTGAAACACCCGAAACATGTCTAACATACGAAACATCCGAAACATGTC
This sequence comes from Biomphalaria sudanica, assembly GCA_036873155.1. Lineage (NCBI taxonomy): Eukaryota > Metazoa > Mollusca > Gastropoda > Planorbidae > Biomphalaria > Biomphalaria sudanica. Next base: position 97,556 of record JAZGLO010006588.1, on the reverse strand, counting down.
AAACATACGAAACATCCGAAACATGTCAAACACCCGAAACATGTCAAACATACGAAACATCCAAAAATTGTTAAACATAAGAAACATCCGAAACATAACAAACACCCGAAACATGTCAAACATACGAAACATTCGAAAAATGTCAATTTTCCAAAACATGTCAAACATACGAAACATTTCAAACATTCGAAACATCCGAAAAATGTCAAGCACCCGAAACATGTCAAACATACAAAATATTCGAAACATGTCAAACATCCGAAACATGTCAATATACGAAACATTCGAAACATGTCAAACACCCGAAATATGTCAAACATACGAAACATCCGAAACATGTCAAACATCCAAAACATGTTAAACAGCCTAAACATGTCAAAAATATTAGACATCCGAAACATTTTAAACACCTGAAACATGTCAAGCACCCGAAACATGTCAAACATACGAAACATCTGAAACATGTCAAACACTCTAAACATGTCAAACATACGAAACATCCGAAACATGTCAAAAATACGAAACATCTGAAACATGTCAAACACCCGAAACATGTCAAACATACGAAACATCCGAAACATGTCAAACATACGAAACATCTGAAACATGTCAAACACCCAAAACATGTCAAACATACGAATCATTTGAAACATGTCAAACACCCGAAACATGTCAAACATACAAAACATCTGAATTATGTCAAACACCGGAAACATGTCAAACATACGAAACATCCGAAACACGTGAAATACTTAAAACATGTTTAACATACGAATTATTCAAAACATGTCAAACACCCGAAACATGTCAAACATACGAAACATTCGAAACATGTCAAACACCCGAAACATGTCAAACATACGAAACATCCGAAACTAGTCAAACACCCAAAACATTTCAAATATCCGAAACATGGCAAATAGACGAAAATGTCAAACATTCGAAACATGTCAAACACTCGAAACATGTCAAACATACGAAACATCCGAAACATGTCAAACACCCGAAACATGTCAAACATACGAGACATCTGAAACATGTCAAACACCCGAAATATGTCAAACATACGAAACTTCCGAAACATGTCAAACATACGAAACATGTCAAACACCTGAAACATGTCAAACATACGAAACATCCGAAACATGTCAAACACCCAAAACATGTCAAACATGCGAAACATCCGAAACATGTCAAACACTCTAAACATGTCAAAAATACGAAACATCCGAAACATGTCAAACATACGAAACATCTGAAACATGTCAAACACCCGAAACATGTCAAACATACGAAACATCCGAAACATGTCAAACATACGAAACATCTGAACCATGTCAAACACCCGAAACATGTCAAACATACGAAACATCCGAAACTAGTGAAACACCCAAAACATGTCAAACACCCAAAACATGTCAAACATACGAAACATGTCAAACATACGAAACATCTGAAACATGTCAAACATTCGAAACATGTCAAACATACGAAACATCCGAAACATGTCAAAAATACGAAACATACAAAACATGTCAAACACCTGAAACATGTCATACATACGAAACATCCGAAACATGTGAAACACCCAAAACTGGTCAAACATACGAAACATTCAAAACATGTGAAACACCCGAAACATGTCTAACATACGAAACATTCGAAACATGTCAAACACCCTAAACATGTCAAACATACGAAACATCCGAAACATGTCAAACACCCAAAACATGTCAAACATCCGAAACATCCGAAACATGTCAAACATACGAAACATCCGAAACATGTCAAACACCCGAAACATGTCAAACATACGAAACATCCGAAACATGTCAAACATACGAAACATCCGAAACATGTCAAAAACCCGAAAAATGTCAAACATACGAAACATCCGAAACATAACAAACACCATGAAACATGTCAAACATACGAAACATCCGAAAAATGTCAATTTTCCAAAACATGTCAAACATACGAAACATTTGAAACATAACAAACACCAGAAACATGTCAAACATACGAAACATCTAAAAAATGTCAAGCACCCGAAACATATCAAGTATACAAAATATTCGAAACATGTTAAACATCCGAAACATGTCAATATACGAAACATCCGAAACATGTCAAACACCCAAAATATGTCAAACATACGAAACATCCGAAACATGTCAAACATCCGAAACATGTTAGACAGCCTAAGCATGTCAAACATATGAGACATCCGAAACATGTCAAACACCTGTAACATGTTAAACATACGAAACATCCGAAACATGTCAAACACTCTAGACATGTCAAACATACAAAACATCCGAAAAATGTCAAACATACGAAACATCTGAAACATGTCAAACACCCGAAACACGTCAAACATACGAAACATCCGAAACTAGTGAAACACCCAAAACATGTCAAACACCCGAAACATGTCAAACATACGAAACATGTCAAACAAACGAAACATCCGAAACATGTCAAACACCCGAAACATGTCAAACATACGAAACATCTGAAACATGTCAAAAACCCGAAATATGTCAAACATACGAAACATCCGAAACATGTCAAACATACGAAACATACAAAACATGTCAAACACCTGAAACATGTCATACATACGAAACATCCGAAACATGTGAAACACCCAAAACATGTCAAACATACGAAACATCCGAAACATGTCAAACATACGAAACATCTGAAACATGTCAAACACCCAAAACATGTCAAACATACGAATCATTTGAAACATGTCAAACACCCGAAACATGTCAAACATACAAAACATCTGAATTATGTCAAACACCGGAAACATGTCAAACATACGAAACATCCGAAACACGTGAAATACTTAAAACATGTCCAACATACGAATTATTCAAAACATGTCAAACACCCGAAACATGTCAAACATACGAAACATTCGAAACATGTCAAACACCCGAAATATGTCAAACATACGAAACATCCGAAACTAGTCAAACACCCAAAACATTTCAAATACCCGAAACATGGCAAATAGACGAAAATGTCAAACATTCGAAACATGTCAAACACTCGAAACATGTCAAACATACGAAACATCCAAAACATGTCAAACACCCGAAACATGTCAAACATACGAGACATCTGAAACATGTCAAACACCCGAAACATGTCAAACATACGAAACATGTCAAACACCTGAAACATGTCAAACATACGAAACATCCGAAACATGTCAAACACCCAAAACATGTCAAACATGCGAAACATCCGAAACATGTCAAACACTCTAAACTAGTCAAAAATACGAAACATCCGAAACATGTCAAACATACGAAACATCTGAAACATGTCAAACACCCGAAACATGTCAAACATACGAAACATCCGAAACATGTCAAACATACGAAACATCTGAAACATGTCAAACACCCGAAACATGTCAAACATACGAAACATCCGAAACTAGTGAAACACCCAAAACATGTCAAACACCCAAAACATGTCAAACATACGAAACATGTCAAACATACGAAACATCTGAAACATGTCAAACATTCGAAACATGTCAAACATACGAAACATCCGAAACATGTCAAAAATACGAAACATACAAAACATGTCAAACACCTGAAACATGTCATACATACGAAACATCCGAAACATGTGAAACACCCAAAACTGGTCAAACATACGAAACATTCAAAACATGTGAAACACCCGAAACATGTCTAACATACGAAACATTCGAAACATGTCAAACACCCTAAACATGTCAAACATACGAAACATCCGAAACATGTCAAACACCCAAAACATGTCAAACATCCGAAACATCCGAAACATGTCAAACATACGAAACATCCGAAACATGTCAAACACCCGAAACATGTCAAACATACGAAACATCCGAAACATGTCAAACATACGAAACATCCGAAACATGTCAAAAACCCGAAAAATGTCAAACATACGAAACATCCGAAACATAACAAACACCCGAAACATGTCAAACATACGAAACATCCGAAAAATGTCAATTTTCCAAAACATGTCAAACATACGAAACATTTGAAACATAACAAACACCAGAAACATGTCAAACATACGAAACATATAAAAAATGTCAAGCACCCGAAACATATCAAGCATACAAAATATTCGAAACATGTTAAACATCCGAAACATGTCAATATACGAAACATCCGAAACATGTCAAACACCCAAAATATGTCAAACATACGAAACATCCAAAACATGTCAAACATCCGAAACATGTTAGACAGCCTAAGCATGTCAAACATATGAGACATCCGAAACATGTCAAACACCTGTAACATGTTAAACATACGAAACATCCGAAACATGTCAAACACTCTAGACATGTCAAACATACGAAACATCCGAAAAATGTCAAACATACGAAACATCTGAAACATGTCAAACACCCGAAACACGTCAAACATACGAAACATCCGAAACTAGTGAAACACCCAAAACATGTCAAACACCCGAAACATGTCAAACATACGAAACATGTCAAACAAACGAAACATCCGAAACATGTCAAACACCCGAAACATGTCAAACATACGAAACATGGCAAATAGACGAAAATGTCAAACATTCGAAACATGTCAAACACTCGAAACATGTCAAACATACGAAACATCCGAAACATGTCAAACACCCGAAACATGTCAAACATACGAGACATCTGAAACATGTCAAACACCCGAAATATGTCAAACATACGAAACATCCGAAACATGTCAAACATACGAAACATGTCAAACACCTGAAACATGTCAAACATACGAAACATCCGAAACATGTCAAACACCCAAAATATGTCAAACATGCGAAACATCCGAAACATGTCAAACACTCTAAACATGTCAAAAATACGAAACATCCGAAACATGTCAAACATACAAAACATCTGTAACATGTCAAACACCCGAAACATGTCAAACATACAAAACATCCAAAAATTGTTAAACATAAGAAACATCCGAAACATAACAAACACCCGAAACATGTCAAACATACGAAACATTCGAAAAATGTCAATTTTCCAAGACATGTCAAACATACGAAACATTTTAAACATACGAAACATCCGAAAAATGTCAAGCACCCGAAACATGTCAAACATACAAAATATTCGAAACATGTCAAACATCCGAAACATGTCAATATACGAAACATTCGAAACATGTCAAACACCCGAAATATGTCAAACATACGAAACATGGCAAATAGACGAAAATGTCAAACATTCGAAACATGTCAAACACTCGAAACATGTCAAACATACGAAACATCCGAAACATGTCAAACACCCGAAACATGTCAAACATACGAGACATCTGAAACATGTCAAACACCCGAAATATGTCAAACATACGAAACATCCGAAACATGTCAAACATACGAAACATGTCAAACACCTGAAACATGTCAAACATACGAAACATCCGAAACATGTCAAACACCCAAAATATGTCAAACATGCGAAACATCCGAAACATGTCAAACACTCTAAACATGTCAAAAATACGAAACATTCGAAACATGTCAAACATACGAAACATCTGTAACATGTCAAACACCCGAAACATGTCAAACATACGAAACATCCGAAACATGTCAAACATACGAAACATCTGAAACATGTCAAACACCCGAAACATGTCAAACATACGAAACATCCGAAACTAGTGAAACACCCAAAACATGTCAAACACCCAAAACATGTCAAACATACGAAACATGTCAAACATACGAAACATCTGAAACATGTCAAACATACGAAACATCTGAAACATGTCAAACACCCGAAACATGTCAAACATACGAAACATCCGAAACATGTCAAACATACGAAACATCTGAAACATGTCAAACACCCGAAACATGTCAAACATACGAAACATCCGAAACATGTCAAACATACGAAACATCTGAAACATGTCAAACACCCGAAACATGTCAAACATACGAAACATCCGAAACTAGTGAAACACCCAAAACATGTCAAACACCCAAAACATGTCAAACATACGAAACATGTCAAACATACGAAACATCTGAAACATGTCAAACATTCGAAACATGTCAAACATACGAAACATCCGAAACATGTCAAAAATACGAAACATACAAAACATGTCAAACACCTGAAACATGTCATACATACGAAACATCCGAAACATGTGAAACACCCAAAACTGGTCAAACATACGAAACATTCAAAACATGTGAAACACCCGAAACATGTCTAACATACGAAACATTCGAAACATGTCAAACACCCTAAACATGTCAAACATACGAAACATCCGAAACATGTCAAACACCCAAAACATGTCAAACATCCGAAACATCCGAAACATGTCAAACATACGAAACATCCGAAACATGTCAAACACCCGAAACATGTCAAACATACGAAACATCCGAAACATGTCAAACATACGAAACATCCGAAACATGTCAAAAACCCGAAAAATGTCAAACATACGAAACATCCGAAACATAACAAACACCCGAAACATGTCAAACATAATAAACATCCGAAAAATGTCAATTTTCCAAAACATGTCAAACATACGAAACATTTGAAACATAACAAACACCAGAAACATGTCAAACATACGAAACATGTAAAAAATGTCAAGCACCCGAAACATATCAAGCATACAAAATATTCGAAACATGTTAAACATCCGAAACATGTCAATATACGAAACATCCGAAACATGTCAAACACCCAAAATATGTCAAACATACGAAACATCCGAAACATGTCAAACATCCGAAACATGTTAGACAGCCTAAGCATGTCAAACATATGAGACATCCGAAACATGTCAAACACCTGTAACATGTTAAACATACGAAACATCCGAAACATGTCAAACACTCTAGACATGTCAAACATACGAAACATCCGAAAAATGTCAAACATACGAAACATCTGAAACATGTCAAACACCCGAAACACGTCAAACATACGAAACATCCGAAACTAGTGAAACACCCAAAACATGTCAAACACCCGAAACATGTCAAACATACGAAACATGTCAAACAAACGAAACATCCGAAACATGTCAAACACCCGAAACATGTCAAACATACGAAACATGGCAAATAGACGAAAATGTCAAACATTCGAAACATGTCAAACACTCGAAACATGTCAAACATACGAAACATCCGAAACATGTCAAACACCCGAAACATGTCAAACATACGAGACATCTGAAACATGTCAAACACCCGAAATATGTCAAACATACGAAACATCCGAAACATGTCAAACATACGAAACATGTCAAACACCTGAAACATGTCAAACATACGAAACATCCGAAACATGTCAAACACCCAAAATATGTCAAACATGCGAAACATCCGAAACATGTCAAACACTCTAAACATGTCAAAAATACGAAACATCCGAAACATGTCAAACATACGAAACATCTGTAACATGTCAAACACCCGAAACATGTCAAACATACAAAACATCCAAAAATTGTTAAACATAAGAAACATCCGAAACATAACAAACACCCGAAACATGTCAAACATACGAAACATTCGAAAAATGTCAATTTTCCAAAACATGTCAAACATACGAAACATTTTAAACATACGAAACATCCGAAAAATGTCAAGCACCCGAAACATGTCAAACATACAAAATATTCGAAACATGTCAAACATCCGAAACATGTCAATATACGAAACATTCGAAACATGTCAAACACCCGAAATATGTCAAACATACGAAACATGGCAAATAGACAAAAATGTCAAACATTCGAAACATGTCAAACACTCGAAACATGTCAAACATACGAAACATCCGAAACATGTCAAACACCCGAAACATGTCAAACATACGAGACATCTGAAACATGTCAAACACCCGAAATATGTCAAACATACGAAACATCCGAAACATGTCAAACATACGAAACATGTCAAACACCTGAAACATGTCAAATATACGAAACATCCGAAACATGTCAAACACCCAAAATATGTCAAACATGCGAAACATCCGAAACATGTCAAACACTCTAAACATGTCAAAAATACGAAACATCCGAAACATGTCAAACATACGAAACATCTGTAACATGTCAAACACCCGAAACATGTCAAACATACGAAACATCCGAAACATGTCAAACATACGAAACATCTGAAACATGTCAAACACCCGAAACATGTCAAACATACGAAACATCCGAAACTAGTGAAACACCCAAAACATGTCAAACACCCAAAACATGTCAAACACCCCAAACATGTCAAACATACGAAACATCTGAAACATGTCAAACATTCGAAACATGTCAAACATACGAAACATCCGAAACATGTCAAACATACGAAACATACAAAACATGTCAAACACCTGAAACATGTCATACATACGAAACATCCGAAACATGTGAAACACCCAAAACTGGTCAAACATACGAAACATTCAAAACATGTGAAACACCCGAAACATGTCTAACACCCGAAACATTCGAAACATGTCAAACACCCTAAACATGTCAAACATACGAAACATCCGAAACATGTCAAACACCCAAAACATGTAAAACATCCGAAACATCCGAAACATGTCAAACATACGAAACATCCGAAACATGTCAAACACCCGAAACATGTCAAACATACGAAACATCCGAAACATGTCAAACATACGAAACATCCGAAACATGTCAAAAACCCGAAAAATGTCAAACATACGAAACATCCGAAAAATGTCAGACACCCGAAACATGTCAAACATACGAAACACCCGAAGTATGTCAAACATACCAAACATCCGAAACATGTCAAACAACCTAAACATGTCAAACATTCGAAACATGTCAAACATACAAAGCATCCGAAACAAGTTAAACACCCAAAATATGTCAAACACCCGAAACATGTCAAAGCCCAGAAACATGTCAGACATTCGAAACATGTCAAACATACGAAACATCCCAAAATTGACAAACACCCGAAACATATCAAACATACGAAATATCCGAAACATGTCAAACACTTAAAATATGTCAAACATACAAAACATCCGAAACAAGTCAAACACCTAAAACATGTCAAACACCCGAAACATGTCAAACATACGAAACATGTAAAATATACGAAACATGTTAAACATACGAAACATCCGAAACATGTCAAACACTCGAAACATGTCAAACTTACGAAACATTCAAAACATAACAAACACCCAAAACATGTCAAACATATGAAACATCCGAAAAATGACAATTTTCCAAAACATGTCAAACATATGAAACATTTGAAACATAACAAACACCCGAAACATGTCAAACATACGAAACATCCGAAAAATGTCAAGCACCCGAAATATATCAAACATACAAAACATTCGAAACATGTTAAACATCCGAAACATGTCAATATACGAAACATCCGAAACATGTCAAACACCCGAAATATGTCAAACATACGAAACATCCGAAACATGTCAAACATACGAAACATGTCAAACACCTGAAACATGTCAAACATACGAAACATCCGAAACATGTCAAACACCCAAAATATGTCAAACATGCGAAACATCCGAAACAAGTCAAACACCTAAAACATGTCAAACACCCGAAACATGTCAAACATACGAAACATGTAAAATATACGAAACATGTTAAACATACGAAACATCCGAAACATGTCAAACACTCGAAACATGTCAAACTTACGAAACATTCAAAACATAACAAACACCCAAAACATGTCAAACATATGAAACATCCGAAAAATGACAATTTTCCAAAACATGTCAAACATATGAAACATTTGAAACATAACAAACACCCGAAACATGTCAAACATACGAAACATCCGAAAAATGTCAAGCACCCGAAATATATCAAACATACAAAACATTCGAAACATGTTAAACATCCGAAACATGTCAATATACGAAACATCCGAAACATGTCAAACACACGAAATATGTCAAACATACGAAACATCCGAAACATGTCAAACATCCGAAACATGTTAAACAGCCTAAACATGTCAAACATATGAGACATCCGAAACATGTCAAACACCTGAAACATGTCAAACATACGAAAGATCCGAAACATATCAAACACTCCAAACATGTCAAACATACGAAACATCAGAAACATGTCAAACATACGAAACATCTGAAACATGTCAAACACCCGAAAGATGTCAAACATACGAAACATCCGAAACATGTCAAACATACGAAACATCTGAAACATGTCAAACACCCGAAACATGTCAAACATATGAATCATTTGAAACATGTCAAACACCCGAAACATGTCAAACATACAAAACATCTGAATTATGTCAAACACCCGAAACATGTCAAACATACGAAACATCCGAAACATGTCAAACATACGAAACATACAAAACATGTCAAACACCTGAAACATGTCAAACATACGAAACATCCGAAACATGTCAAACGCCCAAAACATATCAAACACCCGAAACATGTCAAACATACGAAACATCCGAAACATGTCAAACACCCGTAATATGTCAAACATACGAAACATCCAAAACATGTCAAACATCCGAAACATTTTAAACAGCCTAAATATGTCAAACATACGAAACATCCGATACATGTCAAACACCCGAAACATGTCAAACATCCGAAACATCCGAAACATGTCAAACACTCTAAACATGTCAAACAAACGAAACATCCGAAACATGTCAAACATACGAAATATCTGAAACATGTCAAACACCCAAAAACATGTCAAACATACGAATCATTTGAAACATGTCAAACACCCGAAACATGTCAAACATACGAAACATGTGAAACACCTGAAACATGTCAAACATACGAAACATCCGAAACATGTCAAACACCCAAAACATGTCAAACATGCGAAACATGTCAAACATACGAAACATTCAAAACATGTCAAACACCCGAAACATGTCAAACACCCGAAACATGTCAAACATACGAATTATGTCAAACATACGAAACATCCGAAACTAGTCAAACACCCAAAACATGTCAAACACCCGAAACATGTCAAACATACGAAACATGTCAAACATACGAAACATCCGAAACATGTCAAACACCCGAAACATGTCAAACATACGAAACATCTGAAACATGTCGAACATACGAAACATACAAAACATGTCAAACACCTGAAACATGTCAAACATACGAAACATCCAAAACATGTGAAACATTCAAAACATATCAAAAATACGAAACATTCAAATATGTGAAACACCCGAAACATGTCTAACATACGAAACATCCGAAACATGTCAAACATAAGAAACATCCGAAACATGTCAAACACCCGAAACATGTCAAACATACAAAACATCCAAAAATTGTTAAACATAAGAAACATCCGAAACATAACAAACACCCGAAACATGTCAAACATACGAAACATTCGAAAAATGTCAATTTTCCAAAACATGTCAAACATACGAAACATTTTAAACATACGAAACATCCGAAAAATGTCAAGCACCCGAAACATGTCAAACATACAAAATATTCGAAACATGTCAAACATCCGAAACATGTCAATATACGAAACATTCGAAACATGTCAAACACCCGAAATATGTCAAACATACGAAACATGGCAAATAGACGAAAATGTCAAACATTCGAAACATGTCAAACACTCGAAACATGTCAAACATACGAAACATCCGAAACATGTCAAACACCCGAAACATGTCAAACATACGAGACATCTGAAACATGTCAAACACCCGAAATATGTCAAACATACGAAACATCCGAAACATGTCAAACATACGAAACATGTCAAACACCTGAAACATGTCAAACATACGAAACATCCGAAACATGTCAAACACCCAAAATATGTCAAACATGCGAAACATCCGAAACATGTCAAACACTCTAAACATGTCAAAAATACGAAACATCCGAAACATGTCAAACATACGAAACATCTGTAACATGTCAAACACCCGAAACATGTCAAACATACGAAACATCCGAAACATGTCAAACATACGAAACATCTGAAACATGTCAAACACCCGAAACATGTCAAACATACGAAACATCCGAAACTAGTGAAACACCCAAAACATGTCAAACACCCAAAACATGTCAAACACCCCAAACATGTCAAACATACGAAACATCTGAAACATGTCAAACATTCGAAACATGTCAAACATACGAAACATCCGAAACATGTCAAACATACGAAACATACAAAACATGTCAAACACCTGAAACATGTCATACATACGAAACATCCGAAACATGTGAAACACCCAAAACTGGTCAAACATACGAAACATTCAAAACATGTGAAACACCCGAAACATGTCTAACACCCGAAACATTCGAAACATGTCAAACACCCTAAACATGTCAAACATACGAAACATCCGAAACATGTCAAACACCCAAAACATGTCAAACATCCGAAACATCCGAAACATGTCAAACATACGAAACATCCGAAACATGTCAAACACCCGAAACATGTCAAACATACGAAACATCCGAAACATGTCAAACATACGAAACATCCGAAACATGTCAAAAACCCGAAAAATGTCAAACATACGAAACATCCGAAAAATGTCAGACACCCGAAACATGTCAAACATACGAAACACCCGAAGTATGTCAAACATACCAAACATCCGAAACATGTCAAACAACCTAAACATGTCAAACATTCGAAACATGTCAAACATACAAAGCATCCGAAACAAGTTAAACACCCAAAATATGTCAAACACCCGAAACATGTCAAACACCAGAAACATGTCAGACATTCGAAACATGTCAAACATACGAAACATCCCAAAATTGACAAACACCCGAAACATATCAAACATACGAAATATCCGAAACATGTCAAACACTTAAAATATGTCAAACATACAAAACATCCGAAACAAGTCAAACACCTAAAACATGTCAAACACCCGAAACATGTCAAACATACGAAACATGTAAAATATACGAAACATGTTAAACATACGAAACATCCGAAACATGTCAAACACTCGAAACATGTCAAACTTACGAAACATTCAAAACATAACAAACACCCAAAACATGTCAAACATACGAAACATCCGAAAAATGACAATTTTCCAAAACATGTCAAATATACGAAACATCCGAAACATGTCAAACACTCGAAACATGTCAAACTTACGAAACATTCAAAACCTAACAAACACCCGAAACATGTCAAACATACGAAACATCCGAAAAATGTCAAGCACCCGAAATATATCAAACATACAAAACATTCGAAACATGTTAAACATCCGAAACATGTCAATATACGAAACATCCGAAACATGTCAAACACACGAAATATGTCAATATACGAAACATCCGAAACATGTCAAACACACGAAATATGTCAAACATACGAAACATCCGAAACATGTCAAACATCCGAAACATGTTAAACAGCCTAAACATGTCAAACATATGAGACATCCGAAACATGTCAAACACCTGAAACATGTCAAACATACGAAAGATCCGAAACATGTCAAACACTCCAAACATGTCAAACATACGAAACATCAGAAACATGTCAAACATACGAAACATCTGAAACATGTCAAACACCCGAAAGATGTCAAACATACGAAACATCCGAAACATGTCAAACATACGAAACATCTGAAACATGTCAAACACCCGAAACATGTCAAACATATGAATCATTTGAAACATGTCAAACACCCGAAACATGTCAAACATACAAAACATCTGAATTATGTCAAACACCCGAAACATGTCAAACATACGAAACATCCGAAACATGTCAAACATACGAAACATACAAAACATGTCAAACACCTGAAACATGTCAAACATACGAAACATCCGAAACATGTCAAACGCCCAAAACATATCAAACACCCGAAACATGTCAAACATACGAAACATCCGAAACATGTCAAACATACGAAACATGTCAAACACCTGAAACATGTCAAACATACGAAAAATCCGAAACATGTCAAACACCCAAAACATGTCAAACATGCGAAACATGTCAAACATACGAAACATTCAAAACATGTCAAACACCCGAAACAAGTCAAACATACAAAAACATCCGAAACATGTCAAACACCCAAAACATGTCAATCACCCGAAACATGTCAAACATACGAAACATGTCAAACATACGAAACATCCGAAACTAGTCAAACACCCAAAACATGTCAAACACCCGAAACATGTCAAACATACGAAACATGTCAAACATACGAAACGTCCGAAACATGTCAAACACCCGAAACATGTAAAACATACGAAACATCTGAAACATGTCGAACATACGAAACATACAAACATGTCAAACACCTGAAACATGTCATACATACGAAACATCCAAAACATGTGAAACATTCAAAACATGTCAAACATACCAAACATTCAAATATGTGAAACACCCGAAACATGTCTAACATACGAAACATCCGAAACATGTCAAACATACGAAACATCCGAAACATGTCAAACACCCGAAACATGTCAAACATACGAAACATCCAAAAATTGTTAAACATAAGAAACATCCGAAACATAACAAACACCCGAAACATGTCAAACATACGAAACATTCGAAAAATGTCAATTTTCCAAAACATATCAAACATACGAAACATTTCAAACATTCGAAACATCCGAAAAATGTCAAGCACCCGAAACATGTCAAACATACAAAATATTCGAAACATGTCAAACATCCGAAACATGTCAATATACGAAACATTCGAAACATGTCAAACACCCGAAATATGTCAAACATACGAAACATCCGAAACATGTCAAACATCCAAAACATGTTAAACAGCCTAAATATGTCAAAAATATTAGACATCCGAAACATTTTAAACACCTGAAACATGTCAAGCACCCGAAACATGTCAAACATACGAAACATCTGAAACATGTCAAACACTCTAAACATGTCAAACATACGAAACATCCGAAACATGTCAAAAATACGAAACATCTGAAACATGTCAAACACCCGAAACATGTCAAACATACGAAACATCCGAAACATGTCAAACATACGAAACATCTGAAACATGTCAAACACCCAAAACATGTCAAACATACGAATCATTTGAAACATGTCAAACACCCGAAACATGTCAAACATACAAAACATCTGAATTATGTCAAACACCGGAAACATGTCAAACATACGAAACATCCGAAACACGTGAAATACTTAAAACATGTCCAACATACGAATTATTCAAAACATGTCAAACACCCGAAACATGTCAAACATACGAAACATTCGAAACATGTCAAACACCCGAAACATGTCAAACATACGAAACATCCGAAACTAGTCAAACACCCAAAACATTTCAAATACCCGAAACATGGCAAATAGACGAAAATGTCAAACATTCGAAACATGTCAAACACTCGAAACATGTCAAACATACGAAACATCCGAAACATGTCAAACACCCGAAACATGTCAAACATACGAGACATCTGAAACATGTCAAACACCCGAAATATGTCAAACATACGAAACTTCCGAAACATGTCAAACATACGAAACATGTCAAACACCTGAAACATGTCAAACATACGAAACATCCGAAACATGTCAAACACCCAAAACATGTCAAACATGCGAAACATCCGAAACATGTCAAACACTCTAAACATGTCAAAAATACGAAACATCCGAAACATGTCAAACATACGAAACATCTGAAACATGTCAAACACCCGAAACATGTCAAACATACGAAACATCCGAAACATGTCAAACATACGAAACATCTGAAACATGTCAAACACCCGAAACATGTCAAACATACGAAACATCCGAAACTAGTGAAACACCCAAAACATGTCAAACACCCAAAACATGTCAAACATACGAAACATGTCAAACATACGAAACATCTGAAACATGTCAAACATTCGAAACATGTCAAACATACGAAACATCCGAAACATGTCAAAAATACGAAACATACAAAACATGTCAAACACCTGAAACATGTCATACATACGAAACATCCGAAACATGTAAAACACCCAAAACTGGTCAAACATACGAAACATTCAAAACATGTGAAACACCCGAAACATGTCTAACATACGAAACATTCGAAACATGTCAAACACCCTAAACATGTCAAACATACGAAACATCCGAAACATGTCAAACACCCAAAACATGTCAAACATCCGAAACATCCGAAACATGTCAAACATACGAAACATCCGAAACATGTCAAACACCCGAAACATGTCAAACATACAAAACATCCGAAACATGTCAAACATACGAAACATCCGAAACATGTCAAAAACCCGAAAAATGTCAAACATACGAAACATCCGAAACATAACAAACACCATGAAACATGTCAAACATACGAAACATCCGAAAAATGTCAATTTTCCAAAACATGTCAAACATACGAAACATTTGAAACATAACAAACACCAGAAACATGTCAAACATACGAAACATCTAAAAAATGTCAAGCACCCGAAACATATCAAGTATACAAAATATTCGAAACATGTTAAACATCCGAAACATGTCAATATACGAAACATCCGAAACATGTCAAACACCCAAAATATGTCAAACATACGAAACATCCGAAACATGTCAAACATCCGAAACATGTTAGACAGCCTAAGCATGTCAAACATATGAGACATCCGAAACATGTCAAACACCTGTAACATGTTAAACATACGAAACATCCGAAACATATCAAACATACGAAACATGTCAAACAAACGAAACATCCGAAACATGTCAAACACCCGAAACATGTCAAACATACGAAACATCTGAAACATGTCAAAAACCCGAAATATGTCAAACATACGAAACATCCGAAACATGTCAAACATACGAAACATACAAAACATGTCAAACACCTGAAACATGTCATACATACGAAACATCCGAAACATGTGAAACACCCAAAACATGTCAAACATACGAAACATCCGAAACATGTCAAACATACGAAACATCTGAAACATGTCAAACACCCAAAACATGTCAAACATACGAATCATTTGAAACATGTCAAACACCCGAAACATGTCAAACATACAAAACATCTGAATTATGTCAAACACCGGAAACATGTCAAACATACGAAACATCCGAAACACGTGAAATACTTAAAACATGTCCAACATACGAATTATTCAAAACATGTCAAACACCCGAAACATGTCAAACATACGAAACATTCGAAACATGTCAAACACCCGAAACATGTCAAACATACGAAACATCCGAAACTAGTCAAACACCCAAAACATTTCAAATACCCGAAACATGGCAAATAGACGAAAATGTCAAACATTCGAAACATGTCAAACACTCGAAACATGTCAAACATACGAAACATCCGAAACATGTCAAACACCCGAAACATGTCAAACATACGAGACATCTGAAACATGTCAAACACCCGAAATATGTCAAACATACGAAACTTCCGAAACATGTCAAACATACGAAACATGTCAAACACCTGAAACATGTCAAACATACGAAACATCCGAAACATGTCAAACACCCAAAACATGTCAAACATGCGAAACATCCGAAACATGTCAAACACTCTAAACATGTCAAAAATACGAAACATCCGAAACATGTCAAACATACGAAACATCTGAAACATGTCAAACACCCGAAACATGTCAAACATACGAAACATCCGAAACATGTCAAACATACGAAACATCTGAAACATGTCAAACACCCGAAACACGTCAAACATACGAAACATCCGAAACTAGTGAAACACCCAAAACATGTCAAACACCCGAAACATGTCAAACATACGAAACATGTCAAACAAACGAAACATCCGAAACATGTCAAACACCCGAAACATGTCAAACATACGAAACATCTGAAACATGTCAAAAACCCGAAATATGTCAAACATACGAAACATCCGAAACATGTCAAACATACGAAACATACAAAACATGTCAAACACCTGAAACATGTCATACATACGAAACATCCGAAACATGTGAAACACCCAAAACATGTCAAACATACGAAACATCCGAAACATGTCAAACATACGAAACATCTGAAACATGTCAAACACCCAAAACATGTCAAACATACGAATCATTTGAAACATGTCAAACACCCGAAACATGTCAAACATACAAAACATCTGAATTATGTCAAACACCGGAAACATGTCAAACATACGAAACATCCGAAACACGTGAAATACTTAAAACATGTCCAACATACGAATTATTCAAAACATGTCAAACACCCGAAACATGTCAAACATACGAAACATTCGAAACATGTCAAACACCCGAAACATGTCAAACATACGAAACATCCGAAACTAGTCAAACACCCAAAACATTTCAAATACCCGAAATATGGCAAATAGACGAAAATGTCAAACATTCGAAACATGTCAAACACTCGAAACATGTCAAACATACGAAACATCCGAAACATGTCAAACACCCGAAACATGTCAAACATACGAGACATCTGAAACATGTCAAACACCCGAAATATGTCAAACATACGAGACTTCCGAAACATGTCAAACATACGAAACATGTCAAACACCTAAAACATGTCAAACATACGAAACATCCGAAACATGTCAAACACCCAAAACATGTCAAACATGCGAAACATCCAAAACATGTCAAACACTCTAAACATGTCAAAAATACGAAACATCCGAAACATGTCAAACATACGAAACATCTGAAACATGTCAAACACCCGAAACATGTCAAACATACGAAACATCCGAAACATGTCAAACATACGAAACATCTGAAACATGTCAAACACCCGAAACATGTCAAACATACGAAACATCCGAAACTAGTGAAACACCCAAAACATGTCAAACACCCAAAACATGTCAAACATACGAAACATGTCAAACATACGAAACATCTGAAACATGTCAATCATTCGAAACATGTCAAACATACGAAACATCCGAAACATGTCAAAAATACGAAACATACAAAACATGTCAAACACCTGAAACATGTCATACATACGAAACATCCGAAACATGTGAAACACCCAAAACTGGTCAAACATACGAAACATTCAAAACATGTGAAACACCCGAAACATGTCTAACATACGAAACATTCGAAACATGTCAAACACCCTAAACATGTCAAACATACGAAACATCCGAAACATGTCAAACACCCAAAACATGTCAAACATCCGAAACATCCGAAACATGTCAAACATACGAAACATCCGAAACATGTCAAACACCCGAAACATGTCAAACATACGAAACATCCGAAACATGTCAAACATACGAAACATCCGAAACATGTCAAAAACCCGAAAAATGTCAAACATACGAAACATCCGAAACATAACAAACACCCGAAACATGTCAAACATACGAAACATCCGAAAAATGTCAATTTTCCAAAACATGTCAAACATACGAAACATTTGAAACATAACAAACACCAGAAACATGTCAAACATACGAAACATCTAAAAAATGTCAAGCACCCGAAACATATCAAGCATACAAAATATTCGAAACATGTTAAACATCCGAAACATGTCAATATACGAAACATCCGAAACATGTCAAACACCCAAAATATGTCAAACATACGAAACATCCGAAACATGTCAAACATCCGAAACATGTTAGACAGCCTAAGCATGTCAAACATATAAGACATCCGAAACATGTCAAACACCTGTAACATGTTAAACATACGAAACATCCGAAACATGTCAAACACTCTAGACATGTCAAACATACGAAACATCCGAAAAATGTCAAACATAAGAAACATCTGAAACATGTCAAACACCCGAAACACGTCAAACATACGAAACATCCGAAACTAGTGAAACACCCAAAACATGTCAAACACCCGAAACATGTCAAACATACGAAACATGTCAAACAAACGAAACATCCGAAACATGTCAAACACCCGAAACATGTCAAACATACGAAACATCTGAAACATGTCAAAAACCCGAAATATGTCAAACATACGAAACATCCGAAACATGTCAAACATACGAAACATACAAAACATGTCAAACACCTGAAACATGTCATACATACGAAACATCCGAAACATGTGAAACACCCAAAACATGTCAAACATACGAAACATTCAAAACATGTGAAACACCCGAAACATGTCTAACATACGAAACATTCTAAACATGTCAAACACCCGAAACATGTCAAACATACGAAACATTCGAAACATGTCAAATACCCCAAACATGTCAAACATCCGAAACATCCGAAACATGTCAAACATACGAAACAACCGAAACATGTCAAACACCCGAAACATGTCAAACATACGAAACATCCGAAACATGTCAAACATACGAAACATCCGAAACATGTCAAAAACCCAAAACATGTCAAACATACAAAACATTCGAAACATGTTAAACATCCGAAACATGTCAATATACGAAACATCCGAAACATGTCAAACACCCGTAATATGTCAAACATACGAAACATCCAAAACATGTCAAACATCCGAAACATGTTAAACAGCCTAAACATGTCAAACATATGAGACATCCGAAACATGTCAAACACCTGAAACATGTCAAACATACGAAACATCCGAAACATGTCAAACACTCTAAACATGTCAAAAATACGAAACATGTCAAACATACGAAACATCCGAAACATGTCAAACACCCGAAACATGTTAAACATACAAAACATCCGAAACATGTCAAACACCCGAAACATGTCAAACATACGAAACATCCGAAACATGTCAAACATACGAAACATCCGAAACATGTCAAACACTCTAAACATGTCAAACATACGAAACATCCAAAACATGTCAAACATACGAAACATCTGAAACATGTCAAACACCCGAAACATGTCAAACATACAAAACATCCGAAACTAGTGAAACACCCAAAACATGTCAAACACCCAAAACATGTCAAACATACAAAACATGACAAACATACGAAACATCCGAAACATGTCAAACACCCCAAACATACGAAACATCTGAAACATGTCAAATACACGAAACATGTCAAACATACGAAACATCCGAAACATGTCAAACATACGAAACATCCGAAACTAGTGAAACACCCAAAACATGTCAAACACCCAAAACATGTCAAACATACAAAACATGTCAAACATACGAAACATCCGAAACATGTCAAACACCCCAAACATGTCAAACATACGAAACATCTGAAACATGTCAAACATTCGAAACATGTCAAACATACGAAACATCCGAAACATGTCAAACATACGAAACTTACAAAACATGTCAAACACCTGAAACATGTCATACATACGAAACATCCGAAACATGTGAAACACCCAAAACAGGTCAAACATACGAAACATTCAAAACATGTAAAACACCCGAAACATATCTAATATACGAAACATTCGAAACATGTCAAACACCATAAACATGTCAAACATACGAAACATCCGAAACATGTCAAACACCCAAAACATGTCAAACATCCGAAACATCCGAAACATGTCAAACATACGAAACATCCGAAACATGTCAAACACCCGAAACATGTCAAACATACGAAACATCCGAAACATGTCAAACATACGAAACATCCGAAACATGTCAAAAACCCGAAAAATGTCAAACATACGAAACATCCGAAACATAACAAACACCCGAAACATGTCAAACATACGAAACATCCGAAAAATGTCAAACACCCTAAACATGTCAAACATACGAAACATCCGAAACATGTCAAACACCCAAAACATGTCAAACATCCGAAACATCCGAAACATGTCAAACATACGAAACATCCGAAACATGTCAAACACCCGAAACATGTCAAACATACGAAACATCCGAAACATGTCAAACATACGAAACATCCGAAACATGTCAAAAACCCGAAAAATGTCAAACATACGAAACATCCGAAACATAACAAACACCCGAAACATGTCAAACATACGAAACATCCGAAAAATGTCAATTTTCCAAAACATGTCAAACATACGAAACATTTGAAACATAACAAACACCAGAAACATTTCAAACATACGAAACATCTGAAAAATGTCAAGCACCCGAAACATATCAAGCATACAAAATATTCGAAACATGTTAAACATCCGAAACATGTCAATATACGAAACATCCGAAACATGTCAAACACCCAAAATATGTCAAACATACGAAACATCCGAAACATGTCAAACATCCGAAACATGTTAAACAGCCTAAACATGTCAAACATATGAGACATCCGAAACATGTCAAACACCTGTAACATGTTAAACATACGAAACATCCGAAACATGTCAAACACCAGAAACATGTCAGACATTCGAAACATGTTTCGGATGTTTCGTATGTTTGACATGTCTAGAGTGTTTGACATGTTTCGGGTGTTTGACATATTTTGGGTGTTTAACTTGTTTCGGATGCTTTGTATGTTTGACATGTTTCGAATGTTTGACATGTTTAGGTTGTTTGACATGTTTCGGATGTTTGGTATGTTTGACATACTTCGGGTGTTTCGTATGTTTGACATGTTTCGGGTGTCTGACATTTTTCGGATGTTTCGTATGTTTGACATTTTTCGGGTTTTTGACATGTTTCGGATGTTTCGTATGTTTGACATGTTTCGGATGTTTCGTATGTTTGACATGTTTCGGGTGTTTCACATGTTTTGAATGTTTCGTATGTTTGACCTGTTTTGGGTGTTTCACATGTTTCGGATGTTTCGTATGTATGACATGTTTCAGGTGTTTGACATGTTTTGTATGTTTCGTATGTTTGACATGTTTCGGATGTTTCGTATGTTTGACATGTTTCGAATGTTTGACATGTTTCAGATGTTTCGTATGTTTGACATGTTTGGGGTGTTTGACATGTTTCGGATGTTTCGTATGTTTGTCATGTTTTGTATGTTTGACATGTTTTGGGTGTTTGACATGTTTTGGGTGTTTCACTAGTTTCGGATGTTTCGTATATTTGACATGTTTCGGGTGTTTGACATGTTTCAGATGTTTCGTATGTTTGACATGTTTTGGATGTTTCGTATGTTTGACATGTTTAGAGTGTTTGACATGTTTCGGATGTTTCGTATGTTTGACATGTTTCGGATGTTTCGTATGTTTGACATGTTTCGGGTGTTTGACATGTTTCGGATGTTTTGTATGTTTAACATGATTTGGGTGTTTGACATGTTTCAGATGTTTCGTATGTTTGACATGTTTCGTATGTTTGACATGTTTAGAGTGTTTGACATGTTTCGGATGTTTCGTATGTTTGACATGTTTCAGGTGTTTGACATGTTTCGGATGTCTCATATGTTTGACATGTTTAGGCTGTTTAACATGTTTCGGATGTTTGACATGTTTTGGATGTTTCGAATGTTTGACATATTACGGGTGTTTGACATGTTTCGGATGTTTCGTATGTTTGACATGTTTTGGATGTTTCGTATGTTTGACATGTTTAGAGTGTTTGACATGTTTCGGATGTTTCGTATGTTTGACATGTTTCGGATGTTTCGTATGTTTGACATGTTTCGGGTGTTTGACATGTTTCGGATGTTTTGTATGTTTAACATGTTTCGGGTGTTTGACATTTTTCAGATGTTTCGTATGTTTTACATGTTTCGTATGTTTGACATGTTTAGAGTGTTTGACATGTTTCGGATGTTTCGTATGTTTGACATGTTTCAGGTGTTTGACATGTTTCGGATGTCTCATATGTTTGACATGTTTAGGCTGTTTAACATGTTTCGGATGTTTGACATGTTTTGGATGTTTCGTATGTTTGACATATTACGGGTGTTTGACATGTTTCGGATGTTTCGTATATTGACATGTTTCAGATGTTTAACATGTTTCGAATGTTTTGTATGTTTGACATGTTTCGGGTTTTTGACATGTTTCGGATGTTTCGTATGTTTGACATGTTTCGGATGTTTCGTATGTTAGACATGTTTCGGGTGTTTCACATGTTTTTAATTGTTTCGTATGTTTGACATGTTTTGGGTGTTTCACATGTTTCGGATGTTTCGTATGTATGACATGTTTCAGGTGTTTGACATGTTTTGTATGTTTCGTATGTTTGACATGTTTCGGATGTTTCGTATGTTTGACATGTTTCGGGTTTTTGACATGTTTCAGATGTTTCGTATGTTTGACATGTTTCGGGTGTTTGACATGTTTCGGATGTTTCGTTTGTTTGACATGTTTCGTATGTTTGACATGTTTCGGGTGTTTGACATGTTTTGGGTGTTTCACTAGTTTCGGATGTTTCGTATGTTTGAAGTGTTTCGGGTGTTTGACATGTTTCAGATGTTTCGTATGTTTGACATGTTTCGGATGTTTCGTATGTTTGACATGTCTAGAGTGTTTGACATGTTTCGGATGTTTCGTATGTTTAACATGTTACAGGTGTTTGACATGTTTCGGATGTCTCATATGTTTGACATGCTTAGGCTGTTTAACATGTTTCGGATGTTTGACATGTTTCGGATGTTTCGTATGTTTGACATATTTTGGGTGTTTGACATGTTTCGGATGTTTCGTATATTGACATGTTTCGGATGTTTAACATGTTTCGAATATTTTGTATGCTTGATATGTTTCGGGTGCTTGACATTTTTCAGATGTTTCGTATGTTTGACATGTTTCTGGTGTTTGTTATATTTCAAATGTTTCGTATGTTTGACATGTTTTGGAAAATTGACATTTTTCGGATGTTTCGTATGTTTGACATGTTTCGGGTGTTTGTTATGTTTAGGATGTTTCGTATGTTAGACATTTTTCGGGTTTTTGACATGTATCGGATGTTTCGTATGTTTGACATGTTTCGGATGTTTCGTATGTTTGACATGTTTCGGGTGTTTGACATGTTTCGGATGTTTCGTATGTTTGACATGTTTCGGATGTTTCGGATGTTTGACATGTTTTGGGTGTTTGACATGTTTCGGATGTTTCGTATGTTTGACATGTTTAGGGTGTTTGACATGTTTCGAATGTTTCGGGTGTTAGACATGTTTCGGGTGTTTCACATGTTTTGAATGTTTCGTATGTTTGACCAGTTTTGGGTGTTTCACATGTTTCGGATGTTTCGTATGTATGACATGTTTCAGGTGTTTGACATGTTTTGTATGTTTCGTATTTTTGACATGTTTCGGATGTTTCGTATGTTTGACATGTTTCGAATGTTTGACATGTTTCAGATGTTTCGTATGTTTGACATGTTTCGTATGTTTGACATGTTTTGGGTGTTTCACTAGTTTCGGATGTTTCGTATGTTTGACATGTTTCGGGTGTTTGACATGTTTCAGATGTTTCGTATGTTTGACATGTTTCGGATGTTTCGTATGTTTGACATGTTTCGGGTGTTTGACATGTTACAGATGTTTCGTATGTTTGACATGTTTCGGATGTTTCGTATTTTTGACATGTTTAGAGTGTTTGACATGTTTCGGATGTTTCGCATGTTTGACATGTTTTGGGTGTTTGACATGTTTCGGATGTTTCGTATGTTTGACATGTTTCAGGTGTTTGACATGTTTCGTATGTTTGACATGTTTCGGATGTTTCGTATGTTTGACATATTTCGGGTGTTTGACATGTTTCAGATGTCTCGTATGTTTGACATGTTTCGGGTGTTTGACATGTTTCGGATGTTTCGTATGTTTGACATGTTTCGAGTGTTTGACATGTTTCAAATGTTTGACATTTTCGTCTATTTGCCATGTTTCGTATGTTTGACATATTTCGGGTGTTTGACATGTTTCGAATGTTTCGTATATTGACATGTTTCGGATGTTTGACATGTTTCGAATATTTTGTATGTTTGACATGTTTCGGGTGCTTGACATTTTTCGGATGTTTCGTATGTTTAAAATGTTTCGTATGTTTGACATGTTTTGGAAAATTGACATTTTTCGAATGTTTCGTATGTTTGACATGTTTTGGGTGTTTGTTATGTTTCGGATGTTTCTTATGTTTAACAATTTTTGGATGTTTTGTATGTTTGACATGTTTCGGGTGTTTGACATGTTTCGGATGTTTCTTATGTTTGACATGTTTCGGATGTTTCGTATGTTAGACATGTTTCGGGTGTTTCACATATTTGAATGTTTCGTATGTTTGACATGTTTTGAATGTTTCACATGTTTTGGATGTTTCGTATGTTTGACATGTTTCAGGTGTTTGACATGTTTTGTATGTTTCGTATGTTCGACATGTTTCAGATGTTTCGTATGTTTGACATGTTTCGGGTGTTTGACATGTTTCGGATGTTTCGTATGTTTGACATGTTTCGTATGTTTGACATGTTTCGGGTGTTTGACATGTTTTGGGTGTTTGACTAGTTTCGGATGTTTCGTATGTTTGACATGTTTCGTATGTTTGACATGTTTCGGGTGTTTGACATGTTTCGGGTGTTTGACATGTTTTGAATGTTTCGTATGTTTGACATGTTTCGCATGTTTGACATGTTTTGGGTGTTTGACATGTTTCGGATGTTTCGTATGTTTGACATGTTTCAGGTGTTTGACATGTTTCGTATGTTTGACATGTTTCGGGTGTTTGACATGTTTCAAATGATTCGTATGTTTGACATGTTTTTGGGTGTTTGACATGTTTCAGATATTTCGTATGTTTGACATGTTTCGGATGTTTCGTTTGTTTGACATGTTTAGAGTGTTTGACATGTTTCGGATGTTTCGGATGTTTGACATGTTTCGGGTGTTTGACATGTTTCAGGTGATTGACATGTTTCAGATGTTTCGTATGTTTGAAATATTTCGGGTGTTTGACATGTTTCGGATGTTTCGTATGTTTGACATGTTTCGTATGTTTGACATGTTTCGGGTGTTTGACATGTTTTGTGTGTTTCACTAGTTTCGGATGTTTCGTATGTTTGACATGTTTCGTATGTTTGACATGTTTCGGGTGTTTGACATGTTTTGAGTGTTTGACTAGTTTCGGATGTTTCGTATGTTTGACATGTTTCGGGTGTTTGACATAATTCAGATGTTTTGTATGTTTGACAAGTTTCGGGTGTTTGACATGTTTCGGATGTTTCGTATGTTTGACATGTTTCGGGTGTTTGACATGTTTCGAATGATTCGTATGTTTGACATGTTTCGGGTGTTTGACATGTTTCAGATGTTTCGTATAATTAACATGTTTCTGATGTTTCGTATGTTTGACAAGTTTCGGGTGTTTGACATGTTTCGGATGTTTCGTATGTTTGACATGTTTCGGGTGTTTGATATGTTTTGGGCGTTTGACATGTTTCGGATGTTTCGTATGTTTGACATGTTTCAGGTGTTTGACATGTTTTGTATGTTTCGTATGTTTGACATGTTTCGGATGTTTCGTATGTTTGACATGTTTCGGGTGTTTGACATAATTCAGATGTTTTGTATGTTTGACATGTTTCGGGTGTTTGACATGTTTCAAATGATTCGTATGTTTGACATGTTTCGGGTGTTTGACATGTTTCAGATGTTTCGTATGTTTGACATGTTTCGGATGTTTCGTATGTTTGACATCTTTCGGGTGTTTGACATGTTTCAGATGTTTCGTATGTTTGACATGTTTCGGATGTCTCATATGTTTGACATGTTTAGGCTGTTTAACATGTTTCGGATGTTTGACATGTTTCGGATGTTTCGTATGTTTGACATGTTTCGGGTGTTTGACATGTTTCAGATGTTTCGTATTTTTGACATGTTTCGGATGTTTCGTATGTTTGACATATTTCGGGTGTTTGACATGTTTCGAATGTTTCGTATATTGACATGTTTCGGATGTTTGACATGTTTCGAATGTTTTGTATGTTTGACACGTTTCGGGTGCTTGACATATTTCGGGTGTTTGACATGTTTCGGGTGTTTGACATGTTTCAGATGTTTCGTATGTTTGACATGTTTCGGATGTCTCTTATGTTTGACATGTTTAGGCTGTTTAACATGTTTCGGATGTTTGACATGTTTCGGATGTTTCGTATGTTTGACATGTTTCGGGTGTTTGACATGTTTCAGATGTTTCGTATTT
The DNA here is from genome assembly GCA_036873155.1 of Biomphalaria sudanica. Taxonomy (NCBI): domain Eukaryota; kingdom Metazoa; phylum Mollusca; class Gastropoda; family Planorbidae; genus Biomphalaria; species Biomphalaria sudanica. The sequence continues at coordinate 69,344 of JAZGLO010006588.1, read as the reverse complement.
TTGACATGTTTCGGATGTTTCGTATGTTTGACATGTTTAGAGTGTTTGACATGTTTCGGATGTTTCGTATGTTTGACATGTTTAGGCTGTTTAACATGTTTTGGATGTTTGACATGTTTCGGATGTTTCGTATGTTTGACATATTTCGGGTGTTTGACATGTTTCGAATGTTTCGTATATTGACATGTTTCGGATGTTTGACATGTTTCGAATGTTTTGTATGTTTGACATGTTTCGGGTGCTTGACATATTTCGGGTGTTTGACATGTTTCGGGTGTTTGACATGTTTCGGATGTTTCGTATGTTTGACATGTTTCGAGTGTTTGACATGTTTCGTATGTTTGACATTTTCGTCTATTTGCCATGTTTCGGGTGTTTGAAATGTTTTGGGTGTTTGACTAGTTTCGGATGTTTCGTATGTTTGACATGTTTCGGGTGTTTGACATGTTTCGAATGTTTCGTATGTTTGACATGTTTCGGGTGTTTGACATTTTTTGAATAATTCGTATGTTGGACATGTTTTGGGTATTTCACGTGTTTCGGATGTTTCGTATGTTTGACATGTTTCCGGTGTTTGACATAATTCAGATGTTTTGTATGTTTGACATGTTTCGGGTTTTTGACATGTTTCAAATGATTCGTATGTTTGACATGTTTTTGGGTGTTTGACATGTTTCGGGTGTTTGACATGTTTGAATGGATACAATTCTATTGTGCGTAACAGTGAGACAAAATGACAAGTTTTCTATTTATATAAACTAAATATTAAACTTAAAATTGGTAGATTTTTTTAATGTACTATATTCAAAAAAAACTATAAATTGTCCCAAAAAATGAATAAAATTTGTTGTTTGTTTGTAAAATTGTTATAATAATGACTTTTAAAATCAATTTATTACATTTATGCAAATTTAAGTTTCTACTGAAAAATTAAATTTATTTAAAAAAAAATGCTAATTTTTCTTATTTAAGCAACTATAGAGTTCTCTATGTCTTTGTACTACAAAAATAAAAAACGGTAGGGTCATTCTTAGCAGGATGAATAACTCTTGAAAAAGATGTCATCTATTTTTAATCTATATAAATAATACTAGATTTAGAACTCTGAAGGTCAAATATGCCGTCAGCATTAAAAATGCATTTTTATTTTACTAATAATGTTTTAAAACATATACAATTGAATACTTTATATAAAATTCAACATTTTTAGGCAGCATTTTTAAAAATTAGATTGATCTTTCAGTAAGAAAATTTGATTAAAGTGTTTTTCATAAATAACGTATATTTTCTATTGTTACTTGTGCCGCGTGGCAGTTGTGTAGAACATTGGCTTTTCATGGCAAAGGTAGTGAGTTCAAGTCCCCGACGATGTATAATTTTTTTTTTGTTTTTTTTTTCTTCATTTTTTAAACAAATAAATAACTGTATTAGGATATTCTAAAACTTGCAATTTTGTCCGAAAATATATTTAGTGCTTATCTCTTTACAAACAAAATTTTTTCATTCCTTTGATTTAGCAGTTATCTCATCACAGATCAAAAGAGAGGCCTTATAGTCTATTAACTCTGATCATCTCGCTTATCATGTTTTTTTTATTTATAATTCTTTTGCTGCTGTCAATTGGTGAAAGCAACAGCCAGAAATTGATACTAAAGTCAAATTACATACATGTTGAAAGTTTTTACCAAAGTCAAATATTCTCAGCAGGACATCATTTTTTTAAATACAGAAAATATAGATAAATGTATCTAGAAAAAATTTGAACAACAAGTGGAATGCCACCGATATATATTACAATACTTTTGATATGTTTGTGGATTACAGTTGCAGCAAGCGTTCTTAGGATAGAACAAGGCTAATTTCATAACATTATAAACTCTCCCTTTCTTGACAATTTTTGATTGTCTACCTTGATACCGGGGACACTATTTCCTTATCGCCAAGTAACTATCATGTTTGCTAGAGTCGGAGGGATACGATACTATTATTTTACGTATACTTATGGCAATTATCCGAAACATCCGAAACATGTCAAATATCCGAAACATCCGAAACATGTCAAACACCTGAAACATGTCAAACATACGAAACATCCGAAACATGTCAAACACTCTAAACATGTCAAACATACGAAACATCCAAAACATGTCAAACATACGAAACATCTGAAACATGTCAAACATCCGAAACATGTCAAACATACGAAACATCCGAAACATGTCAAACATACGAAACATCCGAAACTAGTGAAACACCCAAAACATGTCAAACACCCAAAACATGTCAAACATACAAAACATGTCAAACATACGAAACATCCGAAACATGTCAAACACCCCAAACATACGAAACATCTGAAACATGTCAAATACACGAAACATGTCAAACATACGAAACATCCGAAACATGTCAAACATACGAAACATCCGAAACTAGTGAAACACCCAAAACATGTCAAACACCCAAAACATGTCAAACATACAAAACATGTCAAACATACGAAACATCCGAAACATGTCAAACACCCCAAACATGTCAAACATACGAAACATCTGAAACATGTCAAACATTCGAAACATGTCAAACATACGAAACATCCGAAACATGTCAAACATACGAAACTTACAAAACATGTCAAACACCTGAAACATGTCATACATACGAAACATCCGAAACATGTGAAACACCCAAAACAGGTCAAACATACGAAACATTCAAAACATGTAAAACACCCGAAACATATCTAATATACGAAACATTCGAAACATGTCAAACACCATAAACATGTCAAACATACGAAACATCCGAAACATGTCAAACACCCAAAACATGTCAAACATCCGAAACATCCGAAACATGTCAAACATACGAAACATCCGAAACATGTCAAACACCCGAAACATGTCAAACATACGAAACATCCGAAACATGTCAAACATACGAAACATCCGAAACATAACAAACACCCGAAACATGTCAAACATACGAAACATCCGAAAAATGTCAATTTTCCAAAACATGTCAAACATACGAAACATTTGAAACATAACAAACACCAGAAACATGTCAAACATACGAAACATCTGAAACATGTCAAACACCCGAAACACGTCAAACATACGAAACATCCGAAACTAGTGAAACACCCAAAACATGTCAAACACCCGAAACATGTCAAACATACGAAACATGTCAAACAAACAAAACATCCGAAACATGTCAAACACCCGAAACATGTCAAATTTACGAAACATCTGAAACATGTCAAAAACCCGAAACATGTCAAACATACGAAACATCCGAAACATGTCAAACATACGAAACATACAAAACATGTCAAACACCTGAAACATGTCATACATACGAAACATCCGAAACATGTGAAACACCCAAAACATGTCAAACATACGAAACATTCAAAACATGTGAAACACCCGAAACATGTCTAACATACGAAACATTCTAAACATGTCAAACACCCGAAACATGTCAAACATACGAAACATTCGAAACATGTCAAATACCCCAAACATGTCAAACATCCGAAACATCCGAAACATGTCAAACATACGAAACATCCGAAACATGTCAAACACCCGAAACATGTCAAACATACGAAACATCCGAAACATGTCGAACATACGAAACATCCGAAACATGTCAAAAACCCGAAACATGTCAAACATACAAAACATTCGAAACATGTTAAACATCCGAAACATGTCAATATACGAAACATCCAAAACATGTCAAACACCCGTAATATGTCAAACATACGAAACATCCAAAACATGTCAAACATCCGAAACATGTTAAACAGCCTAAACATGTCAAACATATGAGACATCCGAAACATGTCAAACAACCGAAACATGTCAAACATACGAAACATCCGAAACTAGTGAAACACCCAAAACATGTCAAACACCCAAAACATGTCAAACATACAAAACATGACAAACATACGAAACATCCGAAACATGTCAAACACCCCAAACATGTCAAACATACGAAACATCTGAAACATGTCAGACATTCGAAACATGTCAAACATACGAAACATCCGAAACATGTCAAACATACGAAACATACAAAACATGTCAAACACCTGAAACATGTCATACATACGAAACATCCGAAACATGTGAAACACCCAAAACAGGTCAAACATACGAAACATTCAAAACATGTGAAACACCCGAAACATGTCTAATATACGAAACATTCGAAACATGTCAAACACCCTAAACATGTCAAAAATACGAAACATCCGAAACATGTCAAACACCCAAAACATGTCAAACATCCGAAACATCCGAAACATGTCAAACATACGAAACATCCGAAACATGTCAAACACCCGAAACATGTCAAACATATGAAACATCCGAAACATGTCAAACATACGAAACATCCGAAACATGTCAAAAACCCGAAAAATGTCAAACATACGAAACATCCGAAAAATGTCAGACACCCGAAACATGTCAAACATACGAAACACCCGAAGTATGTCAAACATACCAAACATCCGAAACATGACAAACAACCTAAACATGTCAAACATTCGAAACATGTCAAACATACAAAGCATCCGAAACAAGTTAAACACCCAAAATATGTCAAACACCCGAAACATGTCAAACACTAGAAACATGTCAGACATTCGAAACATGTCAAACATACGAAACATCCCAAAATTGACAAACACCCGAAACATATCAAACATACGAAATATCCGAAACATGTCAAACACTTAAAATATGTCAAACATACAAAACATCCGAAACAAGTCAAACACCTAAAACATGTCAAACACCCGAAACATGTCAAACATACGAAACATGTAAAATATACGAAACATGTTAAACATACGAAACATACGAAACATGTCAAACACTCGAAACATGTCAAACTTACGAAACATTCAAAACATAACAAACACCCAAAACATGTCAAACATACGAAACATCCGAAAAATGTAAATTTTCCAAAACATGTCAAACATATGAAACATTTGAAACATAACAAACACCCGAAACATGTCAAACATACGAAACATCCTAAAAATGTCAAGCACCCGAAATATATCAAACATACAAAACATTCGAAACATGTTAAACATCCGAAACATGTCAATATACGAAACATCCGAAACATGTCAAACACACGAAATATGTCAAACATACGAAACATCCGAAACATGTCAAACATCCGAAACATGTTAAACAGCCTAAACATGTCAAACATATGAGACATCCGAAACAGGTCAAACACCTGAAACATGTCAAACATACGAAACATTCGAAACATGTCAAACACTCCAAACATGTCAAACATACGAAACATCAGAAACATGTCAAACATACGAAACATCTGAAACATGTCAAACACCCGAAATATGTCAAACATACGAAACATCCGAAACATGTCAAACATACGAAACATCTGAAACATGTCAAACACCCGAAACATGTCAAACATATGAATCATTTGAAACATGTCAAACACCCGAAACATGTCAAACATACAAAACATCTGAATTATGTCAAACACCCGAAACATGTCAAACATACGAAACATCCGAAACATGTCAAACATACGAAACATGTCAAACACCTGAAACATGTCAAACATACGAAAAATCCGAAACATGTCAAACACCCAAAACATGTCAAACATGCGAAACATGTCAAACATACGAAACATTCAAAACATGTCAAACACCCGAAACAAGTCAAACATACAAAAACATCCGAAACATGTCAAACACCCAAAACATGTCAATCACCCGAAACATGTCAAACATACGAAACATGTCAAACATACGAAACATCCGAAACTAGTCAAACACCCAAAACATGTCAAACACCCGAAACATGTCAAACATACGAAACATGTCAAACATACGAAACGTCCGAAACATGTCAAACACCCGAAACATGTAAAACATACGAAACATCTGAAACATGTCGAACATACGAAACATACAAACATGTCAAACACCTGAAACATGTCATACATACGAAACATCCAAAACATGTGAAACATTCAAAACATGTCAAACATACGAAACATTCAAATATGTGAAACACCCGAAACATGTCTAACATACGAAACATCCGAAAAATGTCAAACATACGAAACATCCGAAACATGTCAAACACCCGAAACATGTCAAACATACGAAACATCCAAAAATTGTTAAACATAAGAAACATCCGAAACATAACAAACACCCGAAACATGTCAAACATACGAAACTTTCGAAAAATGTCAATTTTCCAAAACATGTCAAACATACGAAACATTTCAAACATTCGAAACATCCGAAAAATGTCAAGCACCCGAAACATGTCAAACATACAAAATATTCGAAACATGTCAAACTTCCGAAACATGTCAATATACGAAACATTCGAAACATGTCAAACACCCGAAATATGTCAAACATACGAAACATCCGAAACATGTCAAACATCCAAAACATGTTAAACAGCCTAAACATGTCAAAAATATTAGACATCCGAAACATTTTAAACACCTGAAACATGTCAAGCACCCGAAACATGTCAAACATACGAAACATCTGAAACATGTCAAACACTCTAAACATGTCAAACATACGAAACATCCGAAACATGTCAAAAATACGAAACATCTGAAACATGTCAAACACCCGAAACATGTCAAACATACGAAACATCCGAAACATGTCAAACATACGAAACATCTGAAACATGTCAAACACCCAAAACATGTCAAACATACGAATCATTTGAAACATGTCAAACACCCGAAACATGTCAAACATACAAAACATCTGAATTATGTCAAACACCGGAAACATGTCAAACATACGAAACATCCGAAACACGTGAAATACTTAAAACATGTCCAACATACGAATTATTCAAAACATGTCAAACACCCGAAACATGTCAAACATACGAAACATTCGAAACATGTCAAACACCCGAAACATGTCAAACATACGAAACATCCGAAACTAGTCAAACACCCAAAACATTTCAAATACCCGAAACATGGCAAATAGACGAAAATGTCAAACATTCGAAACATGTCAAACACTCGAAACATGTCAAACATACGAAACATCCGAAACATGTCAAACACCCGAAACATGTCAAACATACGAGACATCTGAAACATGTCAAACACCCGAAATATGTCAAACATACGAAACTTCCGAAACATGTCAAACATACGAAACATGTCAAACACCTGAAACATGTCAAACATACGAAACATCCGAAACATGTCAAACACCCAAAACATGTCAAACATGCGAAACATCCGAAACATGTCAAACACTCTAAACATGTCAAAAAAACGAAACATCCGAAACATGTCAAACATACGAAACATCTGAAACATGTCAAACACCCGAAACATGTCAAACATACGAAACATCCGAAACATGTCAAACATACGAAACATCTGAAACATGTCAAACACCCGAAACATGTCAAACATACGAAACATCCGAAACTAGTGAAACACCCAAAACATGTCAAACACCCAAAACATGTCAAACATACGAAACATGTCAAACATACGAAACAACTGAAACATGTCAAACATTCGAAACATGTCAAACATACGAAACATCCGAAACATGTCAAAAATACGAAACATACAAAACATCCGAAACATGTCAAACACTCTAGACATGTCAAACATACGAAACATCCGAAAAATGTCAAACATACGAAACATCTGAAACATGTCAAACACCCGAAACACGTCAAACATACGAAACATCCGAAACTAGTGAAACACCCAAAACATGTCAAACACCCGAAACATGTCAAACATACGAAACATGTCAAACAAACGAAACATCCGAAACATGTCAAACACCCGAAACATGTCAAACATACGAAACATCTGAAACATGTCAAAAACCCGAAATATGTCAAACATACGAAACATCCGAAACATGTCAAACATACGAAACATACAAAACATGTCAAACACCTGAAACATGTCATACATACGAAACATCCGAAACATGTGAAACACCCAAAACTGGTCAAACATACGAAACATTCAAAACATGTGAAACACCCGAAACATGTCTAATATACGAAACATTCGAAACATGTCAAACACCCTAGACATGTCAAACATACGAAACATCCGAAACATGTCAAACTCCCAAAACATGTCAAACATCCGAAACATCCGAAACATGTCAAACATACGAAACATCCGAAACATGTCAAACACCCGAAACATGTCAAACATACGAAACATCCGAAACATGTCAAACATACGAAACATCCGAAACATGTCAAAAACCCGAAAAATGTCAAACATACGAAACATCCGAAACATAACAAACACCCGAAACATGTCAAACATACGAAACATCCGAAAAATGTCAATTTTCCAAAACATGTCAAACATACGAAACATTTGAAACATAACAAACACCAGAAACATGTCAAACATACGAAACATCTAAAAAATGTCAAGCACCCGAAACATATCAAGCATACAAAATATTCGAAACATGTTAAACATCCGAAACATGTCAATATACGAAACATCCGAAACATGTCAAACACCCAAAATATGTCAAACATACGAAACATCCGAAACATGTCAAACATCTGAAACATGTTAGACAGCCTAAGCATGTCAAACATATGAGACATCCGAAACATGTCAAACACCTGTAACATGTTAAACATACGAAACATCCGAAACATGTCAAACACTCTAGACATGTCAAACATACGAAACATCCGAAAAATATCAAACATACGAAACATCTGAAACATGTCAAACACCCGAAACACGTCAAACATACGAAACATCCGAAACTAGTGAAACACCCAAAACATGTCAAACACCCGAAACATGTCAAACATACGAAACATGTCAAACAAACGAAACATCCGAAACATGTCAAACACCCGAAACATGTCAAACATACGAAACATCTGAAACATGTCAAAAACCCGAAATATGTCAAACATACGAAACATCCGAAACATGTCAAACATACGAAACATACAAAACATGTCAAACACCTGAAACATGTCATACATACGAAACATCCGAAACATGTGAAACACCCAAAACATGTCAAACATACGAAACATTCAAAACATGTGAAACACCCGAAACATGTCTAACATACGAAACATTCTAAACATGTCAAACACCCGAAACATGTCAAACATACGAAACATTCGAAACATGTCAAATACCCCAAACATGTCAAACATCCGAAACATCCGAAACATGTCAAACATACGAAACATCCGAAACATGTCAAACACCCGAAACATGTCAAACATACGAAACATCCGAAACATGTCAAACATACGAAACATCCGAAACATGTCAAAAACCCGAAACATGTCAAACATACAAAACATTCGAAACATGTTAAACATCCGAAACATGTCAATATACGAAACATCCGAAACATGTCAAACACCCGTAATATGTCAAACATACGAAACATCCAAAACATGTCAAACATCCGAAACATGTTAAACAAACTAAACATGTCAAACATATGAGACATCCGAAACATGTCAAACACCTGAAACATGTCAAACATACGAAACATCCGAAACATGTCAAACACTCTAAACATGTCAAAAATACGAAACATGTCAAACAAACGAAACATCCGAAACATGTCAAACACCCGAAACATGTTAAACATACAAAACATCCGAAACATGTCAAACACCCGAAACATGTCAAACATACGAAACATCCGAAACATGTCAAACATACGAAACATCCGAAACATGTCAAACACTCTAAACATGTCAAACATACGAAACATCCAAAACATGTCAAACATACGAAACATCTGAAACATGTCAAACACCCGAAACATGTCAAACATACGAAACATCCGAAACTAGTGAAACACACAAAACATGTCAAACACCCAAAACATGTCAAACATACAAAACATGACAAACATACGAAACATCCGAAACATGTCAAACACCCCAAACATGTCAAACATACAAAACATCCGAAACATGTCAAACACTCTAGACATGTCAAACATACGAAACATCCGAAAAATGTCAAACATACGAAACATCTGAAACATGTCAAACACCCGAAACACGTCAAACATACGAAACATCCGAAACTAGTGAAACACCCAAAACATGTCAAACACCCGAAACATGTCAAACATACGAAACATGTCAAACAAACGAAACATCCGAAACATGTCAAACACCCGAAACATGTCAAACATACGAAACATCTGAAACATGTCAAAAACCCGAAATATGTCAAACATACGAAACATCCGAAACATGTCAAACATACGAAACATACAAAACATGTCAAACACCTGAAACATGTCATACATACGAAACATCCGAAACATGTGAAACACCCAAAACATGTCAAACATACAAAACATTCGAAACATGTTAAACATCCGAAACATGTCAATATACGAAACATCCGAAACATGTCAAACACCCGTAATATGTCAAACATACGAAACATCCAAAACATGTCAAACATCCGAAACATGTTAAACAGCCTAAACATGTCAAACATATGAGACATCCGAAACATGTCAAACACCTGAAACATGTCAAACATACGAAACATCCGAAACATGTCAAACACTCTAAACATGTCAAAAATACGAAACATGTCAAACATACGAAACATCCGAAACATGTCAAACACCCGAAACATGTTAAACATACAAAACATCCGAAACATGTCAAACACCCGAAACATGTCAAACATACGAAACATCCGAAACATGTCAAACATACGAAACATCCGAAACATGTCAAACACTCTAAACATGTCAAACATACGAAACATCCAAAACATGTCAAACATACGAAACATCTGAAACATGTCAAACACCCGAAACATGTCAAACATACGAAACATCCGAAACTAGTGAAACACCCAAAACATGTCAAACACCCAAAACATGTCAAACATACAAAACATGACAAACATACGAAACATCCGAAACATGTCAAACACCCCAAACATGTCAAACATACGAAACATCTGAACCATGTCAAACATTCGAAACATGTCAAACATACAAAACATCCGAAACATGTCAAACATACGAAACATACAAAACATGTCAAACACCTGAAACATGTCATACATACGAAACATCCGAAACATGTGAAACACCCAAAACAGGTCAAACATACGAAACATTCAAAACATGTGAAACACCCGAAACATGTCTAATATACGAAACATTCGAAACATGTCAAACACCCTAATCATGTCAAACATACGAAACATCCGAAACATGTCAAACACCCAAAACATGTCAAACATCCGAAACATCCAAAACATGTCAAACATACGAAACATCCGAAACATGTCAAACACCCGAAACATGTCAAACATACGAAACATCCGAAACATGTCAAACATACGAAACATCCGAAACATGTCAAAAACCCGAAAAATGTCAAACATACGAAACATCCGAAACATAACAAACACCCGAAACATGTCAAACATACGAAACATCCGAAAAATGTCAAACACCCTAAACATGTCAAACATACGAAACATCCGAAACATGTCAAACACCCAAAACATGTCAAACATCCGAAACATCCGAAACATGTCAAACATACGAAACATCCGAAACATGTTTCGGATGTTTCGTATGTTTGTCATGTTTTGTATGTTTGACATGTTTTGGGTGTTTGACATGTTTTGGGTGTTTCACTAGTTTCGGATGTTTCGTATGTTTGACATGTTTCGGGTGTTTGACATGTTTCAGATGTTTCGTATGTTTGACATGTTTTGGATGTTTCGTATGTTTGACATGTTTAGAGTGTTTGACATGTTTCGGATGTTTCGTATGTTTGACATGTTTCGGATGTTTCGTATGTTTGACATGTTTCGGGTGTTTGACATGTTTCGGATGTTTTGTATGTTTAACATGTTTCGGGTGTTTGACATGTTTCGGATGTTTCGTATGTTTGACATGTTTCGTATTTTTGACATGTTTAGAGTGTTTGACATGTTTCGGATGTTTCGTATGTTTGACATGTTTCAGGTGTTTGACATGTTTCGGATGTCTCATATGTTTGACATGTTTAGGCTGTTTAACATGTTTCGGATGTTTGACATGTTTTGGATGTTTCGTATGTTTGACATATTACGGGTGTTTGACATGTTTCGGATGTTTCGTATATTGACATGTTTCGGATGTTTAACATGTTTCGAATGTTTCGTATGTTTGACAAGTTTTGGGTGTTTCACATGTTTCGGATGTTTCGTATGTATGACATGTTTCAGGTGTTTGACATGTTTTGTATGTTTCGTATGTTTGACATGTTTCGGATGTTTCGTATGTTTGACATGTTTCGGGTTTTTGACATGTTTCAGATGTTTCGTATGTTTGACATGTTTCGGGTGTTTGACATGTTTCGGATGTTTCGTTTGTTTGACATGTTTCGTATGTTTGACATGTTTCGGGTGTTTGACATGTTTTGGGTGTTTCACTAGTTTCGGATGTTTCGTATGTTTGACGTGTTTCGGGTGTTTGACATGTTTCAGATGTTTCGTATGTTTGACATGTTTCGGATGTTTCGTATGTTTGACATGTCTAGAGTGTTTGACATGTTTCGGATGTTTCGTATGTTTAACATGTTACAGGTGTTTGACATGTTTCGGATGTCTCATATGTTTGACATGCTTAGGCTGTTTAACATGTTTCGGATGTTTGACATGTTTCGGATGTTTCGTATGTTGGACATATTTTGGGTGTTTGACATGTTTCGAATGTTTCGTATATTGACATGTTTCGGATGTTTAACATGTTTCGAATATTTTGTATGCTTGATATGTTTCGGGTGCTTGACATTTTTCAGATGTTTCGTATGTTTGACATGTTTCTGGTGTTTGTTATGTTTCAAATGTTTTGTATGTTTGACATGTTTTGGAAAATTGACATTTTTCGGATGTTTCGTATGTTTGACATGTTTCGGGTGTTTGTTATGTTTCGGATGTTTCGTATGTTTGACATGTTTAGGGTGTTTGACATGTTTCGAATGTTTCGGGTGTTAGACATGTTTCGGGTGTTTCACATGTTTTGAATGTTTCGTATGTTTGACCAGTTTTGGGTGTTTCACATGTTTCGGATGTTTCGTATGTATGACATGTTTCAGGTGTTTGACATGTTTTGTATGTTTCGTATTTTTGACATGTTTTGGATGTTTCGTATGTTTGACATGTTTCGAATGTTTGACATGTTTCAGATGTTTCGTATGTTTGACATGTTTCGTATGTTTGACATGTTTTGGGTGTTTGACATGTTTTGGGTGTTTCACTAGTTTCGGATGTTTCGTATGTTTCGGGTGTTTGACATGTTTCAGATGTTTCGTATGTTTGACATGTTTCGGGTGTTTGACATGTCTGAATGGATACAATTCTATTGTGCGTAACAGTGAGACAAAATGACAAGTTTTCTATTTATATAAACTAAATATTAAACTTAAAATTGGTAGATTTTTTTAATGTACTATATTCAAAAAAAACTATAAATTGTCCCAAAAAATGAATAAAATTTGTTGTTTGTTTGTAAAATTGTTATAATAATGACTTTTAAAATCAATTTATTACATTTATGCAAATTTAAGTTTCTACTGAAAAATTAAATTTATTTAAAAAAAAATGCTAATTTTTCTTATTTAAGCAACTATAGAGTTCTCTATGTCTTTGTACTACAAAAATAAAAAACGGTAGGGTCATTCTTAGCAGGATGAATAACTCTTGAAAAAGATGTCATCTATTTTTAATCTATATAAATAATACTAGATTTAGAACTCTGAAGGTCAAATATGCCGTCAGCATTAAAAATGCATTTTTATTTTACTAATAATGTTTTAAAACATATACAATTGAATACTTTATATAAAATTCAACATTTTTAGGCAGCATTTTTAAAAATTAGATTGATCTTTCAGTAAGAAAATTTGATTAAAGTGTTTTTCATAAATAACGTATATTTTCTATTGTTACTTGTGCCGCGTGGCAGTTGTGTAGAACATTGGCTTTTCATGGCAAAGGTAGTGAGTTCAAGTCCCCGACGATGTATAATTTTTTTTTGTTTTTTTTTTTCTTCATTTTTTAAACAAATAAATAACTGTATTAGGATATTCTAAAACTTGCAATTTTGTCCGAAAATATATTTAGTGCTTATCTCTTTACAAACAAAATTTTTTCATTCCTTTGATTTAGCAGTTATCTCATCACAGATCAAAAGAGAGGCCTTATAGTCTATTAACTCTGATCATCTCGCTTATCATGTTTTTTTTATTTATAATTCTTTTGCTGCTGTCAATTGGTGAAAGCAACAGCCAGAAATTGATACTAAAGTCAAATTACATACATGTTGAAAGTTTTTACCAAAGTCAAATATTCTCAGCAGGATATCATTTTTTTAACTACAGAAAATATAGAAAATATCTAGAAAAAATTTGAACAACAAGTGGAATGCCACCGATATATATTACAATACTTTTGATATGTTTGTGGATTACAGTTGCAGCAAGCGTTCTTAGGATAGAACAAGGCTAATTTCATAACATTATAAACTCTCCCTTTCTTGACAATTTTTGATTGTCTACCTTGATACCGGGGACACTATTTCCTTATCGCCAAGTAACTATCATGTTTGCTAGAGTCGGAGGGATACGATACTATTATTTTACGTATACTTATGGCAATTATCCGAAACATCCGAAACATGTCAAATATCCGAAACATCCGAAACATGTCAAACACCTGAAACATGTCAAACATACGAAACATCCGAAACATGTCATACACTCTAAACATGTCAAACATACGAAACATCCAAAACATGTCAAACATACGAAACATCTGAAACATGTCAAATACACGAAACATGTCAAACATACGAAACATCCGAAACAAGTGAAACACCCAAAACATGTCAAACACCCAAAACATGTCAAACATACAAAACATGTCAAACATACGAAACATCCGAAACATGTCAAACACCCCAAACATGTCAAACATACGAAACATCTGAAACATGTCAAACATTCGAAACATATCAAACATACGAAACATCCGAAACATGTCAAACCTACGAAACTTACAAAACATGTCAAACACCTGAAACATGTCATACATACGAAACATCCGAAACATGTGAAACACCCAAAA
Organism: Biomphalaria sudanica; assembly: GCA_036873155.1. NCBI lineage: Eukaryota > Metazoa > Mollusca > Gastropoda > Planorbidae > Biomphalaria > Biomphalaria sudanica. Next base: position 54,119 of record JAZGLO010006588.1, on the reverse strand, counting down.
CAGGTCAAACATACGAAACATTCAAAACATGTGAAACACCCGAAACATGTCTAATATACGAAACATTCGAAACATGTCAAACACCATAAACATGTCAAACATACGAAACATCCGAAACATGTCAAACACCCAAAACATGTCAAACATCCGAAACATCCGAAACATGTCAAACATACGAAACATCCGAAACATGTCAAACACCCGAAACATGTCAAACATACGAAACATCCGAAACATGTCAAACATACGAAACATCCGAAACATGTCAAAAACCCGAAAAATGTCAAACATACGAAACATCCGAAACATAACAAACACCCGAAACATGTCAAACATACGAAACATCCGAAAAATGTCAATTTTCCAAAACATGTCAAACATACGAAACATTTGAAACATAACAAACACCAGAAACATGTCAAACATACGAAACATCTGAAAAATGTCAAGCACCCGAAACATATCAAGCATACAAAATATTCGAAACATGTTAAACATCCGAAACATGTCAATATACGAAACATCCGAAACATGTCAAACACCCAAAATATGTCAAACATACGAAACATCCGAAACATGTCAAACATCCGAAACATGTTAAACAGCCTAAACATGTCAAACATATGAGACATCCGAAACATATCAAACACCTGTAACATGTTAAACATACGAAACATCCGAAACATGTCAAACACTCTAGACATGTCAAACATACGAAACATCCGAAACATGTCAAACATACGAAACATCTGAAACATGTCAAACACCCGAAACACGTCAAACATACGAAACATCCGAAACTAGTGAAACACCCAAAACATGTCAAACACCCGAAACATGTCAAACATACGAAACATGTCAAACAAACGAAACATCCGAAACATGTCAAACACCCGAAACATGTCAAACATACGAAACATCTGAAACATGTCAAAAACCCAAAACATGTCAAACATACGAAACATCCGAAACATGTCAAACATACGAAACATACAAAACATGTCAAACACCTGAAACATGTCATACATACGAAACATCCGAAACATGTGAAACACCCAAAACATGTCAAACATACGAAACATTCAAAACATGTGAAACACCCGAAACAGGTCAAACATACGAAACATTCTAAACATGTGAAACACCCGAAACATGTCTAATATACGAAACATTCGAAACATGTCAAACACCCTAAACATGTCAAACATACGAAACATCCGAAATATGTCAAATACCCCAAACATGTCAAACATCCGAAACATCCGAAACATGTCAAACATACGAAACATCCGAAACATGTCAAACACCCGAAACATGTCAAACATACGAAACATCCGAAACATGTCAAACATACGAAACATCCGAAACATGTCAAAAACCCGAAACATGTCAAACATACAAAAAATTCGAAACATGTTAAACATCCGAAACATGTCAATATACGAAACATCCAAAACATGTCAAACACCCGTAATATGTCAAACATACGAAACATCCAAAACATGCCAAACATCCGAAACATGTTAAACAGCCTAAACATGTCAAACATATGAGACATCCGAAACATGTCAAACACCTGAAACATGTCAAACATACGAAACATCCTAAACATGTCAAACACTCTAAACATGTCAAACATATGAAACATGTCAAACATACGAAACATCTGAAACATGTCAAACACCCGAAACATGTTAAACATACAAAACATCCGAAACATGTCAAACACCCGAAACATGTCAAACATACGAAACATCCGAAACATGTCAAACATACGAAACATCCGAAACATGTCAAACACTCTAAACTTGTCAAACATACGAAACATCCAAAACATGTCAAACATACGAAACATCTGAAACATGTCAAACAACCGAAACATGTCAAACATACGAAACATCCGAAACTAGTGAAACACCCAAAACATGTCAAACACCCAAAACATGTCAAACATACAAAACATGACAAACATACGAAACATCCGAAACATGTCAAACACCCCAAACATGTCAAACATACGAAACATCTGAAACATGTCAAACATTCGAAACATGTCAAACATACGAAACATCCGAAACATGTCAAACATACGAAACATACAAAACATGTCAAACATCTGAAACATGTCATACATACGAAACATCCGAAACATGTGAAACACCCAAAACAGGTCAAACATACGAAACATTCAAAACATGTGAAACACCCGAAACATGTCAAATATACGAAACATTCGAAACATGTCAAACACCCTAAACATGTCAAACATACGAAACATCCGAAACATGTCAAACACCCAAAACATGTCAAACATCCGAAACATCCGAAACATGTCAAACATACGAAACATCCGAAACATGTCAAACACACGAAACATGTCAAACATACGAAACATCCGAAACATGTCAAACATACGAAACATCCGAAACATGTCAAAAACCCGAAAAATGTCAAACATACGAAACATCCGAAAAATGTCAGACACCCGAAACATGTCAAACATACGAAACACCCGAAGTATGTCAAACATACCAAACATCCGAAACATGTCAAACAACCTAAACATGTCAAACATTCGAAACATGTCAAACATACAAAGCATCCGAAACAAGTTAAACACCCAAAATATGTCAAACACCCGAAACATGTCAAACACCAGAAACATGTCAGACATTCGAAACATGTCAAACATACGAAACATCCCAAAATTGACAAACACCCGAAACATATCAAACATACGAAATATCCGAAACATGTCAAACACTTAAAATATGTCAAACATACAAAACATCCGAAACAAGTCAAACACCTAAAACATGTCAAACACCCGAAACATGTCAAACATACGAAACATGTAAAATATACGAAACATGTTTAACATACGAAACATCCGAAACATGTCAAACACTCGAAACATGTCAAACTTACGAAACATTCAAAACATAACAAACACCCAAAACATGTCAAACATACGAAACATCCGAAAAATGTCAATTTTCCAAAACATGTCAAACATATGAAACATTTGAAACATAACAAACACCCGAAACATGTCAAACATACGAAACATCCGAAAAATGTCATACACTCTAAACATGTCAAACATACGAAACATCCAAAACATGTCAAACATACGAAACATCTGAAACATGTCAAACACCCGAAACATGTCAAACATACGAAACATCCGAAACATGTCAAACATACGAAACATCTGAAACATGTCAAATACACGAAACATGTCAAACATACGAAACATCCGAAACAAGTGAAACACCCAAAACATGTCAAACACCCAAAACATGTCAAACATACAAAACATGTCAAACATACGAAACATCCGAAACATGTCAAACACCCCAAACATGTCAAACATACGAAACATCTGAAACTTGTCAAACATTCGAAACATGTCAAACATACGAAACATCCGAAACATGTCAAACATACGAAACTTACAAAACATGTCAAACACCTGAAACATGTCATACATACGAAACATCCGAAACATGTGAAACACCCAAAACAGGTCAAACATACGAAACATTCAAAACATGTGAAACACCCAAAACATGTCTAATATACGAAACATTCGAAACATGTCAAACACCATAAACATGTCAAACATACGAAACATCCGAAACATGTCAAACACCCAAAACATGTCAAACATCCGAAACATCCGAAACATGTCAAACATACGAAACATCCGAAACATGTCAAACACCCGAAACATGTCAAACATACGAAACATCCGAAACATGTCAAACATACGAAACATTTGAAACATGTCAAAAACCCGAAAAATGTCAAACATACGAAACATCCGAAACATAACAAACACCCGAAACATGTCAAACATACGAAACATCCGAAAAATGTCAATTTTCCAAAACATGTCAAACATACGAAACATTTGAAACATAACAAACACCAGAAACATGTCAAACATACGAAACATCTGAAAAATGTCAAGCACCCGAAACATATCAAGCATACAAAATATTCGAAACATGTTAAACATCCGAAACATGTCAATATACGAAACTTCCGAAACATGTCAAACACCCAAAATATGTCAAACATACGAAATATCCGAAACATGTCAAACATCCGAAACATGTTAAACAGCCTAAACATGTCAAACATATGAGACATCCGAAACATGTCAAACACCTGTAACATGTTAAACATACGAAACATCCGAAACATGTCAAACACTCTAGACATGTCAAACATACGAAACATCCGAAACATGTCAAACATACGAAACATCTGAAACATGTCAAACACCCGAAACACATCAAACATACGAAACATCCGAAACTAGTGAAACACCCAAAACATGTCAAACACCCGAAACATGTCAAACATACGAAACATGTCAAACAAACGAAACATCCGAAACATGTCAAACACCCGAAACATGTCAAACATACGAAACATCTGAAACATGTCAAAAACCCGAAACATGTCAAACATACGAAACATCCGAAACATGTCAAACATACGAAACATACAAAACATGTCAAACACCCGAAACATGTCATACATACGAAACATCCGAAACATGTGAAACACCCAAAACATGTCAAACATACGAAACATTCAAAACATGTCAAACACCTGAAACATGTCAAACATACGAAACATCCTAAACATGTCAAACACTCTAAACATGTCAAACATATGAAACATGTCAAACATACGAAACATCCGAAACATGTGAAACACCCAAAACATGTCAAACATACGAAACATTCAAAATATGTGAAACACCCGAAACATGTCTAACATACGAAACATTCTAAACATGTCAAACACCCGAAACATGTCAAACATACGAAACATTCGAAACATGTCAAATACCCCAAACATGTCAAACATCCGAAACATACGAAACATGTCAAACATACGAAACATCCGAAACATGTCAAACATACAAAACATTCGAAACATGTTAAACATCCGAAACATGTCAATATACGAAACATTCAAAACATGTCAAACACCCGTAATATGTCAAACATACGAAACATCCAAAACATGTCAAACATCCGAAACATGTTAAACAGCCTAAACATGTCAAACATATGAGACATCCGAAACATGTCAAACACCTGAAACATGTCATACATACGAAACATCCTAAACATGTCAAACACTCTAAACATGTCAAACATATGAAACATGTCAAACATACGAAACATCTGAAACATGTCAAACACCCGAAACATGTTAAACATACAAAACATCCGAAACATGTCAAACACCCGAAACATGTCAAACATACGAAACATCCGAAACATGTCAAACATACGAAACATCCGAAACATGTCAAACACTCTAAACATGTCAAACATACGAAACATCCAAAACATGTCAAACATACGAAACATCTGAAACATGTCAAACAACCGAAACATGTCAAACATACGAAACATCCGAAACTAGTGAAACACCCAAAACATGTCAAACACCCAAAACATGTCAAACATACAAAACATGACAAACATACGAAACATCCGAAACATGTCAAACACCCCAAACATGTCAAACATACGAAACATCTGAAACATGTCAAACATTCGAAACATGTCAAACATACGAAACATCCGAAACATGTCAAACATACGAAACATACAAAACATGTCAAACATCTGAAACATGTCATACATACGAAACATCCGAAACATGTGAAACACCCAAAACAGGTCAAACATACGAAACATTCAAAACATGTGAAACACCCGAAACATGTCTAATATACGAAACATTCGAAACATGTCAAACACCCTAAACATGTCAAACATACGAAACATCCGAAACATGTCAAACACCCAAAACATGTCAAACATCCGAAACATCTGAAACATGTCAAACATACGAAACATCCGAAACATGTCAAACACACGAAACATGTCAAACATACGAAACATCCGAAACATGTCAAACATACGAAACATCCGAAACATGTCAAAAACCCGAAAAATGTCAAACATACGAAACATCCGAAAAATGTCAGACACCCGAAACATGTCAAACATACGAAACACCCGAAGTATGTCAAACATACCAAACATCCGAAACATGTCAAACAACCTAAACATGTCAAACATTCGAAACATGTCAAACATACAAAGCATCCGAAACAAGTTAAACACCCAAAATATGTCAAACACCCGAAACATGTCAAACACCAGAAACATGTCAGACATTCGAAACATGTCAAACATACGAAACATCCCAAAATTGACAAACACCCGAAACATATCAAACATACGAAATATCCGAAACATGTCAAACACTTAAAATATGTCAAACATACAAAACATCCGAAACAAGTCAAACACCTAAAACATGTCAAACACCCGAAACATGTCAAACATACGAAACATGTAAAATATACGAAACATGTTAAACATACGAAACATCCGAAACATGTCAAACACTCGAAACATGTCAAACTTACGAAACATTCAAAACATAACAAACACCCAAAACATGTCAAACATCCGAAACATCCGAAACATGTCAAACATACGAAACATCCGAAACATGTCAAACACCCGAAACATGTCAAACATACGAAACATCCGAAACATGTCAAACATACGAAACATTTGAAACATGTCAAAAACCCGAAAAATGTCAAACATACGAAACATCCGAAACATAACAAACACCCGAAACATGTCAAACATACGAAACATCCGAAAAATGTCAATTTTCCAAAACATGTCAAACATACGAAACATTTGAAACATAACAAACACCAGAAACATGTCAAACATACGAAACATCTGAAAAATGTCAAGCACCCGAAACATATCAAGCATACAAAATATTCGAAACATGTTAAACATCCGAAACATGTCAATATACGAAACTTCCGAAACATGTCAAACACCCAAAATATGTCAAACATACGAAATATCCGAAACATGTCAAACATCCGAAACATGTTAAACAGCCTAAACATGTCAAACATATGAGACATCCGAAACATGTCAAACACCTGTAACATGTTAAACATACGAAACATCCGAAACATGTCAAACACTCTAGACATGTCAAACATACGAAACATCCGAAACATGTCAAACATACGAAACATCTGAAACATGTCAAACACCCGAAACACATCAAACATACGAAACATCCGAAACTAGTGAAACACCCAAAACATGTCAAACACCCGAAACATGTCAAACATACGAAACATGTCAAACAAACGAAACATCCGAAACATGTCAAACACCCGAAACATGTCAAACATACGAAACATCTGAAACATGTCAAAAACCCGAAACATGTCAAACATACGAAACATCCGAAACATGTCAAACATACGAAACATACAAAACATGTCAAACACCCGAAACATGTCATACATACGAAACATCCGAAACATGTGAAACACCCAAAACATGTCAAACATACGAAACATTCAAAACATGTCAAACACCTGAAACATGTCAAACATACGAAACATCCTAAACATGTCAAACACTCTAAACATGTCAAACATATGAAACATGTCAAACATACGAAACATCCGAAACATGTGAAACACCCAAAACATGTCAAACATACGAAACATTCAAAACATGTGAAACACCCGAAACATGTCTAACATACGAAACATTCTAAACATGTCAAACACCCGAAACATGTCAAACATACGAAACATTTGAAACATGTCAAATACCCCAAACATGTCAAACATCCGAAACATACGAAACATGTCAAACATACGAAACATCCGAAACATGTCAAACATACAAAACATTCGAAACATGTTAAACATCCGAAACATGTCAATATACGAAACATTCAAAACATGTCAAACACCCGTAATATGTCAAACATACGAAACATCCAAAACATGTCAAACATCCGAAACATGTTAAACAGCCTAAACATGTCAAACATATGAGACATCCGAAACATGTCAAACACCTGAAACATGTCATACATACGAAACATCCTAAACATGTCAAACACTCTAAACATGTCAAACATATGAAACATGTCAAACATACGAAACATCTGAAACATGTCAAACACCCGAAACATGTTAAACATACAAAACATCCGAAACATGTCAAACACCCGAAACATGTCAAACATACGAAACATCCGAAACATGTCAAACATACGAAACATCCGAAACATGTCAAACACTCTAAACATGTCAAACATACGAAACATCCAAAACATGTCAAACATACGAAACATCTGAAACATGTCAAACAACCGAAACATGTCAAACATACGAAACATCCGAAACTAGTGAAACACCCAAAACATGTCAAACACCCAAAACATGTCAAACATACAAAACATGACAAACATACGAAACATCCGAAACATGTCAAACACCCCAAACATGTCAAACATACGAAACATCTGAAACATGTCAAACATTCGAAACATGTCAAACATACGAAACATCCGAAACATGTCAAACATACGAAACATACAAAACATGTCAAACATCTGAAACATGTCATACATACGAAACATCCGAAACATGTGAAACACCCAAAACAGGTCAAACATACGAAACATTCAAAACATGTGAAACACCCGAAACATGTCTAATATACGAAACATTCGAAACATGTCAAACACCCTAAACATGTCAAACATACGAAACATCCGAAACATGTCAAACACCCAAAACATGTCAAACATCCGAAACATCTGAAACATGTCAAACATACGAAACATCCGAAACATGTCAAACACACGAAACATGTCAAACATACGAAACATCCGAAACATGTCAAACATACGAAACATCCGAAACATGTCAAAAACCCGAAAAATGTCAAACATACGAAACATCTCAAAAATGTCAGACACCCGAAACATGTCAAACATACGAAACACCCGAAGTATGTCAAACATACCAAACATCCGAAACATGTCAAACAACCTAAACATGTCAAACATTCGAAACATGTCAAACATACAAAGCATCCGAAACAAGTTAAACACCCAAAATATGTCAAACACCCGAAACATGTCAAACACCAGAAACATGTCAGACATTCGAAACATGTCAAACATACGAAACATCCCAAAATTGACAAACACCCGAAACATATCAAACATACGAAATATCCGAAACATGTCAAACACTTAAAATATGTCAAACATACAAAACATTTGAAACAAGTCAAACACCTAAAACATGTCAAACACCCGAAACATGTCAAACATACGAAACATGTAAAATATACGAAACATGTTAAACATACGAAACATCCGAAACATGTCAAACACTCGAAACATGTCAAACTTACGAAACATTCAAAACATAACAAACACCCAAAACATGTCAAACATACGAAACATCCGAAAAATGTCAATTTTCCAAAACATGTCAAACATATGAAACATTTGAAACATAACAAACACCCAAAACATGTCAAACATACAAAACATCCGAAAAATGTCAAGCACCCGAAATATATCAAACATACAAAACATTCGAAACTTGTTAAACATCCGAAACATGTCAATATACGAAACATCCGAAACATGTCAAACACACGAAATATGTCAAACATACGAAACATCCGAAACATGTCAAACATCCGAAACATGTTAAACAGCCTAAACATGTCAAACATATGAGACATTTGAAACATGTCAAACACCTGAAACATGTCAAACATACGAAACATCCGAAACATGTCAAACACTCCAAACATGTCAAACATACGAAACATCAGAAACATGTCAAACATACGAAACATCTGAAACATGTCAAACACCCGAAAGATGTCAAACATACGAAACATCCGAAACATGTCAAACATACGAAACATCTGAAACATGTCAAACACCCGAAACATGTCAAACATACGAATCATTTGAAACATGTCAAACACCCGAAACATGTCAAATATACAAAACATCTGAATTATGTCAAACACCCGAAACATGTCAAACATACGAAACATCCGAAACATGTCAAACATACGAAACATGTCAAACACCTGAAACATGTCAAACATACGAAACATCCGAAACATGTCAAACACCCAAAACATGTCAAACATGCGAAACATGTCAAACATACGAAACATTCAAAACATGTCAAACACCAGAAACAAGTCAAACATACAAAAACATCCGAAACATGTCAAACACCCAAAACATGTCAATCACCCGAAACATGTCAAACATACGAAACATGTCAAACATACGAAACATCCGAAACTAGTCAAACACCCAAAACATGTCAAACACCCGAAACATGTCAAACATACGAAACATGTCAAACATACGAAACGTCCGAAACATGTCAAACACCCGAAACATGTAAAACATACGAAACATCTGAAACATGTCGAACATACGAAACATACAAAACATGTCAAACACCTGAAACATGTCATACATACGAAACATCCAAAACATGTGAAACATTCAAAACATGTCAAACATACGAAACATTCAAATATGTGAAACACCCGAAACATGTCTAACATACGAAACATCCGAAACATGTCAAACATACGTAACATCCGAAACATGTCAAACACCCGAAACATGTCAAACATACGAAATATCCAAAAATTGTTAAACATAAGAAACATCCGAAACATAACAAACACCCGAAACATGTCAAACATACGAAACATTCGAAAAATGTCAATTTTCCAAAACATGTCAAACATACGAAACATTTCAAACATTTGAAACATCCGAAAAATGTCAAGCACCCGAAACATGTCAAACATACAAAATTTTCGAAACATGTCAAACATCCGAAACATGTCAATATACGAAACATTCGAAACATGTCAAACACCCGAAATATGTCAAACATACGAAACATCCGAAACATGTCAAACATCCAAAACATGTTAAACAGCCTAAACATGTCAAAAATATTAGACATCCGAAACATTTTAAACACCTGAAACATGTCAAGCACCCGAAACATGTCAAACATACGAAACATCTGAAACATGTCAAACACTCTAAACATGTCAAACATACGAAACATCCGAAACATGTCAAAAATACGAAACATCTGAAACATGTCAAACACCCGAAACATGTCAAACATACGAAACATCCGAAACATGTCAAACATACGAAACATCTTAAACATGTCAAACACCCAAAACATGTCAAACATACGAATCATTTGAAACATGTCAAACACCCGAAACATGTCAAACATACAAAACATCTGAATTATGTCAAACACCGGAAACATGTCAAACATACGAAACATCCGAAACACGTGAAATACTTAAAACATGTCCAACATACGAATTATTCAAAACATGTCAAACACCCGAAACATGTCAAACATACGAAACATTCGAAACATGTCAAACACCCGAAACATGTCAAACATACGAAACATCCGAAACTAGTCAAACACCCAAAACATTTCAAATACCCGAAACATGGCAAATAGACGAAAATGTCAAACATTCGAAACATGTCAAACACTCGAAACATGTCAAACATACGAAACATCCGAAACATGTCAAACACCCGAAACATGTCAAACATACGAGACATCTGAAACATGTCAAACACCCGAAATATGTCAAACATACGAAACTTCCGAAACATGTCAAACATACGAAACATGTCAAACACCTGAAACATGTCAAACATACGAAACATCCGAAACATGTCAAACACCCAAAACATGTCAAACATGCGAAACATCCGAAACATGTCAAACACTCTAAACATGTGAAAAATACGAAACATCCGAAACATGTCAAACATACGAAACATCTGAAACATGTCAAACACCCAAAACATGTCAAACATACGAAACATCCGAAACATGTCAAACATACGAAACACCCGAAACATGTCAAACATACGAAACATCCGAAACTAGTGAAACACCCAAAACATGTCAAACACCCAAAACATGTCAAACATACGAAACATGTCAAACATACGAAACATCTGAAACATGTCAAACATTCGAAACATGTCAAACATACGAAACATCCGAAACATGTCAAAAATACGAAACATACAAAACATGTCAAACACCTGAAACATGTCATACATACGAAACATCCGAAACATGTGAAACACCCAAAACAGGTCAAACATACGAAACATTCAAAACATGTGAAACACCCGAAACATGTCTAACATACGAAACATTCGAAACATGTCAAACACCCTAAACATGTCAAACATACGAAACATCCGAAACATGTCAAACACCTAAAACATGTCAAACATCCGAAACATCCGAAACATGTCAAACATACGAAACATCCGAAACATGTCATAACCCGAAACATGTCAAACATACGAAACATCCGAAACATGTCAAACATACGAAACATCCGAAACATGTCAAAAACCCGAAAAATGTCAAACATACCAAACATCCGAAACATAACAAACACCCGAAACATGTCAAACATACGAAACATCCGAAAAATGTCAATTTTCCAAAACATGTCAAACATACGAAACATTTGAAACATAACAAACACCAGAAACATGTCAAACATACGAAACATCTAAAAAATGTCAAGGACCCGAAACATATCAAGCATACAAAATATTCGAAACATGTTAAACATCCGAAACATGTCAATATACGAAACATCCGAAACATGTCAAACACCCAAAATATGTCAAACATACGAAACATCCGAAACATGTCAAACACCCAAAATATGTCAAACATACGAAACATCCGAAACATGTCAAACATCCGAAACATGTTAGACAGCCTAAGCATGTCAAACATATGAGACATCCGAAACATGTCAAACACCTGTAACATGTTAAACATACGAAACATCCGAAACATGTCAAACATACGAAACATCTTAAACATGTCAAACACCCAAAACATGTCAAACATACGAATCATTTGAAACATGTCAAACACCCGAAACATGTCAAACATACAAAACATCTGAATTATGTCAAACACCGGAAACATGTCAAACATACGAAACATCCGAAACACGTGAAATACTTAAAACATGTCCAACATACGAATTATTCAAAACATGTCAAACACCCGAAACATGTCAAACATACGAAACATTCGAAACATGTCAAACACCCGAAACATGTCAAACATACGAAACATCCGAAACTAGTCAAACACCCAAAACATTTCAAATACCCGAAACATGGCAAATAGACGAAAATGTCAAACATTCGAAACATGTCAAACACTCGAAACATGTCAAACATACGAAACATCCGAAACATGTCAAACACCCGAAACATGTCAAACATACGAGACATCTGAAACATGTCAAACACCCGAAATATGTCAAACATACGAAACTTCCGAAACATGTCAAACATACGAAACATGTCAAACACCTGAAACATGTCAAACATACGAAACATCCGAAACATGTCAAACACCCAAAACATGTCAAACATGCGAAACATCCGAAACATGTCAAACACTCTAAACATGTCAAAAATACGAAACATCCGAAACATGTCAAACATACGAAACATCTGAAACATGTCAAACACCCAAAACATGTCAAACATACGAAACATCCGAAACATGTCAAACATACGAAACATCTGAAACATGTCAAACACCCGAAACATGTCAAACATACGAAACATCCGAAACTAGTGAAACACCCAAAACATGTCAAACACCCAAAACATGTCAAACATACGAAACATGTCAAACATACGAAACATCTGAAACATGTCAAACATTCGAAACATGTCAAACATACGAAACATCCGAAACATGTCAAAAATACGAAACATACAAAACATGTCAAACACCTGAAACATGTCATACATACGAAACATCCGAAACATGTGAAACACCCAAAACAGGTCAAACATACGAAACATTCAAAACATGTGAAACACCCGAAACATGTCTAACATACGAAACATTCGAAACATGTCAAACACCCTAAACATGTCAAACATACGAAACATCCGAAACATGTCAAACACCTAAAACATGTCAAACATCCGAAACATCCGAAACATGTCAAACATACGAAACATCCGAAACATGTCATAACCCGAAACATGTCAAACATACGAAACATCCGAAACATGTCAAACATACGAAACATCCGAAACATGTCAAAAACCCGAAAAATGTCAAACATACCAAACATCCGAAACATAACAAACACCCGAAACATGTCAAACATACGAAACATCCGAAAAATGTCAATTTTCCAAAACATGTCAAACATACGAAACATTTGAAACATAACAAACACCAGAAACATGTCAAACATACGAAACATCTAAAAAATGTCAAGGACCCGAAACATATCAAGCATACAAAATATTCGAAACATGTTAAACATCCGAAACATGTCAATATACGAAACATCCGAAACATGTCAAACACCCAAAATATGTCAAACATACGAAACATCCGAAACATGTCAAACACCCAAAATATGTCAAACATACGAAACATCCGAAACATGTCAAACATCCGAAACATGTTAGACAGCCTAAGCATGTCAAACATATGAGACATCCGAAACATGTCAAACACCTGTAACATGTTAAACATACGAAACATCCGAAACATGTCAAACACTCTAGACATGTCAAACATACGAAACATCCGAAAAATGTCAAACATACGAAACATCTGAAACATGTCAAACACCCGAAACACGTCAAACATACGAAACATCCGAAACTAGTGAAACACCCAAAACATGTCAAACACCCGAAACATGTAAAACATACGAAACATGTCAAACAAACGAAACATCCGAAACATGTCAAACACCCGAAACATGTCAAACATACGAAACATCTGAAACATGTCAAAAACCCGAAATATGTCAAACATACGAAACATCCGAAACATGTCAAACATACGAAACATACAAAACATGTCAAACACCTGAAACATGTCATACATACGAAACATCCGAAACATGTGAAACACCCAAAACATGTCAAACATACGAAACATTCAAAACATGTGAAACACCCGAAACATGTCTAACATACGAAACATTCTAAACATGTCAAACACCCGAAACATGTCAAACATACGAAACATTCGAAACATGTCAAATACCCCAAACATGTCAAACATCCGAAACATCCGAAACATGTCAAACATACGAAACATCCGAAACATGTCAAACACACGAAACATGTCAAACATACGAAACATCCGAAACATGTCAAACATACGAAACATCCGAAACATGTCAAAAACCCGAAACATGTCAAACATACAAAACATTCGAAACATGTTAAACATCCGAAACATGTCAATATACGAAACATCCGAAACATGTCAAACACCCGTAATATGTCAAACATACGAAACATCCAAAACATGTCAAACATCCGAAACATGTTAAACAGCCTAAACATGTCAAACATATGAGACATCCGAAACATGTCAAACACCTGAAACATGTCAAACATACGAAACATCCGAAACATGTCAAACACTCTAAACATGTCAAAAATACGAAACATGTCAAACATACGAAACATCCGAAACATGTCAAACACCCGAAACATGTTAAACATACAAAACATCCGAAACATGTCAAACACCCGAAACATGTCAAACATACGAAACATCCGAAACATGTCAAACATACGAAACATCCGAAACATGTCAAACACTCTAAACATGTCAAACATACGAAACATCCAAAACATGTCAAACATACGAAACATCTGAAACATGTCAAACACCCGAAACATGTCAAACATACGAAACATCCGAAACTAGTGAAACACCCAAAACATGTCAAACACCCAAAACATGTCAAACATACAAAACATGACAAACATACGAAACATCCGAAACATGTCAAACACCCCAAACATGTCAAACATACGAAACATCTGAACCATGTCAAACATTCGAAACATGTCAAACATACGAAACATCCGAAACATGTCAAACATACGAAACATACAAAACATGTCAAACACCTGAAACATGTCATACATACGAAACATCCGAAACATGTGAAACACCCAAAACAGGTCAAACATACGAAACATCTAAAAAATGTCAAGCACCCGAAACATATCAAGCATACAAAATATTCGAAACATGATAAACATCCGAAACATGTCAATATACGAAACATCCGAAACATGTCAAACACCCAAAATATGTCAAACATACGAAACATCCGAAACATGTCAAACACCCAAAATATGTCAAACATACGAAACATCCGAAACATGTCAAACATCCGAAACATGTTAGACAGCCTAAGCATGTCAAACATATGAGACATCCGAAACATGTCAAACACCTGTAACATGTTAAACATACGAAACATCCGAAACATGTCAAACACTCTAGACATGTCAAACATACGAAACATCCGAAAAATGTCAAACATACGAAACATCTGAAACATGTCAAACACCCGAAACACGTCAAACATACGAAACATCCGAAACTAGTGAAACACCCAAAACATGTCAAACACCCGAAACATGTCAAACATACGAAACATGTCAAACAAACGAAACATCCGAAACATGTCAAACACCCGAAACATGTCAAACATACGAAACATCTGAAACATGTCAAAAACCCGAAATATGTCAAACATACGAAACATCCGAAACATGTCAAACATACGAAACATACAAAACATGTCAAACACCTGAAACATGTCATACATACGAAACATCCGAAACATGTGAAACACCCAAAACATGTCAAACATACGAAACATTCAAAACATGTGAAACACCCGAAACATGTCTAACATACGAAACATTCTAAACATGTCAAACACCCGAAACATGTCAAACATACGAAACATTCGAAACATGTCAAATACCCCAAACATGTCAAACATCCGAAACATCCGAAACATGTCAAACATACGAAACATCCGAAACATGTCAAACACCCGAAACATGTCAAACATACGAAACATCCGAAACATGTCAAACATACGAAACATCCGAAACATGTCAAAAACCCGAAACATGTCAAACATACAAAACATTCGAAACATGTTAAACATCCGAAACATGTCAATATACGATACATCCGAAACATGTCAAACACCCGTAATATGTCAAACATACGAAACATCCAAAACATGTCAAACATCCGAAACATGTTAAACAGCCTAAACATGTCAAACATATGAGACATCCGAAACATGTCAAACACCTGAAACATGTCAAACATACGAAACATCCGAAACATGTCAAACACTCTAAACATGTCAAAAATACGAAACATGTCAAACATACGAAACATCCGAAACATGTCAAACACCCGAAACATGTTAAACATACAAAACATCCGAAACATGTCAAACACCCGAAACATGTCAAACATACGAAACATCCGAAACATGTCAAACATACGAAACATCCGAAACATGTCAAACACTCTAAACATGTCAAACATACGAAACATCCAAAACATGTCAAACATACGAAACATCTGAAACATGTCAAACACCCGAAACATGTCAAACATACGAAACATCCGAAACTAGTGAAACACCCAAAACATGTCAAACACCCAAAACATGTCAAACATACAAAACATGACAAACATACGAAACATCCGAAACATGTCAAACACCCCAAACATGTCAAACATACGAAACATCTGAACCATGTCAAATATTCGAAACATGTCAAACATACGAAACATCCGAAACATGTCAAACATACTAAACATACAAAACATGTCAAACACCTGAAACATGTCATACATACGAAACATCCGAAACATGTGAAACACCCAAAACAGGTCAAACATACGAAACATTCAAAACATGTGAAACACCCGAAACATGTCTAATATACGAAACATTCGAAACATGTCAAACACCCTAATCATGTCAAACATACGAAACATCCGAAACATGTCAAACACCCAAAACATGTCAAACATCCGAAACATCCGAAACATGTCAAACATACGAAACATCCGAAACATGTCAAACACCCGAAACATGTCAAACATACGAAACATCCGAAACATGTCAAACATACGAAACATCCGAAACATGTCAAAAACCCGAAACATGTCAAACATACGAAACATCCGAAACATGTCAAAAACCCGAAAAATGTCAAACATACGAAACATCCGAAAAATGTCAAACACCCTAAACATGTCAAACATACGAAACATCCGAAACATGTCAAACACCCAAAACATGTCAAACATCCGAAACATCCGAAACATGTCAAACATACGAAACATCCGAAACATGTCAAACACCCGAAACATGTCAAACATACGAAACATCCGAAACATGTCAAACATACGAAACATCCGAAACATGTCAAAAACCCGAAAAATGTCAAACATACGAAACATCCGAAACATAACAAACACCCGAAACATGTCAAACATACGAAACATCCGAAAAATGTCAATTTTCCAAAACATGTCAAACATACGAAACATTTGAAACATAACAAACACCAGAAACATTTCAAACATACGAAACATCTGAAAAATGTCAAGCACCCGAAACATATCAAGCATACAAAATATTCGAAACATGTTAAACATCCGAAACATGTCAATATACGAAAGATCCGAAACATGTCAAACACCCAAAATATGTCAAACATACGAAACATCCGAAACATGTCAAACATCCGAAACATGTTAAACAGCCTAAACATGTCAAACATATGAGACATCCGAAACATGTCAAACACCTGTAACATGTTAAACATACGAAACATCCGAAACATGTCAAACACCAGAAACATGTCAGACATTCGAAACATGTTTCGGATGTTTCGTATGTTTGACATGTCTAGAGTGTTTGACATGTTTCGGGTGTTTGACATATTTTGGGTGTTTAACTTGTTTCGGATGCTTTGTATGTTTGACATGTTTCGAATGTTTGACATGTTTAGGTTGTTTGACATGTTTCGGATGTTTGGTATGTTTGACATACTTCGGGTGTTTCGTATGTTTGACATGTTTCGGGTGTCTGACATTTTTCGGATGTTTCGTATGTTTGACATTTTTCGGGTTTTTGACATGTTTCGGATGTTTCGTATGTTTGACATGTTTCGGATGTTTCGTATGTTTGACATGTTTTGGGTGTTTCACATGTTTTGAATGTTTCGTATGTTTGACCTGTTTTGGGTGTTTCACATGTTTCGGATGTTTCGTATGTATGACATGTTTCAGGTGTTTGACATGTTTTGTATGTTTCGTATGTTTGACATGTTTCGGATGTTTCGTATGTTTGACATGTTTCGAATGATTGACATGTTTCAGATGTTTCATATGTTTGACATGTTTGGGGTGTTTGACATGTTTCGGATGTTTCGTATGTTTGTCATGTTTTGTATGTTTGACATGTTTTGGGTGTTTGACATGTTTTGGCTGTTTCACTAGTTTCGGATGTTTCGTATATTTGACATGTTTCGGGTGTTTGACATGTTTCAGATGTTTCGTATGTTTGACATGTTTTGGATGTTTCGTATGTTTGACATGTTTAGAGTGTTTCACATGTTTCGGATGTTTCGTATGTTTGACATGTTTCGGATGTTTCGTATGTTTGACATGTTTCGGGTGTTTGACATGTTTCGGATGTTTTGTATGTTTAACATGTTTCGGGTGTTTGACATGTTTCAGATGTTTCGTATGTTTGACATGTTTCGTATGTTTGACATGTTTAGAGTGTTTGACATGTTTCGGATGTTTCGTATGTTTGACATGTTTCAGGTGTATGACATTTTTCGGATGTCTCATATGTTTGACATGTTTAGGCTGTTTAACATGTTTCGGATGTTTGACATGTTTTGGATGTTTCGTATGTTTGACATATTACGGGTGTTTGACATGTTTCGGATGTTTCGTATATTGACATGTTTCAGATGTTTAACATGTTTCGAATGTTTTGTATGTTTGACATGTTTCGGGTTTTTGACATGTTTCGGATGTTTCGTATGTTTGACATGTTTCGGATGTTTCGTATGTTTGACATGTTTCGGGTGTTTGACATGTTTCGGATGTTTCGTATGTTTGACATGTTTCGGATGTTTCGGATGTTTGACATGTTTTGGGTGTTTGACATGTTTCGGATGTTTCGTATGTTTGACATGTTTAGGGTGTTTGACATGTTTCGAATGTTTCGGGTGTTAGACATGTTTCGGGTGTTTCACATGTTTTGAATGTTTCGTATGTTTGACCAGTTTTGGGTGTTTCACATGTTTCGGATGTTTCGTATGTATGACATGTTTCAGGTGTTTGACATGTTTTGTATGTTTCGTATTTTTGACATGTTTCGGATGTTTCGTATGTTTGACATGTTTCGAATGTTTGACATGTTTTAGATGTTTCGTATGTTTGACATGTTTCGTATGTTTGACATGTTTTGGGTGTTTGACATGTTTTGGGTGTTTCACTAGTTTCGGATGTTTCGTATGTTTGACATGTTTCGGGTGTTTGACATGTTTCGGGTGTTTGACATGTCTGAATGGATACAATTCTATTGTGCGTAACAGTGAGACAAAATGACAAGTTTTCTATTTATATAAACTAAATATTAAACTTAAAATTGGTAGATTTTTTTAATGTACTATATTCAAAAAAAACTATAAATTGTCCCAAAAAATGAATAAAATTTGTTGTTTGTTCGTAAAATTGTTATAATAATGACTTTTAAAATCAATTTATTACATTTATGCAAATTTAAGTTTCTACTGAAAAATTAAATTTATTTAAAAAAAAAATGCTAATTTTTCTTATTTAAGCAACTATAGAGTTCTCTATGTCTTTGTACTACAAAAATAAAAAACGGTAGGGTCATTCTTAGCAGGATGAATAACTCTTGAAAAAGATGTCATCTATTTTTAATCTATATAAATAATACTAGATTTAGAACTCTGAAGGTCAAATATGCCGTCAGCATTAAAAATGCATTTTTATTTTACTAATAATGTTTTAAAACATATACAATTGAATACTTTATATAAAATTCAACATTTTTAGGCAGCATTTTTAAAAATTAGATTGATCTTTCAGTAAGAAAATTTGATTAAAGTGTTTTTCATAAATAACGTATATTTTCTATTGTTACTTGTGCCGCGTGGCAGTTGTGTAGAACATTGGCTTTTCATGGCAAAGGTAGTGAGTTCAAGTCCCCGACGATGTATAATTTTTTTTTGTTTTTTTTTTCTTCATTTTTTAAACAAATAAATAACTGTATTAGGATATTCTAAAACTTGCAATTTTGTCCGAAAATATATTTAGTGCTTATCTCTTTACAAATAAAATTTTTTCATTCCTTTGATTTAGCAGTTATCTCATCACAGATCAAAAGAGAGGCCTTATAGTCTATTAACTCTGATCATCTCGCTTATCATGTTTTTTTTATTTAAAATTCTTTTGCTGCTGTCAATTGGTGAAAGCAACAGCCAGAAATTGATACTAAAGTCAAATTACATACATGTTGAAAGTTTTTACCAAAGTCAAATATTCTCAGCAGGATATCATTTTTTTAACTACAGAAAATATAGAAAATATCTAGAAAAAATTTGAACAACAAGTGGAATGCCACCGATATATATTACAATACTTTTGATATGTTTGTGGATTACAATTGTAGCAAGCGTTCTTAGGATAGAACAAGGCTAATTTCATAACATTATAAACTCTCCCTTTCTTGACAATTTTTGATTGTCTACCTTGATACCGGGGACACTATTTCCTTATCGCCAAGTAACTATCATGTTTGCTAGAGTCGGCGGGATACGATACTATTATTTTACGTATACTTATGGCAATTATCCGAAACATCCGAAACATGTCAAATATCCGAAACATCCGAAACATGTCAAACACCTGAAACATGTCAAACATACGAAACATCCGAAACATGTCATACACTCTAAACATGTCAAACATACGAAACATCCAAAACATGTCAAACATACGAAACATCTGAAACATGTCAAACACCCGAAACATGTCAAACATACGAAACATCCGAAACATGTCAAACATACGAAACATCTGAAACATGTCAAATACACGAAACATGTCAAACATACGAAACATCCGAAACAAGTGAAACACCCAAAACATGTCAAACACCCAAAACATGTCAAACATACAAAACATGTCAAACATACGAAACATCCGAAACATGTCAAACACCCCAAACATGTCAAACATACGAAACATCTGAAACATGTCAAACATTCGAAACATGTCAAACATACGAAACATCCGAAATATGTCAAACATACGAAACTTACAAAACATGTCAAACACCTGAAACATGTCATACATACGAAACATCCGAAACATGTGAAACACCCAAAACAGGTCAAACATACGAAACATTCAAAACATGTGAAACACCCGAAACATGTCTAATATACGAAACATTCGAAACATGTCAAACACCATAAACATGTCAAACATACGAAACATCCGAAACATGTCAAACACCCAAAACATGTCAAACATCCGAAACATCCGAAACATGTCAAACATACGAAACATCCGAAACATGTCAAACACCCGAAACATGTCAAACATACGAAACATCCGAAACATGTCAAACATACGAAACATCCGAAACATGTCAAAAACCCGAAAAATGTCAAACATACGAAACATCCGAAACATAACAAACACCCGAAACATGTCAAACATACGAAACATCCGAAAAATGTCAATTTTCCAAAACATGTCAAACATACGAAACATTTGAAACATAACAAACACCAGAAACATGTCAAACATACGAAACATCTGAAAAATGTCAAGCACCCGAAACATATCAAGCATACAAAATATTCGAAACATGTTAAACATCCGAAACATGTCAATATACGAAACATCCGAAACATGTCAAACACCCAAAATATGTCAAACATACGAAACATCCGAAACATGTCAAACATCCGAAACATGTTAAACAGCCTAAACATGTCAAACATATGAGACATCCGAAACATGTCAAACACCTGTAACATGTTAAACATACGAAACATCCGAAACATGTCAAACACTCTAGACATGTCAAACATACGAAACATCCGAAACATGTCAAACATACGAAACATCTGAAACATGTCAAACACCCGAAACACGTCAAACATACGAAACATCCGAAACTAGTGAAACACCCAAAACATGTCAAACACCCGAAACATGTCAAACATACGAAACATGTCAAACAAACGAAACATCCGAAACATGTCAAACACCCGAAACATGTCAAACATACGAAACATCTGAAACATGTCAAAAACCCGAAACATGTCAAACATACGAAACATCCGAAACATGTCAAACATACGAAACATACAAAACATGTCAAACACCTGAAACATGTCATACATACGAAACATCCGAAACATGTGAAACACCCAAAACATGTCAAACATACGAAACATTCAAAACATGTGAAACACCCGAAACATGTCTAACATACGAAACATTCTAAACATGTCAAACACCCGAAACATGTCAAACATACGAAACATTCGAAACATGTCAAATACCCCAAACATGTCAAACATCCGAAACATCCGAAACATGTCAAACATACGAAACATCCGAAACATGTCAAACACCCGAAACATGTCAAACATACGAAACATCCGAAACATGTCAAACATACGAAACATCCGAAACATGTCAAAAACCCGAAACATGTCAAACATACAAAACATTTGAAACATGTTAAACATCCGAAACTTGTCAATATACGAAACATCCAAAACATGTCAAACACCCGTAATATGTCAAACATACGAAACATCCAAAACATGTCAAACATCCGAAACATGTTAAACAGCCTAAACATGTCAAACATATGAGACATCCGAAACATGTCAAACACCTGAAACATGTCAAACATACGAAACATCCGAAACATGTCAAACACCCAAAACATGTCAAACATGCGAAACATCCGAAACATGTCAAACACTCTAAACATGTCAAAAATACGAAACATCCGAAACATGTCAAACATACGAAACATCTGAAACATGTCAAACACCCGAAACATGTCAAACATACGAAACATCCGAAACATGTCAAACATACGAAACATCTGAAACATGTCAAACACCCGAAACATGTGAAACATACGAAACATCCGAAACTAGTGAAACACCCAAAACATGTCAAACACCCAAAACATGTCAAACATACGAAACATGTCAAACATACGAAACATCTGAAACATGTCAAACATTCGAAACATGTCAAACATACGAAACATCCGAAACATGTCAAAAATACGAAACATACAAAACATGTCAAACACCTGAAACATGTCAAACATACGAAACATCCGAAACATGTGAAACAACCAAAACTGGTCAAACATACGAAACATTCAAAACATGTGAAACACCCGAAACATGTCTAACATACGAAACATTCGAAACATGTCAAACACCCTAAACATGTCAAACATACGAAACATCCGAAACATGTCAAACACCCAAAACATGTCAAACATCCGAAACATCCGAAACATGTCAAACATACGAAACATCCGAAACATGTCAAACACCCGAAACATGTCAAACATACGAAACATCCGAAACATGTCAAACATACGAAACATCCGAAACATGTCAAAAACCCGAAAAATGTCAAACATACGAAACATCCGAAACATAACAAACACCCGAAACACGTCAAACATACGAAACATCCGAAAAATGTCAATTTTCCAAAACATGTCAAACATACGAAACATTTGAAACATAACAAACACCAGAAACATGTCAAACATACGAAACATCTGAAAAATGTCAAGCACCCGAAACATATCAAGCATACAAAATATTCGAAACATGTTAAACATCCGAAACATGTCAATATACGAAACATCCGAAACATGTCAAACACCCAAAATATGTCAAACATACGAAACATCCGAAACATGTCAAACATCCGAAACATGTTAAACAGCCTAAGCATGTCAAACATACGAAACATCCGAAAAATGTCAATTTTCCAAAACATGTCAAACATACGAAACATTTGAAACATAACAAACACCAGAAACATGTCAAACATGTATGACATGTTTCAGGTGTTTGACATGTTTTGTATGTTTTGTATGTTTGACATGTTTCGGATGTTTCGTATGTTTGACATGTTTCGAATGTTTGACATGTTTCAGATGTTTCGTATGTTTGACATGTTTGGGGTGTTTGACATGTTTCGGATGTTTCGTATGTTTGTCATGTTTTGTATGTTTGACATGTTTTGGGTGTTTGACATGTTTTGGGTGTTTCACTAGTTTCGGATGTTTCGTATGTTTGACATGTTTCGGGTGTTTGACATGTTTCAGATGTTTCGTATGTTTGACATGTTTTGGATGTTTCGTATGTTTGACATTTTTCGGGTTTTTGACATGTTTCGGATGTTTCGTATGTTTGACATGTTTCGGATGTTTCGTATGTTTGACATGTTTGGGGTGTTTGACATGTTTCGGATTTTTCGTATGTTTGACATTTTCGTCTATTTGCCATGTTTCGGGTGTTTGAAATGTTTTGGGTGTTTGACTTGTTTCGGATGTTTCGTATGTTTGACATGTTTCGGGTGTTTGACATGTTTCGAATGTTTCGTATGTTTGACATGTTTCGGATGTTTCGTATGTTTGACATGTTTCAGGTGTTTGACATGTTTCGGATGTCTCATATGTTTGACATGTTTAGGCTGTTTCACATGTTTCGGATGTTTGACATGTTTTGGATGTTTCGTATGTTTGACATATTACGGGTGTTTGACATGTTTCGGGTGTTTCGTATATTGACATGTTTCAGATGTTTAACATGTTTCGAATGTTTTGTATGTTTGACATGTTTCGGGTTTTTGACATGTTTCGGATGTTTCGTATGTTTGACATGTTTCGGATGTTTCGTATGTTTGACATGTTTCGGGTATTTGACATGTTTCGGATGTTTCGTATGTTTGACATGTTTCGGATGTTTCGGATGTTTGACATGTTTGGGGTATTTGACATGTTTCGAATGTTTCGTATGTTTGACATGTTTCGGGTGTTTGACATGTTTAGAATGTTTCGTATGTTAGACATGTTTCGGGTGTTTCACATGTTTTGAATGTTTCGTATGTTTGACATGTTTTGGGTGTTTCACATGTTTCGGATGTTTCGTATGTATGACATGTTTCAGGTGTTTGACATGTTTTGTATGTTTCGTATGTTTGACATGTTTCGGATGTTTCGTATGTTTGACATGTTTCGGGTTTTTGACATGTTTCAGATGTTTCGTATGTTTGACATGTTTCGGGTGTTTGACATGTTTCGGATGTTTCGTTTGTTTGACATGTTTCGTATGTTTGACATGTTTCGGGTGTTTGACATGTTTTGGGTGTTTCACTAGTTTCGGATGTTTCGTATGTTTGACGTGTTTCGGGTGTTTGACATGTTTCAGATGTTTCGTATGTTTGACATGTTTCTGATGTTTCGTATGTTTGACATGTCTAGAGTGTTTGACATGTTTCGGATGTTTCGTATGTTTAACATGTTACAGGTGTTTGACATGTTTCGGATGTCTCATATGTTTGACATGCTTAGGCTGTTTAACATGTTTCGGATGTTTGACATGTTTCGGATGTTTCGTATGTTTGACATATTTTGGGTGTTTGACATGTTTCGGATGTTTCGTATATTGTCATGTTTCGGATGTTTAACATGTTTCGAATATTTTGTATGCTTGATATGTTTCGGGTGCTTGACATTTTTCAGATGTTTCGTATGTTTGACATGTTTCTGGTGTTTGTTATGTTTCAAATGTTTCGTATGTTTGACATGTTTTGGAAAATTGACATTTTTCGGATGTTTCGTATGTTTGACATGTTTCGGGTGTTTGTTATGTTTCGGATGTTTCGTATGTTAGACATTTTTCGGGTTTTTGACATGTATCGGATGTTTCGTATGTTTGACATGTTTCGGATGTTTCGTATGTTTGACATGTTTCGGGTGTTTGACATGTTTCGGATGTTTCGTATGTTTGACATGTTTCGGGTGTTTGACATGTTTAGAATGTTTCGTATGTTAGACATGTTTCGGGTGTTTCACATGTTTTGAATGTTTCGTATGTTTGACATGTTTTGGGTGTTTCACATGTTTCGGATGTTTCGTATGTATGACATGTTTCAGGTGTTTGACATGTTTTGTATGTTTCGTATGTTTGACATGTTTCGGATGTTTCGTATGTTTGACATGTTTCGGGTTTTTGACATGTTTCAGATGTTTCGTATGTTTGACATGTTTCGGGTGTTTGACATGTTTCGGATGTTTCGTTTGTTTGACATGTTTCGTATGTTTGACATGTTTCGGGTGTTTGACATGTTTTGGGTGTTTCACTAGTTTCGGATGTTTCGTATGTTTGACGTGTTTCGGGTGTTTGACATGTTTCAGATGTTTCGTATGTTTGACATGTTTCGGATGTTTCGTATGTTTGACATGTCTAGAGTGTTTGACATGTTTCGGATGTTTCGTATGTTTAACATGTTACAGGTGTTTGACATGTTTCGGATGTCTCATATGTTTGATATGTTTGACATGTTTCGGATGTTTCGTATGTTTGACATGTTTCGGGTGTTTTGACATGTTTCGGATGTTTCGTATGTTTGACATGTTTCGGGTGTTTGACATGTTTAGAATGTTTCGTATGTTAGACATGTTTCGGGTGTTTCACATGTTTTGAATGTTTCGTATGTTTGACATGTTTTGGGTGTTTCACATGTTTCGGATGTTTCGTATGTATGACATGTTTCAGGTGTTTGACATGTTTTGTATGTTTCGTATGTTTGACATGTTTCGGATGTTTCGTATGTTTGACATGTTTCGGGTTTTTGACATGTTTCAGATGTTTCGTATGTTTGACATGTTTCGGGTGTTTGACATGTTTCGGATGTTTCGTTTTGTTTGACATGTTTCGTATGTTTGACATGTTTCGGGTGTTTTGACATGTTTTGGGTGTTTCACTAGTTTCGGATGTTTCGTATGTTTGACGTGTTTTCGGGTGTTTGACATGTTTCAGATGTTTCGTATGTTTGACATGTTTCTGATGTTTCGTATGTTTGACATGTCTAGAGTGTTTGACATGTTTCGGATGTTTCGTATGTTTAACCATGTTACAGGTGTTTGACATGTTTCGGATGTCTCATATGTTTGACATGCTTAGGCTGTTTAACATGTTTCGGATGTTTGACATGTTTCGGATGTTTCGTATGTTTGACATATTTTGGGTGTTTGACATGTTTCGGATGTTTCGTATATTGACATGTTTTCGGATGTTTAACATGTTTCGAATATTTTGTATGCTTGATATGTTTCGGGTGCTTGACATTTTTCAGATGTTTCGTATGTTTGACATGTTTCTGGTGTTTTGTTATGTTTCAAATGTTTCGTATGTTTGACATGTTTTGGAAAATTGACATTTTTCGGATGTTTCGTATGTTTGACATGTTTCGGGTGTTTGTTATGTTTCGGATGTTTCGTATGTTAGACATTTTTCGGGTTTTTGACATGTATCGGATGTTTTCGTATGTTTGACATGTTTCGGATGTTTCGTATGTTTGACATGTTTCGGGTGTTTGACATGTTTCGGATGTTTCGTATGTTTGACATGTTTCGGATGTTTCGGATGTTTGACATGTTTTGGGTGTTTGACATGTTTCGGATGTTTCGTATGTTTGACATGTTTAGGGTGTTTGACATGTTTCGAATGTTTCGGGTGTTAGACATGTTTCGGGTGTTTCACATGTTTTGAATGTTTCGTATGTTTGACCAGTTTTGGGTGTTTCACATGTTTCGGATGTTTCGTATGTATGACATGTTTCAGGTGTTTGACATGTTTTGTATGTTTCGTATTTTTGACATGTTTCGGATGTTTCGTATGTTTGACATGTTTCGAATGTTTGACATGTTTTAGATGTTTCGTATGTTTGACATGTTTCGTATGTTTGACATGTTTTGGGTGTTTGACATGTTTTGGGTGTTTCACTAGTTTCGGATGTTTCGTATGTTTAACATGTTTCGGGTGTTTGACATGTTTCGGGTGTTTGACATGTCTGAATGGATACAATTCTATTGTGCGTAACAGTGAGACAAAATGACAAGTTTTCTATTTATATAAACTAAATATTAAACTTAAAATTGGTAGATTTTTTTTAATGTACTATATTCAAAAAAAACTATAAATTGTCCCAAAAAATGAATAAAATTTGTTGTTTGTTTGTAAAATTGTTATAATAATGACTTTTAAAATCAATTTATTACATTTATGCAAATTTAAGTTTCTACTGAAAAATTAAATTTATTAAAAAAAAAAATGCTAATTTTTCTTATTTAAGCAACTATAGAGTTCTCTATGTCTTTGTACTACAAAAATAAAAAACGGTAGGGTCATTCTTAGCAGGATGAATAACTCTTGAAAAAGATGTCATCTATTTTTAATCTATATAAATAATACTAGATTTAGAACTCTGAAGGTCAAATATGCCGTCAGCATTAAAAATGCATTTTTATTTTACTAATAATGTTTTAAAACATATACAATTGAATACTTTATATAAAATTCAACATTTTTAGGCAGCATTTTTAAAAATTAGATTGATCTTTCAGTAAGAAAAATTTGATTAAAGTGTTTTTCATAAATAACGTATATTTTCTATTGTTACTTGTGCCGCGTGGCAGTTGTGTAGAACATTGGCTTTTCATGGCAAAGGTAGTGAGTTCAAGTCCCCGACGATGTATAATTTTTTTTTTGTTTTTTTTTTCTTCATTTTTTAAACAAATAAATAAACTGTATTAGGATATTCTAAAACTTGCAATTTTGTCCGAAAATATATTTAGTGCTTATCTCTTTACAAACAAAATTTTTTCATTCCTTTGATTTAGCAGTTATCTCATCACAGATCAAAAGAGAGGCCTTATAGTCTATTAACTCTGATCATCTCGCTTATCATGTTTTTTTTATTTATAATTCTTTTGCTGCTGTCAATTGGTGAAAGCAACAGCCAGAAATTGATACTAAAGTCAAATTACATACATGTTGAAAGTTTTTACCAAAGTCAAATATTCTCAGCAGGATATCATTTTTTTAACTACAGAAAATATAGAAAATATCTAGAAAAAAATTTGAACAACAAGTGGAATGCCACCGATATATATTACAATACTTTTGATATGTTTGTGGATTACAGTTGCAGCAAGCGTTCTTAGGATAGAACAAGGCTAATTTCATAACATTATAAACTCTCCCTTTCTTGACAATTTTTGATTGTCTACCTTGATACCGGGGACACTATTTCCTTATCGCCAAGTAACTATCATGTTTGCTAGAGTCGGAGGGATACGATACTATTATTTTACGTATACTTATGGCAATTATCCGAAACATCCGAAACATGTCAAATATCCAAAACATCCGAAACATGTCAAACACCTGAAACATGTCAAACATACGAAACATCCGAAACATGTCATACACTCTAAACATGTCAAACATACGAAACATCCAAAACATGTCAAACATACGAAACATCTGAAACATGTCAAACACCCGAAACATGTCAAACATACGAAACATCCGAAACATGTCAAACATACGAAACATCTGAAACATGTCAAATACACGAAACATGTCAAACATACAAAACATCCGAAACAAGTGAAACACCCAAAACATGTCAAACACCCAAAACATGTCAAACATACAAAACATGTCAAACATACGAAACATCCGAAACATGTCAAACACCCCAAACATGTCAAACATACGAAACATCTGAAACATGTCAAACATTCGAAACATGTCAAACATACGAAACATCCGAAACATGTCAAACATACGAAACTTACAAAACATGTCAAACACCTGAAACATGTCATACATACGAAACATCCGAAACATGTGAAACACCCAAAACAGGTCAAACATACGAAACATTCAAAACATGTGAAACACCCGAAACATGTCTAATATACGAAACATTCGAAACATGTCAAACACCATAAAGCATGTCAAACATACGAAACATCCGAAACATGTCAAACACCCAAAACATGTCAAACATCCGAAACATCCGAAACATGTCAAACATACGAAACATCCGAAACATGTCAAACACCCGAAACATGTCAAACATACGAAACATCCGAAACATGTCAAACATACGAAACATCCGAAACATGTCAAAAACCCGAAAAATGTCAAACATACGAAACATCCGAAACATAACAAACACCCGAAACATGTCAAACATACGAAACATCCGAAAAATGTCAATTTTCCAAAACATGTCAAACATACGAAACATTTGAAACATAACAAACACCAGAAACATGTCAAACATACGAAACATCTGAAAAATGTCAAGCACCCGAAACATATCAAGCATACAAAATATTCGAAACATGTTAAACATCCGAAACATGTCAATATACGAAACATCCGAAACATGTCAAACACCCAAAATATGTCAAACATACGAAACATCCGAAACATGTCAAACATCCGAAACATGTTAAACAGCCTAAACATGTCAAACATATGAGACATCCGAAACATGTCAAACACCTGTAACATGTTAAACATACGAAACATCCGAAACATGTCAAACACTCTAGACATGTCAAACATACGAAACATCCGAAACATGTCAAACATACGAAACATCTGAAACATGTCAAACACCCGAAACACGTCAAACATACGAAACATCCGAAACTAGTGAAACACCCAAAACATGTCAAACACCCGAAACATGTCAAACATACGAAACATGTCAAACAAACGAAACATCCGAAACATGTCAAACACCCGAAACATGTCAAACATACGAAACATCTGAAACATGTCAAAAAACCCGAAACATGTCAAACATACGAAACATCCGAAACATGTCAAACATACGAAACATACAAAACATGTCAAACACCTGAAACATGTCATACATACGAAACATCCGAAACATGTGAAACACCCAAAACATGTCAAACATACGAAACATTCAAAACATGTGAAACACCCGAAACATGTCTAACATAAGAAAACATTCTAAACATGTCAAACACCCGAAACATGTCAAACATACGAAACATTCGAAACATTGTCAAATACCCCAAACATGTCAAACATCCGAAACATCCGAAACATGTCAAACATACGAAACATCCGAAACATGTCAAACACCCGAAACATGTCAAACATACGAAACATCCGAAACATGTCAAACATACGAAACATCCGAAACATGTCAAAAACCCGAAACATGTCAAACATACAAAACATTTGAAACATGTTAAACATCCGAAACTTGTCAATATACGAAACATCCAAAACATGTCAAACACCCGTAATATGTCAAACATACGAAACATCCAAAACATGTCAAACATCCGAAACATGTTAAACAGCCTAAACATGTCAAACATATGAGACATCCGAAAACATGTCAAACACCTGAAACATGTCAAACATACGAAACATCCGAAACATGTCAAAACACCCAAAACATGTCAAACATGCGAAACATCCGAAACATGTCAAACACTCTAAACATGTCAAAAATACGAAACATCCGAAACATGTCAAACATACGAAACATCTGAAACATGTCAAACACCCGAAACATGTCAAACATACGAAACATCCGAAACATGTCAAACATACGAAACATCTGAAACATGTCAAAAACATGTCAAACACCCGTAATATGTCAAACATACGAAACATCCAAAACATGTCAAACATCCGAAACATGTTAAACAGCCTAAACATGTCAAACATATGAGACATCCGAAACATGTCAAACACCTGAAACATGTCAAACATACGAAACATCCGAAACATGTCAAACACCCAAAACATGTCAAACATGCGAAACATCCGAAACATGTCAAACACTCTAAACATGTCAAAAATACGAAACATCCGAAACATGTCAAACATACGAAACATCTGAAACATGTCAAACACCCGAAACATGTCAAACATACGAAACATCCGAAACATGTCAAACATACGAAACATCTGAAACATGTCAAACACCCGAAACATGTGAAACATACGAAACATCCGAAACAAGTGAAACACCCAAAACATGTCAAACACCCAAAACATGTCAAACATACGAAACATGTCAAACATACGAAACATCTGAAACATGTCAAACATTCGAAACATGTCAAACATACGAAACATCCGAAACATGTCAAAAATACGAAACATACAAAACATGTCAAACACCTGAAACATGTCAAACATACGAAACATCCGAAACATGTGAAACAACCAAAACTGGTCAAACATACGAAACATTCAAAACATGTGAAACACCCGAAACATGTCTAACATACGAAACATTCGAAACATGTCAAACACCCTAAACATGTCAAACATACGAAACATCCGAAACATGTCAAACACCCAAAACATGTCAAACATCCGAAACATCCGAAACATGTCAAACATACGAAACATCCGAAACATGTCAAACACCCGAAACATGTCAAACATACGA
This sequence comes from Biomphalaria sudanica, assembly GCA_036873155.1. Lineage (NCBI taxonomy): Eukaryota > Metazoa > Mollusca > Gastropoda > Planorbidae > Biomphalaria > Biomphalaria sudanica. Next base: position 20,584 of record JAZGLO010006588.1, on the reverse strand, counting down.
AACATCCGAAACATGTCAAACATACGAAACATCCGAAACATGTCAAAAACCCGAAAAATGTCAAACATACGAAACATCCGAAACATAACAAACACTCGAAACACGTCAAACATACGAAACATCCGAAAAATGTCAATTTTCCAAAACATGTCAAACATACGAAACATCTGAAAAATGTCAAGCACCCGAAACATATCAAGCATACAAAATATTCGAAACATGTTAAACATCCGAAACATGTCAATATACGAAACATCCGAAACATGTCAAACACCCAAAATATGTCAAACATACGAAACATCCGAAACATGTCAAACATCCGAAACATGTTAAACAGCCTAAGCATGTCAAACATATGAGACATCCGAAACATGTCAAACACCTGTAACATGTTAAACATACGAAACATCCGAAACATGTCAAACACTCTAGACATGTCAAACATACGAAACATCCGAAACATGTCAAACATACGAAACATCTGAAACATGTCAAACACCCGAAACACGTCAAACATACGAAACATCCGAAACTAGTGAAACACCCAAAACATGTCAAACACCCGAAACATGTCAAACATACGAAACATGTCAAACAAACGAAACATCCGAAACATGTCAAACACCCGAAACATGTCAAACATACGAAACATCTGAAACATGTCAAAAACCCGAAACATGTTAAACAGCCTAAACATGTCAAAAATATTAGACATCCGAAACATGTTAAACACCTGAAACATATCATACATACGAAACATCCGAAACATGTGAAACACCCAAAACATGTCAAACATACGAAACATTCAAAACATGTGAAACACCCGAAACATGTCTAACATACGAAACATTCTAAACATGTCAAACACCCGAAACATGTCAAACATACAAAACATTCGAAACATGTCAAATACCCCAAACATGTCAAACATCCGAAACATCCGAAACATGTCAAACATACGAAACATCCGAAACATGTCAAACACCCGAAACATGTCAAACATACGAAACATCCGAAACATGTCAAACATACGAAACATCCGAAACATGTCAAAAACCCGAAACATGTCAAACATACAAAACATTCGAAACATGTTAAACATCCGAAACATGTCAATATACGAAACATCCGAAACATGTCAAACACCCGTAATATGTCAAACATACGAAACATCCAAAACATGTCAAACATCCGAAACATGTTAAACAGCCTAAACATGTCAAACATATGAGACATCCGAAACATGTCAAACACCTGAAACATGTCAAACATACGAAACATCCGAAACATGTCAAACACTCTAAACATGTCAAACATACGAAACATGTGAAACATACGAAACATCTGAAACATGTCAAACACCCGAAACATGACAAACATACGAAACATCCGAAACATGTCAAACATACAAAACATCCGAAACATGTCAAACACTCTAAACATGTCAAACATACGAAACATCCAAAACATGTCAAACATACTAAACATCTGAAACATGTCAAACACCCGAAACATGTCAAACATACGAAACATCCGAAACTAGTGAAACACCCAAAACATGTCAAACACCCAAAACATGTCAAACATACAAAACATGACGAACATACGAAACATCCGAAACATGTCAAACACCCCAAACATGTCAAACATACGAAACATCTGAAACATGTCAAACATTCGAAATATGTCAAACATACGATACATCCGAAACATGTCAAACATACGAAACATACAAAACATGTCAAACACCTGAAACATGTCATACATACGAAACATCCGAAACATGTGAAACACCCAAAACAGGTCAAACATACGAAACATTCAAAACATGTGAAACACCCGAAACATGTCTAATATACGAAACATTCGAAACATGTCAAACACCCTAAACATGTCAAACATACGAAACATCCGAAACATGTCAAACACCCAAAACATGTCAAACATCCGAAACATCCGAAACATGTCAAACATACGAAACATCCGAAACATGTCAAACACCCGAAACATGTCAAACATACGAAACATCCGAAACATGTCAAACATACGAAACATCCGAAACATGTCAAAAACCCGAAAAATGTCAAACATACGAAACATCCGAAACATAACAAACACCCGAAACATGTCAAACATACGAAACATCCGAAAAATGTCAATTTTCCAAAACATGTCAAACATACGAAACATTTGAAACATAACAAACACCAGAAACATGTCAAACATGTATGACATGTTTCAGGTGTTTGACATGTTTTGTATGTTTTGTATGTTTGACATGTTTCGGATGTTTCGTATGTTTGACATGTTTCGAATGTTTGACATGTTTCAGATGTTTCGTATGTTTGACATGTTTGGGGTGTTTGACATGTTTCGGATGTTTCGTATGTTTGTCATGTTTTGTATGTTTGACATGTTATGGGTGTTTGACATGTTTTGGGTGTTTCACTAGTTTCGGATGTTTCGTATGTTTGACATGTTTCGGGTGTTTGACATGTTTCAGATGTTTCGTATGTTTGACATGTTTTGGATGTTTCGTATGTTTGACATTTTTCGGGTTTTTGACATGTTTCGGATGTTTCGTATGTTTGACATGTTTCGGATGTTTCGTATGTTTGACATGTTTGGGGTGTTTGACATGTTTCGGATTTTTCGTATGTTTGACATTTTCGTCTATTTGCCATGTTTCGGGTGTTTGAAATGTTTTGGGTGTTTGACTAGTTTCGGATGTTTCGTATGTTTGACATGTTTCGGGTGTTTGACATGTTTCGAATGTTTCGTATGTTTGACATGTTTCGGGTGTTTGACATGTTTTGAATAATTCGTATGTTGGACATGTTTTAAGTATTTCACGTGTTTCGGATGTTTCGTATGTTTGACATGTTTCCGGTGTTTGACATAATTCAGATGTTTTGTATGTTTGACATGTTTCGGGTGTTTGACATGTTTCAAATGATTCGTATGTTTGACATGTTTTGGGTGTTTGACATGTTTCAGATGTTTCGTATGTTTGACATGTTTCGGATGTTTCGTATGTTTGACATGTTTCGGGTGTTTGACATGTTTCAGATGTTTCGTATTTTTGACATGTTTCGGATGTTTCGTATGTTTGACATGTTTAGAGTGTTTGACATGTTTCGGATGTTTCGTATGTTTGACATGTTTCGGGTGTTTGACATGTTTCAGGTGTTTAACATGTTTCGGATGTCTAATATGTTTGACATGTTTAGGCTGTTTAACATGTTTTGGATGTTTGACATGTTTCGGATGTTTGGTATATTTGACATATTTCGGGTGTTTGACATGTTTCGAATGTTTCGTATATTGACATGTTTCGGATGTTTGACATGTTTCGAATGTTTTGTATGTTTGACATGTTTCGGGTGCTTGAAATTTTTCGGATGTTTCGTATGTTTAACATGTTTCGGGTGTTTGTTATGTTTAAAATGTTTCGTATGTTTGACATGTTTTGGAAAATTGACATTTTTCGAATGTTTCGTATGTTTGACATGTTTCGGGTGTTTGTTATGTTTCGGATGTTTCTTATGTTTAACAATTTTTGGATGTTTCGTATGTTTGACATGTTTCGGGTGTTTGACATGTTTCGGATGTTTCGTATGTTTGACATGTTTCGGATGTTTCGTATGTTAGACATGTTTCGGGTGTTTCACATATTTGAATGTTTCGTATGTTTGACATGTTTTGGGTGTTTCACATGTTTTGGATGTTTCGTATGTATGACATGTTTCAGGTGTTTGACATGTTTTGTATGTTTCGTATGTTCGACATGTTTCAGATGTTTCGTATGTTTGACATGTTTCGGGTGTTTGACATGTTTCGGATGTTTCGAATGTTTGACATGTTTCGTATGTTTGACATGTTTCGGGTGTTTGACATGTTTTGGGTGTTTGACTAGTTTCGGATGTTTCGTATGTTTGACATGTTTCGTATGTTTGACATGTTTCGGGTGTTTGACATGTTTTTAGTGTTTGACTAGTTTCGGATGTTTCGTATGTTTGACATGTTTTGGGTGTTTGACATAATTCAGATGTTTTGTATGTTTGACAATTTCGGGTGTTTGACATGTTTCGGATGTTTCGTATGTTTGATATGTTTCGGGTGTTTGACATGTTTCGAATGATTCGTATGTTTGACATGTTTTGGGTGTTTGACATGTTTCAGATGTTTCGTATATTTAACATGTTTGACAAGTTTCGGGTGTTTGACATGTTTTGGATGTTTCGTATGTTTGACATGTTTCGGGTGTTTGACATGTTTTGGGTGTTTGACATGTTTTGGATGTTTTTGTATGTTTGACTTGTTTCGGGTGTTTGACATGTTTTGAATGTTTTGTATGTTTGACATGTTTCGCATGTTTGACATGTTTTGGGTGTTTGACATGTTTAGGATGTTTCGTATGTTTTGACATGTTTTAGGTGTTTGACATGTTTCGTATGTTTGACATGTTTCGGATGTTTCGTATGTTTGACATATTTCGGGTGTTTGACATGTTTCGGGTGTTTGACATGTTTCGGATGTTTCGTATGTTTGACATGTTTCGAGTGTTTGACATGTTTTGTATGTTTGACATTTTCGTCTATTTGCCATGTTTCCGGTGTTTGAAATGTTTTGGGTGTTTGACTAGTTTCGGATGTTTCGTATGTTTGACATGTTTCGGGTGTTTGACATGTTTCGAATGTTTCGTATGTTTGACATGTTTCGGGTGTTTGACATGTTTTGAATAATTCGTATGTTGGACATGTTTTGGGTATTTCACGTGTTTCGGATGTTTCGTATGTTTGACATGTTTCCGGTGTTTGACATAATTCAGATGTTTTGTATGTTTGACATGTTTCGGGTGTTTGACATGTTTCAAATGATTCGTATGTTTGACATGTTTTTGGGTGTTTGACATGTTTCAGATATTTCGTATGTTTGACATGTTTCGGATGTTTCGTTTGTTTGACATGTTTAGAGTGTTTGACATGTTTCGGATGTTTCGTATGTTTGACATGTTTCGGGTGTTTGACATGTTTCAGGTGATTGACATGTTTCAGATGTTTCGTATGTTTGAAATATTTCGGGTGTTTGACATGTTTCGGATGTTTCGTATGTTTGACATGTTTCGTATGTTTGACATGTTTCGGGTGTTTGACATGTTTTGGGTGTTTCACTAGTTTCGGATGTTTCGTATGTTTGACATGTTTCGTATGTTTGACATGTTTCGGGTGTTTGACATGTTTTGAGTGTTTGACTAGTTTCGGATGTTTCGTATGTTTGACATGTTTCGGGTGTTTGACATAATTCAGATGTTTTGTATGTTTGACAAGTTTCGGGTGTTTGACATGTTTCGGATGTTTCGTATGTTTGACATGTTTCGGGTGTTTGACATGTTTCGAATGATTCGTATGTTTGACATGTTTCGGGTGTTTGACATGTTTCAGATGTTTCGTATAATTAACATGTTTCTGATGTTTCGTATGTTTGACAAGTTTCGGGTGTTTGACATGTTTCGGATGTTTCGTATGTTTGACATGTTTCGGGTGTTTGATATGTTTTGGGCGTTTGACATGTTTCGGATGTTTCGTATGTTTGACATGTTTCAGGTGTTTGACATGTTTTGTATGTTTCGTATGTTTGACATGTTTCGGATGTTTCGTATGTTTGACATGTTTCGGGTGTTTGACATAATTCAGATGTTTTGTATGTTTGACATGTTTTGGGTGTTTGACATGTTTCAGATGTTTTGTATGTTTGACATGTTTCGGATGTTTCGTATGTTTGACATCTTTCGGGTGTTTGACATGTTTCAGATGTTTCGTATGTTTGACATGTTTCGGATGTCTCATATGTTTGACATGTTTAGGCTGTTCAACATGTTTCGGATGTTTGACATGTTTCGGATGTTTCGTATGTTTGACATGTTTCGGGTGTTTGACATGTTTCAGATGTTTCGTATTTTTGACATGTTTCGGATGTTTCGTATGTTTGACATGTTTAGAGTGTTTGACATGTTTCGGATGTTTCGTATGTTTGACATGTTTAGGCTGTTTAACATGTTTTGGATGTTTGACATGTTTCGGATGTTTCGTATGTTTGACATATTTCGGGTGTTTGACATGTTTCGAATGTTTCGTATATTGACATGTTTCGGATGTTTGACATGTTTCGAATGTTTTGTATGTTTGACATGTTTCGGGTGCTTGACATATTTCGGGTGTTTGACATGTTTCGGGTGTTTGACATGTTTCGGATGTTTCCTATGTTTGACATGTTTCGAGTGTTTGACATGTTTCGTATGTTTGACATTTTCGTCTATTTGCCATGTTTCGGGTGTTTGAAATGTTTTGGGTGTTTGACTTGTTTCGGATGTTTCGTATGTTTGACATGTTTCGGGTGTTTGACATTTTTCGAATGTTTCGTATGTTTGACATGTTTCGGGTGTTTGACATGTTTTGAATAATTCGTATGTTGGACATGTTTTGGGTATTTCACGTGTTTCGGATGTTTCGTATGTTTGACATGTTTCCGGTGTTTGACATAATTCAGATGTTTTGTATGTTTGACATGTTTCGGGTGTTTGACATGTTTCAAATGATTCGTATGTTTGACATGTTTTTGGGTGTTTGACATGTTTCAGATATTTCGTATGTTTGACATGTTTCGGATGTTTCGTTTGTTTGACATGTTTAGAGTGTTTGACATGTTTCGGATGTTTCGTATGTTTGACATGTTTCGGGTGTTTGACATGTTTCAGGTGATTGACATGTTTCAGATGTTTCGTATGTTTGAAATATTTCGGGTGTTTGACATGTTTCGGATGTTTCGTATGTTTGACATGTTTCGTATGTTTGACATGTTTCGGGTGTTTGACATGTTTTGGGTGTTTCACTAGTTTCGGATGTTTCGTATGTTTGACATGTTTCGTATGTTTGACATGTTTCGGGTGTTTGACATGTTTTGAGTGTTTGACTAGTTTCGGATGTTTCGTATGTTTGACATGTTTCGGGTGTTTGACATAATTCAGATGTTTTGTATGTTTGACAAGTTTCGGGTGTTTGACATGTTTCGGATGTTTCGTATGTTTGACATGTTTCGGGTGTTTACATGTTTCGAATGATTCGTATGTTTGACATGTTTCGGGTGTTTGACATGTTTCAGATGTTTCGTATAATTAACATGTTTCTGATGTTTCGTATGTTTGAAAAGTTTCGGGTGTTTGACATGTTTCGGATGTTTCGTATGTTTGACATGTTTCGGGTGTTTGATATTTTTTTGGCGTTTGACATGTTTCGGATGTTTCGTATGTTTGACATGTTTCAGGTGTTTGACATGTTTTGTATGTTTCGTATGTTTGACATATTTCGGATGTTTCGTATGTTTGACATGTTTCGGGTGTTTGACATAATTCAGATGTTTTGTATGTTTGACATGTTTCGGGTGTTTGACATGTTTCAAATGATTCGTATGTTTGACATGTTTCGGGTGTTTGACATGTTTCAGATGTTTCGTATGTTTGACATGTTTCGGATGTTTCGTATGTTTGACATCTTTCGGGTGTTTGACATGTTTCAGATGTTTCGTATGTTTGACATGTTTCGGATGTCTCATATGTTTGACATGTTTAGGCTGTTTAACATGTTTCGGATGTTTGACATGTTTCGGATGTTTCGTATGTTTGACATGTTTCGGGTGTTTGACATGTTTCAGATGTTTCGTATTTTTGACATGTTTCGGATGTTTCGTATGTTTGACAGGTTTCGGGTGTTTGACATGTTTCAGGTGATTGACATGTTTCAGATGTTTCGTATGTTTGAAATATTTCGGGTGTTTGACATGTTTCGGATGTTTCGTATGTTTGACATGTTTCGTATGTTTGACATGTTTCGGGTGTTTGACATGTTTTGGGTGTTTCACTAGTTTCGGATGTTTCGTATGTTTGACATGTTTCGTATGTTTGACATGTTTCGGGTGTTTGACATAATTCAGATGTTTTGTATGTTTGACAAGTTTTGGGTGTTTGACATGTTTCGGATGTTTCGTATGTTTGACATGTTTCGGGTGTTTACATGTTTCGAATGATTCGTATGTTTGACATGTTTCGGGTGTTTGACATGTTTCAGATGTTTCGTATAATTAACATGTTTCTGATGTTTCGTATGTTTGACAAGTTTCGGGTGTTTGACATGTTTCGGATGTTTCGTATGTTTGACATGTTTCGGGTGTTTGATATGTTTTGGGCGTTTGACATTTTTCGGATGTTTCGTATGTTTGACATGTTTCAGGTGTTTGACATGTTTCAAATGATTCGTATGTTTGACATGTTTCGGGTGTTTGACATGTTTCAGATGTTTCGTATGTTTGACATGTTTCGGATGTTTCGTATGTTTGACATCTTTCGGGTGTTTGACATGTTTCAGATGTTTCGTATGTTTGACATGTTTCGGATGTCTCATATGTTTGACATGTTTAGGCTGTTTAACATGTTTCGGATGTTTGACATGTTTCGGATGTTTCGTATGTTTGACATGTTTCGGGTGTTTGACATGTTTCAGATGTTTCGTATTTTTGACATGTTTCGGATGTTTCGTATGTTTGACATGTTTAGAGTGTTTGACATGTTTCGGATGTTTCGTATGTTTGACATGTTTAGGCTGTTTAACATGTTTTGGATGTTTGACATGTTTCGGATGTTTCGTATGTTTGACATATTTCGGGTGTTTGACATGTTTCGAATGTTTCGTATATTGACATGTTTCGGATGTTTGACATGTTTCGAATGTTTTGTATGTTTGACATGTTTCGGGTGCTTGACATATTTCGGGTGTTTGACATGTTTCGGGTGTTTGACATGTTTCGGATGTTTCGTATGTTTGACATGTTTCGAGTGTTTGACATGTTTCGTATGTTTGACATTTTCGTCTATTTGCCATGTTTCGGGTGTTTGAAATGTTTTGGGTGTTTGACTAGTTTCGGATGTTTCGTATTTTTGACATGTTTCGGGTGTTTGACATTTTTCGAATGTTTCGTATGTTTGACATGTTTCGGGTGTTTGACATGTTTTGAATAATTCGTATGTTGGACATGTTTTGGGTATTTCACGTGTTTCGGATGTTTCGTATGTTTGACATGTTTCCGGTGTTTGACATAATTCAGATGTTTTGTATGTTTGACATGTTTCGGGTGTTTGACATGTTTCAAATGATTCGTATGTTTGACATGTTTTTGGGTGTTTGACATGTTTCGGATGTTTCGTATGTTTGACATGTTTCGGGTGTTTGACATGTTTGAATGGATACAATTCTATTGTGCGTAACAGTGAGACAAAATGACAAGTTTTCTATTTATATAAACTAAATATTAAACTTAAAATTGGTAGATTTTTTTAATGTACTATATTCAAAAAAAACTATAAATTGTCCCAAAAAATGAATAAAATTTGTTGTTTGTTTGTAAAATTGTTATAATAATGACTTTTAAAATCAATTTATTACATTTATGCAAATTTAAGTTTCTACTGAAAAATTAAATTTATTTAAAAAAAAAATGCTAATTTTTCTTATTTAAGCAACTATAGAGTTCTCTATGTCTTTGTACTACAAAAATAAAAAACGGTAGGGTCATTCTTAGCAGGATGAATAACTCTTGAAAAAGATGTCATCTATTTTTAATCTATATAAATAATACTAGATTTAGAACTCTGAAGGTCAAATATGCCGTCAGCATTAAAAATGCATTTTTATTTTACTAATAATGTTTTAAAACATATACAATTGAATACTTTATATAAAATTCAACATTTTTAGGCAGCATTTTTAAAAATTAGATTGATCTTTCAGTAAGAAAATTTGATTAAAGTGTTTTTCATAAATAACGTATATTTTCTATTGTTACTTGTGCCGCGTGGCAGTTGTGTAGAACATTGGCTTTTCATGGCAAAGGTAGTGAGTTCAAGTCCCCGACGATGTATAATTTTTTTTTGTTTTTTTTTTCTTCATTTTTTAAACAAATAAATAACTGTATTAGGATATTCTAAAACTTGCAATTTTGTCCGAAAATATATTTAGTGCTTATCTCTTTACAAATAAAATTTTTTCATTCCTTTGATTTAGCAGTTATCTCATCACAGATCAAAAGAGAGGCCTTATAGTCTATTAACTCTGATCATCTCGCTTATCATGTTTTTTTTATTTATAATTCTTTTGCTGCTGTCAATTGGTGAAAGCAACAGCCAGAAATTGATACTAAAGTCAAATTACATACATGTTGAAAGTTTTTACCAAAGTCAAATATTCTCAGCAGGATATCATTTTTTTAACTACAGAAAATATAGAAAATATCTAGAAAAAATTTGAACAACAAGTGGAATGCCACCGATATATATTACAATACTTTTGATATGTTTGTGGATTACAGTTGCAGCAAGCGTTCTTAGGATAGAACAAGGCTAATTTCATAACATTATAAACTCTCCCTTTCTTGACAATTTTTGATTGTCTACCTTGATACCGGGGACACTATTTCCTTATCGCCAAGTAACTATCATGTTTGCTAGAGTCGGAGGGATACGATACTATTATTTTACGTATACTTATGGCAATTATCCGAAACATCCGAAACATGTCAAATATCCGAAACATCCGAAACATGTCAAACACCTGAAACATGTCAAACATACGAAACATCCGAAACATGTCATACACTCTAAACATGTCAAACATACGAAACATCCAAAACATGTCAAACATACGAAACATCTGAAACATGTCAAACACCCGAAACATGTCAAACATACGAAACATCCGAAACATGTCAAACATACGAAACATCTGAAACATGTCAAATACACGAAACATGTCAAACATACGAAACATCCGAAACAAGTGAAACACCCAAAACATGTCAAACACCCAAAACATGTCAAACATACAAAACATGTCAAACATACGAAACATCCGAAACATGTCAAACACCCCAAACATGTCAAACATACGAAACATCTGAAACATGTCAAACATTCGAAACATGTCAAACATACGAAACATCCGAAACATGTCAAACATACGAAACTTACAAAACATGTCAAACACCTGAAACATGTCATACATACGAAACATCCGAAACATGTGAAACACCCAAAACATGTCAAACATACGAAACATTCAAAACATGTGAAACACCCGAAACATGTCTAACATACGAAACATTCTAAACATGTCAAACACCCGAAACATGTCAAACATACGAAACATTCGAAACATGTCAAATACCCCAAACATGTCAAACATCCGAAACATCCGAAACATGTCAAACATACGAAACATCCGAAACATGTCAAACACCCGAAACATGTCAAACATACGAAACATCCGAAACATGTCAAACATACGAAACATCCGAAACATGTCAAAAACCCGAAACATGTCAAACATACAAAACATTCGAAACATGTTAAACATCCGAAACATGTCAATATACGAAACATCCAAAACATGTCAAACACCCGTAATATGTCAAACATACGAAATATCCAAAACATGTCAAACATCCGAAACATGTTAAACAGCCTAAACATGTCAAACATATGAGACATCCGAAACATGTCAAACACCTGAAACATGTCAAACATACGAAACATCCTAAACATGTCAAACACTCTAAACATGTCAAACATATGAAACATGTCAAACATACGAAACATCTGAAACATGTCAAACACCCGAAACATGTTAAACATACAAAACATCCGAAACATGTCAAACACCCGAAACATGTCAAACATACGAAACATCCGAAACATGTCAAACATACGAAACATCCGAAACATGTCAAACACTCTAAACATGTCAAACATACGAAACATCCAAAACATGTCAAACATACGAAACATCTGAAACATGTCAAACAACCGAAACATGTCAAACATACGAAACATCCGAAACTAGTGAAACACCCAAAACATGTCAAACACCCAAAACATGTCAAACATACAAAACATGACAAACATACGAAACATCCGAAACATGTCAAACACCCCAAACATGTCAAACATACGAAACATCTGAAACATGTCAAACATTCGAAACATGTCAAACATACGAAACATCCGAAACATGTCAAACATACGAAACATACAAAACATGTCAAACACCTGAAACATGTCATACATACGAAACATCCGAAACATGTGAAACACCCAAAACAGGTCAAACATACGAAACATTCAAAACATGTGAAACACCCGAAACATGTCTGATATACGAAACATTCGAAACATGTCAAACACCCTAAACATGTCAAACATACGAAACATCCGAAACATGTCAAACACCCAAAACATGTCAAACATCCGAAACATCCGAAACATGTCAAACATACGAAACATCCGAAACATGTCAAACACACGAAACATGTCAAACATACGAAACATCCGAAACATGTCAAACATACGAAACATCCGAAACATGTCAAAAACCCGAAAAATGTCAAACATACGAAACATCCGAAAAATGTCACACACCCGAAACATGTCAAACATACGAAACACCCGAAGTATGTCAAACATACCAAACATCCGAAACATGTCAAACAACCTAAACATGTCAAACATTCGAAACATGTCAAACATACAAAGCATCCGAAACAAGTTAAACACCCAAAATATGTCAAACACCCGAAACATGTCAAACACCAGAAACATGTCAGACATTCGAAACATGTCAAACATACGAAACATCCCAAAATTGACAAACACCCGAAACATATCAAACATACGAAATATCCGAAACATGTCAAACACTTAAAATATATCAAACATACAAAACATCCGAAACAAGTCAAACACCTAAAACATGTCAAACACCCGAAACATGTCAAACATACGAAACATGTAAAATATACGAAACATGTTAAACATACGAAACATCCGAAACATGTCAAACACTCGAAACATGTCAAACTTACGAAACATTCAAAACATAACAAACACCCAAAACATGTCAAACATACGAAACATCCGAAAAATGTCAATTTTCCAAAACATGTCAAACATATGAAACATTTGAAACATAACAAACACCCGAAACATGTCAAACATACGAAACATCCGAAAAATGTCAAGCACCCGAAATATATCAAACATACAAAACATTCGAAACATGTTAAACATCCGAAACATGTCAATATACGAAACATCCGAAACATGTCAAACACACGAAATATGTCAAACATACGAAACATCCGAAACATGTCAAACATCCGAAACATGTTAAACAGCCTAAACATGTCAAACATATGAGACATCCGAAACATGTCAAACACCTGAAACATGTCAAACATACGAAACATCCGAAACATGTCAAACACTCCAAACATGTCAAACATACGAAACATCAGAAACATGTCAAACATACGAAACATCTGAAACATGTCAAACACCCGAAAGATGTCAAACATACGAAACATCCGAAACATGTCAAACATACGAAACATCTGAAACATGTCAAACACCCGAAACATGTCAAACATACGAATCATTTGAATTATGTCAAACACCCGAAACATGTCAAACATACAAAACATCTGAATTATGTCAAACACCCGAAACATGTCAAACATACGAAACATCCGAAACATGTCAAACATACGAAACATGTCAAACACCTGAAACATGTCAAACATACGAAACATCCGAAACATGTCAAACACCCAAAACATGTCAAACATGCGAAACATGTCAAACATACGAAACATTCAAAACATGTCAAACACCCGAAACAAGTCAAACATACAAAAACATCCGAAACATGTCAAACACCCAAAACATGTCAATCACCCGAAACATGTCAAACATACGAAACATGTCAAACATACGAAACATCCGAAACTAGTCAAACACCCAAAACATGTCAAACACCCGAAACATGTCAAACATACGAAACATGTCAAACATACGAAACGTCCGAAACATGTCAAACACCCGAAACATGTAAAACATACGAAACATCTGAAACATGTCGAACATATGAAACATACAAAACATGTCAAACACCTGAAACATGTCATACATACGAAACATCCAAAACATGTGAAACATTCAAAACATGTCAAACATACGAAACATTCAAATATGTGAAACACCCGAAACATGTCTAATATACGAAACATCCGAAACATGTCAAACATACGAAACATCCGAAACATGTCAAACACCCGAAACATGTCAAACATACGAAACATCCAAAAATTGTTAAACATAAGAAACATCCGAAACATAACAAACACCCGAAACATGTCAAACATACGAAACATTCGAAAAATGTCAATTTTCCAAAACATGTCAAACATACGAAACATTTCAAACATTCGAAACATCCGAAAAATGTCAAGCACCCGAAACATGTCAAACATACAAAATATTCGAAACATGTCAAACATCCGAAACATGTCAATATACGAAACATTCGAAACATGTCAAACACCCGAAATATGTCAAACATACGAAACATCCGAAACATGTCAAACATCCAAAACATGTTAAACAGCCTAAACATGTCAAAAATATTAGACATCCGAAACATTTTAAACACCTGAAACATGTCAAGCACCCGAAACATGTCAAACATACGAAACATCTGAAACATGTCAAACACTCTAAACATGTCAAACATACGAAACATCCGAAACATGTCAAAAATACGAAACATCTGAAACATGTCAAACACCCGAAACATGTCAAACATACGAAACATCCGAAACATGTCAAACATACGAAACATCTGAAACATGTCAAAAACCCAAAACATGTCAAACATACGAATCATTTGAAACATGTCAAACACCCGAAACATGTCAAACATACAAAACATCTGAATTATGTCAAACACCGGAAACATGTCAAACATACGAAACATCCGAAACACGTGAAATACTTAAAACATGTCCAACATACGAATTATTCAAAACATGTCAAACACCCGAAACATGTCAAACATACGAAACATTCGAAACATGTCAAACACCCGAAACATGTCAAACATACGAAACATCCGAAACTAGTCAAACACCCAAAACATTTCAAATACCCGAAACATGGCAAATAGACGAAAATGTCAAACATTCGAAACATGTCAAACACTCGAAACATGTCAAACATACGAAACATCCGAAACATGTCAAACACCCGAAACATGTCAAACATACGAGACATCTGAAACATGTCAAACACCCGAAATATGTCAAACATAGGAAACTTCCGAAACATGTCAAACATACGAAACATGTCAAACACCTGAAACATGTCAAACATACGAAACATCCGAAACATGTCAAACACCCAAAACATGTCAAACATGCGAAACATCCAAAACATGTCAAACACTCTAAACATGTCAAAAATACGAAACATCCGAAACATGTCAAACATACGAAACATCTGAAACATGTCAAACACGCGAAACATGTCAAACATACGAAACATCCGAAACATGTCAAACATACGAAACATCTGAAACATGTCACACACCCGAAACATGTCAAACATACGAAACATCCGAAACTAGTGAAACACCCAAAACATGTCAAACACCCAAAACATGTCAAACATACGAAACATGTCAAACATACGAAACATCCGAAACATGTCAAAAATACGAAACATACAAAACATGTCAAACACCTGAAACATGTCATACATACGAAACATCCGAAACATGTGAAACACCCAAAACTGGTCAAACATACGAAACATTCAAAACATGTGAAACACCCGAAACATGTCTAACATACGAAACATTCGAAACATGTCAAACACCCTAAACATGTCAAACATACGAAACATCCGAAACATGTCAAACACCCAAAACATGTCAAACATCCGAAACATCCGAAACATGTCAAACATACGAAACATCCGAAACATGTCAAACACCCGAAACATGTCAAACATACGAAACATCCGAAACATGTCAAACATACGAAACATCCGAAACATGTCAAAACCCCGAAAAATGTCAAACATACGAAACATCCGAAACATAACAAACACCCGAAACATGTCAAACATACGAAACATCCGAAAAATGTCAATTTTCCAAAACATGTCAAACATACGAAACATTTGAAACATAAAAAACACCAGAAACATGTCAAACATACGAAACATCTAAAAAATGTCAAGCACCCGAAACATATCAAGCATACAAAATATTCGAAACATGTTAAACATCCGAAACATGTCAATATACGAAACATCCGAAACATGTCAAACACCCAAAATATGTCAAACATACGAAACATCCGAAACATGTCAAACATCCGAAACATGTTAGACAGCCTAAGCATGTCAAACAAATGAGACATCCGAAACATGTCAAACACCTGTAACATGTTAAACATACGAAACATCCGAAACATGTCAAACACTCTAGACATGTCAAACATACGAAACATCCGAAAAATGTCAAACATACGAAACATCTGAAACATGTCAAACACCCGAAACACGTCAAACATACGAAACATCCGAAACTAGTGAAACACCCAAAACATGTCAAACACCCGAAACATGTCAAACATACGAAACATGTAAAATATACGAAACATGTTAAACATACGAAACATCCGAAACATGTCAAACACTCGAAACATGTCAAACTTACGAAACATTCAAAACATAACAAACACCCAAAACATGTCAAACATACGAAACATCCGAAAAATGTCAATTTTCCAAAACATGTCAAACATATGAAACATTTGAAACATAACAAACACCCGAAACATGTCAAACATACGAAACATCCGAAAAATGTAGCACCCGAAATATATCAAACATACAAAACATTCGAAACATGTTAAACATCCGAAACATGTCAATATACGAAACATCCGAAACATGTCAAACACACGAAATATGTCAAACATACGAAACATCCGAAACATGTCAAACATCCGAAACATGTTAAACAGCCTAAACATGTCAAACATATGAGACATCCGAAACATGTCAAACACCTGAAACATGTCAAACATACAAAACATCCGAAACATGTCAAACACTCCAAACATGTCAAACATACGAAACATCAGAAACATGTCAAACATACGAAACATCTGAAACATGTCAAACACCCCGAAAGATGTCAAACATACGAAACATCCGAAACATGTCAAACATACGAAACATCTGAAACATGTCAAACACCCGAAACATGTCAAACATACGAATCATTTGAAACATGTCAAACACCCGAAACATGTCAAACATACAAAACATCTGAATTATGTCAAACACCCGAAACATGTCAAACATACGAAACATCCGAAACATGTCAAACATACGAAACATGTCAAACACCTGAAACATGTCAAACATACGAAACATCCGAAACATGTCAAACACCCAAAACATGTCAAACATGCGAAACATGTCAAACATACGAAACATTCAAAACATGTCAAACACCCGAAACAAGTCAAACATACAAAAACATCCGAAACATGTCAAACACCCAAAACATGTCAATCACCCGAAACATGTCAAACATACGAAACATGTCAAACATACGAAACATCCGAAACTAGTCAAACACCCAAAACATTGTCAATAACACCCGAAACATGTCAAACATACGAAACATGTCAAACATACGAAACGTCCGAAACATGTCAAACACCCGAAACATGTAAAACATACGAAACATCTGAAACATGTCGAACATACGAAACATACAAAACATGTCAAACACCTGAAACATGTCATACATACGAAACATCCAAAACATGTGAAACATTCAAAACATGTCAAACATACGAAACATTCAAATATGTGAAACACCCGAAACATGTCTAACATACGAAACATCCGAAACATGTCAAACATACGTAACATCCGAAACATGTCAAACACCCGAAACATGTCAAACATACGAAACATCCAAAAATTGTTAAACATAAGAAACATCCGAAACATAACAAACACCCGAAACATGTCAAACATACGAAACATTCGAAAAATGTCAATTTTCCAAAACATGTCAAACATACGAAACATTTCAAACATTCGAAACATCCGAAAAATGTCAAGCACCCGAAACATGTCAAACATACAAAATATTCGAAACATGTCAAACATCCGAAACATGTCAATATACGAAACATTCGAAACATGTCAAACACCCGAAATATGTCAAACATACGAAACATCCGAAACATGTCAAACATCCAAAACATGTTAAACAGCCTAAACATGTCAAAAATATTAGACATCCGAAACATTTTAAACACCTGAAAAAACATTTCAAATACCCGAAACATGGCAAATAGACGAAAATGTCAAACATTCGAAACATGTCAAACACTCGAAACATGTCAAACATACGAAACATCCGAAACATGTCAAACACCCGAAACATGTCAAACATACGAGACATCTGAAACATGTCAAACACCCGAAATATGTCAAACATACGAAACTTCCGAAACATGTCAAACATACGAAACATGTCAAACACCTGAAACATGTCAAACATACGAAACATCCGAAACATGTCAAACACCCAAAACATGTCAAACATGCGAAACATCCGAAACATGTCAAACACTCTAAACATGTCAAAAATACGAAACATCCGAAACATGTCAAACATACGAAACATCTGAAACATGTCAAACACCCGAAACATGTCAAACATACGAAACATCCGAAACATGTCAAACATACGAAACATCTGAAACATGTCAAACACCCGAAACATGTCAAACATACGAAACATCCGAAACTAGTGAAACACCCAAAACATGTCAAACACCCAAAACATGTCAAACATACGAAACATGTCAAACATACGAAACATCTGAAACATGTCAAACATTCGAAACATGTCAAACATACGAAACATCCGAAACATGTCAAAAATACGAAACATACAAAACATGTCAAACACCTGAAACATGTCATACATACGAAACATCCGAAACATGTGAAACACCCAAAACTGGTCAAACATACAAAACATTCAAAACATGTGAAACACCCGAAACATGTCTAACATACGAAACATTCGAAACATGTCAAACACCCTAAACATGTCAAACATACGAAACATCCGAAACATGTCAAACACCCAAAACATGTCAAACATCCGAAACATCCGAAACATGTCAAACATACGAAACATCCGAAACATGTCAAACACCCGAAACATGTCAAACATACGAAACATCCGAAACATGTCAAACATACGAAACATCCGAAACATGTCAAAAACCCGAAAAATGTCAAACATACGAAACATCCGAAACATAACAAACACCCGAAACATGTCAAACATACGAAACATCCGAAAAATGTCAATTTTCCAAAACATGTCAAACATACGAAACATTTGAAACATAACAAACACCAGAAACATGTCAAACATACGAAACATCTAAAAAAATGTCAAGCACCCGAAACATATCAAGCATACAAAATATTCGAAACATGTTAAACATCCGAAACATGTCAATATACGAAACATCCGAAACATGTCAAACACCCAAAATATGTCAAACATACGAAACATCCGAAACATGTCAAACATCCGAAACATGTTAGACAGCCTAAGCATGTCAAACATATGAGACATCCGAAACATGTCAAACAACTGTAACATGTTAAACATACGAAACATCCGAAACATGTCAAACACTCTAGACATGTCAAACATACGAAACATCCGAAAAATGTCAAACATACGAAACATCTGAAACATGTCAAACACCCGAAACACGTCAAACATACGAAACATCCGAAACTAGTGAAACACCCAAAACATGTCAAACACCCGAAATATGTCAAACATACGAAACATGTCAAACAAACGAAACATCCGAAACATGTCAAACACCCGAAACATGTCAAACATACGAAACATCTGAAACATGTCAAAAACCCGAAATATGTCAAACATACGAAACATCCGAAACATGTCAAACATACGAAACATACAAAACATGTCAAACACCTGAAACATGTCATACATACGAAACATCCGAAACATGTGAAACACCCAAAACATGTCAAACATACGAAACATTCAAAACATGTGAAACACCCGAAACATGTCTAACATACGAAACATTCTAAACATGTCAAACACCCGAAACATGTCAAACATACGAAACATTCGAAACATGTCAAATACCCCAAACATGTCAAACATCCGAAACATCCGAAACATGTCAAACATACGAAACATCCGAAACATGTCAAACACCCGAAACATGTCAAACATACGAAACATCCGAAACATGTCAAACATACGAAACATCCGAAACATGTCAAAAACCCGAAACATGTCAAACATACAAAACATTCGAAACATGTTAAACATCCGAAACATGTCAATATACGAAACATCCGAAACATGTCAAACACCCGTAATATGTCAAACATACGAAACATCCAAAACATGTCAAACATCCGAAACATGTTAAACAGCCTAAACATGTCAAACATATGAGACATCCGAAACATGTCAAACACCTGAAACATGTCAAACATACGAAACATCCGAAACATGTCAAACACTCTAAACATGTC
>JAZGLO010006587.1:0-168087 GCA_036873155.1 Biomphalaria sudanica | reverse complement strand
TTTCAGATGTTTCGTATGTTTGACATGTTTCTGGTGTTTGTTATGTTTTAAATGTTTCGTATGTTTGACATGTTTTGGAAAATTGACATTTTTCGGATGTTTCGTATGTTTGACATGTTTCGGGTGTTTGTTATGTTTCGGATGTTTCGTATGTTAGACATTTTTCGGGTTTTTGACATGTATCGGATGTTTCGTATGTTTGACATGTTTCGGATGTTTCGTATGTTTGACATGTTTCGGGTGTTTGACATGTTTCGGATGTTTCGTATGTTTGACATGTTTCGGATGTTTGACATGTTTTGGGTGTTTGACATGTTTCGGATGTTTCGTATGTTTGACATGTTTAGGGTGTTTGACATGTTTCGAATGTTTCGGGTGTTAGACATGTTTCGGGTGTTTCACATGTTTTGAATGTTTCGTATGTTTGACCAGTTTTGGGTGTTTCACATGTTTCGGATGTTTCGTATGTATGACATGTTTCAGGTGTTTGACATGTTTTGTATGTTTCGTATTTTTGACATGTTTCGGATGTTTCGTATGTTTGACATGTTTCGAATGTTTGACATGTTTCAGATGTTTCGTATGTTTGACATGTTTCGTATGTTTGACATGTTTTGGGTGTTTCACTAGTTTCGGATGTTTCGTATGTTTGACATGTTTCGGGTGTTTGACATGTCTGAATGGATACAATTCTATTGTGCGTAACAGTGAGACAAAATGACAAGTTTTCTATTTATATAAACTAAATATTAAACTTAAAATTGGTAGATTTTTTTAATGTACTATATTCAAAAAAAACTATAAA
Organism: Biomphalaria sudanica; assembly: GCA_036873155.1. Classification (NCBI taxonomy): domain Eukaryota; kingdom Metazoa; phylum Mollusca; class Gastropoda; family Planorbidae; genus Biomphalaria; species Biomphalaria sudanica. Next base: position 167,282 of record JAZGLO010006587.1, on the reverse strand, counting down.
TTGTCCCAAAAAATGAATAAAATTTGTTGTTTGTTTGTAAAATTGTTATAATAATGACTTTTAAAATCAATTTATTACATTTATGCAAATTTAAGTTTCTACTGAAAAATTAAATTTATTTAAAAAAAAAATGCTAATTTTTCTTATTTAAGCAACTATAGAGTTCTCTATGTCTTTGTACTACAAAAATAAAAAACGGTAGGGTCATTCTTAGCAGGATGAATAACTCTTGAAAAAGATGTCATCTATTTTTAATCTATATAAATAATACTAGATTTAGAACTCTGAAGGTCAAATATGCCGTCAGCATTAAAAATGCATTTTTATTTTACTAATAATGTTTTAAAACATATACAATTGAATACTTTATATAAAATTCAACATTTTTAGGCAGCATTTTTAAAAATTAGATTGATCTTTCAGTAAGAAAATTTGATTAAAGTGTTTTTCATAAATAACGTATATTTTCTATTGTTACTTGTGCCGCGTGGCAGTTGTGTAGAACATTGGCTTTTCATGGCAAAGGTAGTGAGTTCAAGTCCCCGACGATGTATAATTTTTTTTTGTTTTTTTTTTCTTCATTTTTTAAACAAATAAATAACTGTATTAGGATATTCTAAAACTTGCAATTTTTTCCGAAAATATATTTAGTGCTTATCTCTTTACAAACAAAATATTTTCATTCCTTTGATTTAGCAGTTATCTCATCACAGATCAAAAGAGAGGCCTTATAGTCTATTAACTCTGATCATCTCGCTTATCATGTTTTTTTTATTTATAATTCTTTTGCTGCTGTCAATTGGTGAAAGCAACAGCCAGAAATTGATACTAAAGTCAAATTACATACATGTTGAAAGTTTTTACCAAAGTCAAATATTCTCAGCAGGATATCATTTTTTTAACTACAGAAAATATAGAAAATATCTAGAAAAAATTTGAACAACAAGTGGAATGCCACCGATATATATTACAATACTTTTGATATGTTTGTGGATTACAGTTGCAGCAAGCGTTCTTAGGATAGAACAAGGCTAATTTCATAACATTATAATGTTTCGTATGTTTGACATGTTTCGTATGTTTGACATGTTTAGAGTGTTTGACATGTTTCGGATGTTTCGTATGTTTGACATGTTTCAGGTGTTTGACATGTTTCGGATGTCTCATATGTTTGACATGTTTAGGCTGTTTAACATGTTTCGGATGTTTGACATGTTTTGGATGTTTCGTATGTTTGACATATTACGGGTGTTTGACATGTTTCGGATGTTTCGTATATTGACATGTTTCAGATGTTTAACATGTTTCGAATGTTTTGTATGTTTGACATGTTTCGGGTTTTTGACATGTTTCGGATGTTTCGTATGTTTGACATGTTTCGGATGTTTCGTATGTTTGACATGTTTCGGGTGTTTGACATGTTTCGGATGTTTCGTATGTTTGACATGTTTCGGATGTTTCGGATGTTTGACATGTTTGGGGTATTTGACATGTTTCGAATGTTTCGTATGTTTGACATGTTTCGGGTGTTTGACATGTTTAGAATGTTTCGTATGTTAGACATGTTTCGGGTGTTTCACATGTTTTGAATGTTTCGTATGTTTGACATGTTTTGGGTGTTTCACATGTTTCGGATGTTTCGTATGTATGACATGTTTCAGGTGTTTGACATGTTTTGTATGTTTCGTATGTTTGACATGTTTCGGATGTTTCGTATGTTTGACATGTTTCGGGTTTTTGACATGTTTCAGATGTTTCGTATGTTTGACATGTTTCGGGTGTTTGACATGTTTCGGATGTTTCGTTTCTTTGACATGTATCGTATGTTTGACATGTTTCGGGTGTTTGACATGTTTTGGGTGTTTCACTAGTTTCGGATGTTTCGTATGTTTGACGTGTTTCGGGTGTTTGACATGTTTCAGATGTTTCGTATGTTTGACATGTTTCGGATGTTTCGTATGTTTGACATGTCTAGAGTGTTTGACATGTTTCGGATGTTTCGTATGTTTGACATATTTTGGGTGTTTGACATGTTTCGGATGTTTCGTATATTGACATGTTTCGGATGTTTAACATGTTTCGAATATTTTGTATGCTTGATATGTTTCGGGTGCTTGACATTTTTCAGATGTTTCGTATGTTTGACATGTTTCTGGTGTTTGTTATGTTTCAAATGTTTCGTATGTTTGACATGTTTTGGAAAATTGACATTTTTCGGATGTTTCGTATGTTTGACATGTTTCGGGTGTTTGTTATGTTTCGGATGTTTCGTATGTTAGACATTTTTCGGGTTTTTGACATGTATCGGATGTTTCGTATGTTTGACATGTTTCGGATGTTTCGTATGTTTGACATGTTTCGGGTGTTTGACATGTTTCGGATGTTTCGTATGTTTGACATGTTTCGGATGTTTGACATGTTTTGGGTGTTTGACATGTTTCGGATGTTTCGTATGTTTGACATGTTTAGGGTGTTTGACATGTTTCGAATGTTTCGGGTGTTAGACATGTTTCGGGTGTTTCACATGTTTTGAATGTTTCGTATGTTTGACCAGTTTTGGGTGTTTCACATGTTTCGGATGTTTCGTATGTATGACATGTTTCAGGTGTTTGACATGTTTTGTATGTTTCGTATTTTTGACATGTTTCGGATGTTTCGTATGTTTGACATGTTTCGAATGTTTGACATGTTTCAGATGTTTCGTATGTTTGACATGTTTCGTATGTTTGACATGTTTCGGGTGTTTGACATGTTTTGGGTGTTTCACTAGTTTCGGATGTTTCGTATGTTTGACATGTTTCGGGTGTTTGACATGTCTGAATGGATACAATTCTATTGTGCGTAACAGTGAGACAAAATGACAAGTTTTCTATTTATATAAACTAAATATTAAACTTAAAATTGGTAGATTTTTTTAATGTACTATATTCAAAAAAAACTATAAATTGTCCCAAAAAATGAATAAAATTTGTTGTTTGTTTGTAAAATTGTTATAATAATGACTTTTAAAATCAATTTATTACATTTATGCAAATTTAAGTTTCTACTGAAAAATTAAATTTATTTAAAAAAAAAATGCTAATTTTTCTTATTTAAGCAACTATAGAGTTCTCTATGTCTTTGTACTACAAAAATAAAAAACGGTAGGGTCATTCTTAGCAGGATGAATAACTCTTGAAAAAGATGTCATCTATTTTTAATCTATATAAATAATACTAGATTTAGAACTCTGAAGGTCAAATATGCCGTCAGCATTAAAAATGCATTTTTATTTTACTAATAATGTTTTAAAACATATACAATTGAATACTTTATATAAAATTCAACATTTTTAGGCAGCATTTTTAAAAATTAGATTGATCTTTCAGTAAGAAAATTTGATTAAAGTGTTTTTCATAAATAACGTATATTTTCTATTGTTACTTGTGCCGCGTGGCAGTTGTGTAGAACATTGGCTTTTCATGGCAAAGGTAGTGAGTTCAAGTCCCCGACGATGTATAATTTTTTTTTGTTTTTTTTTTCTTCATTTTTTAAACAAATAAATAACTGTATTAGGATATTCTAAAACTTGCAATTTTTTCCGAAAATATATTTAGTGCTTATCTCTTTACAAACAAAATATTTTCATTCCTTTGATTTAGCAGTTATCTCATCACAGATCAAAAGAGAGGCCTTATAGTCTATTAACTCTGATCATCTCGCTTATCATGTTTTTTTTATTTATAATTCTTTTGCTGCTGTCAATTGGTGAAAGCAACAGCCAGAAATTGATACTAAAGTCAAATTACATACATGTTGAAAGTTTTTACCAAAGTCAAATATTCTCAGCAGGATATCATTTTTTTAACTACAGAAAATATAGAAAATATCTAGAAAAAATTTGAACAACAAGTGGAATGCCACCGATATATATTACAATACTTTTGATATGTTTGTGGATTACAGTTGCAGCAAGCGTTCTTAGGATAGAACAAGGCTAATTTCATAACATTATAAACTCTCCTTTCAAAACATGTCAAACACCTGAAACATGTCATACATACGAAACATCCGAAACATGTGAAACACCCAAAACAGGTCAAACATACGAAACATTCAAAACATGTGAAACACCCGAAACATGTCTAATATACGAAACATTCGAAACATGTCAAACACCATAAACATGTCAAACATACGAAACATCCGAAACATGTCAAACACCCAAAACATGTCAAACATCCGAAACATCCGAAACATGTCAAACATACGAAACATCCGAAACATGTCAAACACCCGAAACATGTCAAACATACGAAACATCCGAAACATGTCAAACATACGAAACATCCGAAACATGTCAAAAACCCGAAAAATGTCAAACATACGAAACATCCGAAACATAACAAACACCCGAAACATGTCAAACATACGAAACATCCGAAAAATGTCAATTTTCCAAAACATGTCAAACATACGAAACATTTGAAACATAACAAACACCAGAAACATGTCAAACATACGAAACATCTGAAAAATGTCAAGCACCCGAAACATATCAAGCATACAAAATATTCGAAACATGTTAAACATCCGAAACATGTCAATATACGAAACATCCGAAATATGTCAAACACCCAAAATATGTCAAACATACGAAACATCCGAAACATGTCAAACATCCGAAACATGTTAAACAGCCTAAACATGTCAAACATATGAGACATCCGAAACATGTCAAACACCTGTAACATGTTAAACATACGAAACATCCGAAACATGTCAAACACTCTAGACATGTCAAACATACGAAACATCCGAAACATGTCAAACATACGAAACATCTGAAACATGTCAAACACCCGAAACACGTCAAACATACGAAACATACGAAACTAGTGAAACACCCAAAACATGTCAAACACCCGAAACATGTCAAACATACGAAACATGTCAAACAAACGAAACATCCGAAACATGTCAAACACCCGAAACATGTCAAACATACGAAACATCTGAAACATGTCAAAAACCCGAAACATGTCAAACATACGAAACATCCGAAACATGTCAAACATACGAAACATACAAAACATGTCAAACACCTGAAACATGTCATACAAACGAAACATCCGAAACATGTGAAACACCCAAAACATGTCAAACATACGAAACATTCAAAACATGTGAAACACCCGAAACATGTCTAACATACGAAACATTCTAAACATGTCAAACACCCGAAACATGTCAAACATACGAAACATTCGAAACATGTCAAATACCCCAAACATGTCAAACATCCGAAACATCCGAAACATGTCAAACATACGAAACATCCGAAACATGTCAAACACCCGAAACATGTCAAACATACGAAACATCCGAAACATGTCAAACATACGAAACATCCGAAACATGTCAAAAACCCGAAACATGTCAAACATACAAAACATTCGAAACATGTTAAACATCCGAAACATGTCAATATACGAAACATCCAAAACATGTCAAACACCCGTAATATGTCAAACATACGAAACATCCAAAACATGTCAAACATCCGAAACATGTTAAACAGCCTAAACATGTCAAACATATGAGACATCCGAAACATGTCAAACACCTGAAACATGTCAAACATACGAAACATCCTAAACATGTCAAACACTCTAAACATGTCAAACATATGAAACATGTCAAACATACGAAACATCTGAAACATGTCAAACACCCGAAACATGTTAAACATACAAAACATCCGAAACATGTCAAACACCCGAAACATGTCAAACATACGAAACATCCGAAACATGTCAAACATACGAAACATCCGAAACATGTCAAACACTCTAAACATGTCAAACATACGAAACATCCAAAACATGTCAAACATTCGAAACATCTGAAACATGTCAAACAACCGAAACATGTCAAACATACGAAACATCCGAAACTAGTGAAACACCCAAAACATGTCAAACACCCAAAACATGTCAAACATACAAAACATGACAAACATACGAAACATCCGAAACATGTCAAACACCCCAAACATGTCAAACATACGAAACATCTGAATTATGTCAAACATTCGAAACATGTCAAACATACGAAACATCCGAAACATGTCAAACATACGAAACATACAAAACATGTCAAACACCTGAAACATGTCATACATACGAAACATCCGAAACATGTGAAACACCCAAAACAGGTCAAACATACGAAACATTCAAAACATGTGAAACACCCGAAACATGTCTAATATACGAAACATTCGAAACATGTCAAACACCCTAAACATGTCAAACATACGAAACATCCGAAACATGTCAAACACCCAAAACATGTCAAACATCCGAAACATCCGAAACATGTCAAACATACGAAACATCCGAAACATGTCAAACACACGAAACATGTCAAACATACGAAACATCCGAAACATGTCAAACATACGAAACATCCGAAACATGTCAAAAACCCGAAAAATGTCAAACATACGAAACATCCGAAAAATGTCAGACACCCGAAACATGTCAAACATACGAAACACCCGAAGTATGTCAAACATACCAAACATCCGAAACATGTCAAACAACCTAAACATGTCAAACATTCGAAACATGTCAAACATACAAAGCATCCGAAACAAGTTAAACACCCAAAATATGTCAAACACCCGAAACATGTCAAACACCAGAAACATGTCAGACATTCGAAACATGTCAAACATACGAAACATCCCAAAATTGACAAACACCCGAAACATATCAAACATACGAAATATCCGAAACATGTCAAACACTTAAAATATGTCAAACATACAAAACATCCGAAACAAGTCAAACACCTAAAACATGTCAAACACCCGAAACATGTCAAACATACGAAACATGTAAAATATACGAAACATGTTAAACATACGAAACATCCGAAACATGTCAAACACTCGAAACATGTCAAACTTACGAAACATTCAAAACATAACAAACACCCAAAACATGTCAAACATACGAAACATCCGAAAAATGTCAATTTTCCAAAACATGTCAAACATATGAAACATTTGAAACATAACAAACACCCGAAACATGTCAAACATACGAAACATCCGAAAAATGTCAAGCACCCGAAATATATCAAACATACAAAACTTTCGAAACATGTTAAACATCCGAAACATGTCAATATACGAAACATCCGAAACATGTCAAACACACGAAATATGTCAAACATACGAAACATCCGAAACATGTCAAACATCCGAAACATGTTAAACAGCCTAAACATGTCAAACATATGAGACATCCGAAACATGTCAAACACTCCAAACATGTCAAACATACGAAACATCAGAAACATGTCAAACATACGAAACATCTGAAACATGTCAAACACCCGAAAGATGTCAAACATACGAAACATCCGAAACATGTCAAACATACGAAACATCTGAAACATGTCTAACACCCGAAACATGTCAAACATACGAATCATTTGAAACATGTCAAACACCCGAAACATGTCAAACATACAAAACATCTGAATTATGTCAAACACCGGAAACATGTCAAACATACGAAACATCCGAAACATGTCAAACACCCGAAACATGTTAAACATACAAAACATCCGAAACATGTCAAACACCCGAAACATGTCAAACATACGAAACATCCGAAACATGTCAAACATACGAAACATCCGAAACATGTCAAACACTCTAAACATGTCAAACATACGAAACATCCAAAACATGTCAAACATACGAAACATCTGAAACATGTCAAACACCCGAAACATGTCAAACATACGAAACATCCGAAACTAGTGAAACACCCAAAACATGTCAAACACCCAAAACATGTCAAACATACAAAACATGACAAACATACGAAACATCCGAAACATGTCAAACACCCCAAACATGTCAAACATACGAAACATCTGAACCATGTCAAACATTCGAAACATGTCAAACATACGAAACATCCGAAACATGTCAAACATACGAAACATACAAAACATGTCAAACACCTGAAACATGTCATACATACGAAACATCCGAAACATGTGAAACACCCAAAACAGGTCAAACATACGAAACATTCAAAACATGTGAAACACCCGAAACATGTCTAATATACGAAACATTCGAAACATGTCAAACACCCTAATCATGTCAAACATACGAAACATCCGAAACATGTCAAACACCCAAAACATGTCAAACATCCGAAACATCCGAAACATGTCAAACATACGAAACATCCGAAACATGTCAAACACCCGAAACATGTCAAACATACGAAACATCCGAAACATGTCAAACATACGAAACATCCGAAACTTGTCAAAAACCCGAAAAATGTCAAACATACGAAACATCCGAAACATAACAAACACCCGAAACATGTCAAACATACGAAACATCCGAAAAATGTCAAACACCCTAAACATGTCAAACATACGAAACATCCGAAACATGTCAAACACCCAAAACATGTCAAACATCCGAAACATCCGAAACATGTCAAACATACGAAACATCCGAAACATGTCAAACACCCGAAACATGTCAAACATACGAAACATCCGAAACATGTCAAACATACGAAACATCCGAAACATGTCAAAAACCCGAAAAATGTCAAACATACGAAACATCCGAAACATAACAAACACCCGAAACATGTCAAACATACGAAACATCCGAAAAATGTCAATTTTCCAAAACATGTCAAACATACGAAACATTTGAAACATAACAAACACCAGAAACATTTCAAACATACGAAACATCTGAAAAATGTCAAGCACCCGAAACATATCAAGCATACAAAATATTCGAAACATGTTAAACATCCGAAACATGTCAATATACGAAACATCCGAAATATGTCAAACACCCAAAATATGTCAAACATACGAAACATCCGAAACATGTCAAACATCCAAAACATGTTAAACAGCCTAAACATGTCAAACATATGAGACATCCGAAACATGTCAAACACCTGTAACATGTTAAACATACGAAACATCCGAAACATGTCAAACACTCTAGACATGTCAAACATACGAAACATCCGAAACATGTCAAACATACGAAACATCTGAAACATGTCAAACACCCGAAACACGTCAAACATACGAAACATACGAAACTAGTGAAACACCCAAAACATGTCAAACACCCGAAACATGTCAAACATACGAAACATGTCAAACAAACGAAACATCCGAAACATGTCAAACACCCGAAACATGTCAAACATACGAAACATCTGAAACATGTCAAAAACCCGAAACATGTCAAACATACGAAACATCCGAAACATGTCAAACATACGAAACATACAAAACATGTCAAACACCTGAAACATGTCATACATACGAAACATCCGAAACATGTGAAACACCCAAAACATGTCAAACATACGAAACATTCAAAACATGTGAAACACCCGAAACATGTCTAACATACGAAACATTCTAAACATGTCAAACACCCGAAACATGTCAAACATACGAAACATTCGAAACATGTCAAATACCCCAAACATGTCAAACATCCGAAACATCCGAAACATGTCAAACATACGAAACATCCGAAACATGTCAAACACCCGAAACATGTCAAACATACGAAACATCCGAAACATGTCAAACATACGAAACTTCCGAAACATGTCAAAAACCCGAAACATGTCAAACATACAAAACATTCGAAACATGTTAAACATCCGAAACATGTCAATATACGAAACATCCAAAACATGTCAAACACCCGTAATATGTCAAACATACGAAACATCCAAAACATGTCAAACATCCGAAACATGTTAAACAGCCTAAACATGTCAAACATATGAGACATCCGAAACATGTCAAACACCTGAAACATGTCAAACATACGAAACATCCTAAACATGTCAAACACTCTAAACATGTCAAACATATGAAACATGTCAAACATACGAAACATCTGAAACATGTCAAACACCCGAAACATGTTAAACATACAAAACATCCGAAACATGTCAAACACCCGAAACATGTCAAACATACGAAACATCCGAAACATGTCAAACATACGAAACATCCGAAACATGTCAAACACTCTAAACATGTCAAACATACGAAACATCCAAAACATGTCAAACATACGAAACATCTGAAACATGTCAAACAACCGAAACATGTCAAACATACAAAACATCCGAAACTAGTGAAACACCCAAAACATGTCGAACACCCAAAACATGTCAAACATACAAAACATGACAAACATACGAAACATCCGAAACATGTCAAACACCCCAAACATGTCAAACATACGAAACATCTGAAACATGTCAAACATTCGAAACATGTCAAACATACGAAACATCCGAAACATGTCAAACATACGAAACATACAAAACATGTCAAACACCTGAAACATGTCATACATACGAAACATCCGAAACATGTGAAACACCCAAAACAGGTCAAACATACGAAACATTCAAAACATGTGAAACACCCGAAACATGTCTAATATACGAAACATTCGAAACATGTCAAACACCCTAAACATGTCAAACATACGAAACATCCGAAACATGTCAAACACCCAAAACATGTCAAACATCCGAAACATCCGAAACATGTCAAACATACGAAACATCCGAAACATGTCAAACACACGAAACATGTCAAACATACGAAACATCCGAAACATGTCAAACATACGAAACATCCGAAACATGTCAAAAACCCGAAAAATGTCAAACATACGAAACATCCGAAAAATGTCAGACACCCAAAACATGTCAAACATACGAAACACCCGAAGTATGTCAAACATACCAAACATCCGAAACATGTCAAACAACCTAAACATGTCAAACATTCGAAACATGTCAAACATACAAAGCATCCGAAACAAGTTAAACACCCAAAATATGTCAAACACCGAAACATGTCAAACACCAGAAACATGTCAGACATTCGAAACATGTCAAACATACGAAACATCCCAAAATTGACAAACACCCGAAACATATCAAACATACGAAATATTCGAAACATGTCAAACACTTAAAATATGTCAAACATACAAAACATCCGAAACAAGTCAAACACCTAAAACATGTCAAACACCCGAAACATGTCAAACATACGAAACATGTAAAATATACGAAACATGTTAAACATACGAAACATCCGAAACATGTCAAACACTCGAAACATGTCAAACTTACGAAACATTCAAAACATAACAAACACCCAAAACATGTCAAACATACGAAACATCCGAAAAATGTCAATTTTCCAAAACATGTCAAACATATGAAACATTTGAAACATAACAAACACCCGAAACATGTCAAACATACGAAACATCTGAAAAATGTCAAGCACCCGAAATATATCAAACATACAAAACTTTCGAAACATGTTAAACATCCGAAACATGTCAATATACGAAACATCCGAAACATGTCAACCACACGAAATATGTCAAACATACGAAACATCCGAAACATGTCAAACATCCGAAACATGTTAAACAGCCTAAACATGTCAAACATATGAGACATCCGAAACATGTCAAACACTCCAAACATGTCAAACATACGAAACATCAGAAACATGTCAAACATACGAAACATCTGAAACATGTCAAACACCCGAAAGATGTCAAACATACGAAACATCCGAAACATGTCAAACATACGAAACATCTGAAACATGTCTAACACCCGAAACATGTCAAACATACGAATCATTTGAAACATGTCAAACACCCGAAACATGTCAAACATACAAAACATCTGAATTATGTCAAACACCGGAAACATGTCAAACATACGAAACATCCGAAACATGTCAAACACCCAAAACATGTTAAACATACAAAACATCCGAAACATGTCAAACACCCGAAACATGTCAAACATACGAAACATCCGAAACATGTCAAACATACGAAACATCCGAAACATGTCAAACACTCTAAACATGTCAAACATACGAAACATCCAAAACATGTCAAACATACGAAACATGTCAAACATACGAAACATCCGAAACTAGTGAAACACCCAAAACATGTCAAACACCCAAAACATGTTAAACATACAAAACATGACAAACATACGAAACATCCGAAACATGTCAAACACCCCAAACATGTCAAACATACGAAACATCTGAACCATGTCAAACATTCGAAACATGTCAAACATACGAAACATCCGAAACATGTCAAACATACGAAACATACAAAACATGTCAAACACCTGAAACATGTCATACATACGAAACATCCGAAACATGTGAAACACCCAAAACAGGTCAAACATACGAAACATTCAAAACATGTGAAACACCCGAAACATGTCTAATATACGAAACATTCGAAACATGTCAAACACCCTAATCATGTCAAACATACGAAACATCCGAAACATGTCAAACACCCAAAACATGTCAAACATCCGAAACATCCGAAACATGTCAAACATACGAAACATCCGAAACATGTCAAACACCCGAAACATGTCAAACATACGAAACATCCGAAACATGTCAAACATACGAAACATCCGAAACTTGTCAAAAACCCGAAAAATGTCAAACATACGAAACATCCGAAACATAACAAACACCCGAAACATGTCAAACATACGAAACATCCGAAAAATGTCAAACACACTAAACATGTCAAACATACGAAACATCCGAAACATGTCAAACACCCAAAACATGTCAAACATCCGAAACATCCGAAACATGTCAAACATACGAAACATCCGAAACATGTCAAACACCCGAAACATGTCAAACATACGAAACATCCGAAACATGTCAAACATACGAAACATCCGAAACTTGTCAAAAACCCGAAAAATGTCAAACATACGAAACATCCGAAACATAACAAACACCCGAAACATGTCAAACATACGAAACATCCGAAAAATGTCAAACACACTAAACATGTCAAACATACGAAACATCCGAAACATGTCAAACACCCAAAACATGTCAAACATCCGAAACATCCGAAACATGTCAAACATACGAAACATCCGAAACATGTCAAACACCCGAAACATGTTAAACATACAAAACATCCGAAACATGTCAAACATACGAAACATCCGAAACATGTCAAAAACCCGAAAAATGTCAAACATACGAAACATCCGAAACATAACAAACACCCGAAACATGTCAAACATACGAAACATCCGAAAAATGTCAATTTTCCAAAACATGTCAAACATACGAAACATTTGAAACATAACAAACACCAGAAACATTTCAAACATACGAAACATCTGAAAAATGTCAAGCACCCGAAACATATCAAGCATACAAAATATTCGAAACATGTTAAACATCCGAAACATGTCAATATACGAAACATCCGAAACATGTCAAACACCCAAAATATGTCAAACATACGAAACATCCGAAACATGTCAAACATCCGAAACATGTTAAACAGCCTAAACATGTCAAACATATGAGACATCCGAAACATGTCAAACACCTGTAACATGTTAAACATACGAAACATCCGAAACATGTCAAACACCAGAAACATGTCAGACATTCGAAACATGTTTCGGAAGTTTCGTATGTTTGACATGTCTAGAGTGTTTGACATGTTTCGGGTGTTTGACATATTTTGGGTGTTTAACTTGTTTCGGATGCTTTGTATGTTTGACATGTTTCGAATGTTTGACATGTTTAGGTTGTTTGACATGTTTCGGATGTTTGGTATGTTTGACATACTTCGGGTGTTTCGTATGTTTGACATGTTTCGGGTGTCTGACATTTTTCGGATGTTTCGTGTGTTTGACATTTTTCGGGTTTTTGACATGTTTCGGATGTTTCGTATGTTTGACATGTTTCGGATGTTTCGTATGTTTGACATATTTCGGGTGTTTCACATGTTTTGAATGTTTCGTATGTTTGACCTGTTTTGGGTGTTTCACATGTTTCGGATGTTTCGTATGTATGACATGTTTCAGGTGTTTGACATGTTTTGTATGTTTCGTATGTTTGACATGTTTCGGATGTTTCGTATGTTTGACATGTTTCGAATGATTGACATGTTTCAGATGTTTCGTATGTTTGACATGTTTGGGGTGTTTGACATGTTTCGGATGTTTCGTATGTTTGTCATGTTTTGTATGTTTGACATGTTTTGGGTGTTTGACATGTTTTGGGTGTTTCACTAGTTTCGGATGTTTCGTATATTTGACATGTTTCGGGTGTTTGACATGTTTCAGATGTTTCGTATGTTTGACATGTTTTGGATGTTTCGTATGTTTGACATGTTTAGAGTGTTTGACATGTTTCGGATGTATTGTATGTTTGACATGTTTCGGATGTTTCGTATGTTTGACATGTTTCGGGTGTTTGACATGTTTCGGATGTTTTGTATGTTTAACATGTTTCGGGTGTTTGACATGTTTCAGATGTTTCGTATGTTTGACATGTTTCGTATGTTTGACATGTTTAGAGTGTTTGACATGTTTCGGATGTTTCGTATGTTTGACATGTTTCAGGTGTTTGACATGTTTCGGATGTCTCATATGTTTGACATGTTTAGGCTGTTTAACATGTTTCGGATGTTTGACATGTTTTGGATGTTTCGTATGTTTGACATATTACGGGTGTTTGACATGTTTCGGATGTTTCGTATGTTTGACATGTTTTGGATGTTTCGTATGTTTGACATGTTTAGAGTGTTTGACATGTTTCGGATGTTTCGTATGTTTGACATGTTTCGGATGTTTCGTATGTTTGACATGTTTCGTGTGTTTGACATGTTTCGGATGTTTTGTATGTTTAACATGTTTTGGGTGTTTGACATGTTTTGGGTGTTTCACTAGTTTCGGATGTTTCGTATGTTTGACATGTTTAGAGTGTTTGACATGTTTCGGATGTTTCGTATGTTTGACATGTTTCAGGTGTTTGACATGTTTCGGATGTCTCATATGTTTGACATGTTTAGGCTGTTTAACATGTTTCGGATGTTTGACATGTTTTGGATGTTTCATATGTTTGACATATTACGGGTGTTTGACATGTTTCGGATGTTTCGTATATTGACATGTTTCAGATGTTTAACATGTTTCGAATGTTTTGTATGTTTGACATGTTTCGGGTTTTTGACATGTTTCGGATGTTTCGTATGTTTGACATGTTTCGGATGTTTCGTATGTTTGACATGTTTCGGGTGTTTGACATGTTTCGGATGTTTCGTATGTTTGACATGTTTCGGATGTTTCGGATGTTTGACATGTTTGGGGTATTTGACATGTTTAGAATGTTTCGTATGTTAGACATGTTTCGGGTGTTTCACATGTTTTGAATGTTTCGTATGTTTGACATGTTTTGGGTGTTTCACATGTTTCGGATGTTTCGTATGTATGACATGTTTCAGGTGTTTGACATGTTTTGTATGTTTCGTATGTTTGACATGTTTCGGATGTTTCGTATGTTTGACATGTTTCGGGTTTTTGACATGTTTCAGATGTTTCGTATGTTTGACATGTTTCGGGTGTTTGACATGTTTCGGATGTTTCGTTTGTTTGACATGTTTCGTATGTTTGACATGTTTCGGGTGTTTGACAGGTTTTGGGTGTTTCACTAGTTTCGGATGTTTCGTATGTTTGACGTGTTTCGGGTGTTTGACATGTTTCAGATGTTTCGTATGTTTGACATGTTTCGGATGTTTCGTATGTTTGACATGTCTAGAGTGTTTGACATGTTTCGGATGTTTCGTATGTTTAACATGTTACAGGTGTTTGACATGTTTCGGATGTCTCATATGTTTGACATGCTTAGGCTGTTTAACATGTTTCGGATGTTTGACATGTTTCGGATGTTTCGTATGTTTGACATATTTTGGGTGTTTGACATGTTTCGGATGTTTCGTATATTGACATGTTTCGGATGTTTAACATGTTTCGAATATTTTGTATGCTTGATATGTTTCGGGTGCTTGACATTTTTCAGATGTTTCGTATGTTTGACATGTTTCTGGTGTTTGTTATGTTTCAAATGTTTCGTATGTTTGACATGTTTTGGAAAATTGACATTTTTCGGATGTTTCGTATGTTTGACATGTTTCGGGTGTTTGTTATGTTTCGGATGTTTCGTATGTTAGACATTTTTCGGGTTTTTGACATGTATCGGATGTTTCGTATATTTGACATGTTTCGGATGTTTCGTATGTTGGACATGTTTCGGGTGTTTGACATGTTTCGGATGTTTCGTATGTTTGACATGTTTCGGATGTTTCGGATGTTTGACATGTTTTGGGTGTTTGACATGTTTCGGATGTTTCGTATGTTTGACATGTTTAGGGTGTTTGACATGTTTCGAATGTTTCGTATGTTTGACATGTTTCGGGTGTTTGACATGTTTCGGATGTTTCGTATGTTTGACATGTTTCGGATGTTTGACATGTTTTGGGTGTTTGACATGTTTCGGATGTTTTGTATGTTTGACATGTTTAGGGTGTTTGACATGGTTTGACATGTTTCGGATGTTTCGTATGTTTGACATGTTTCGGATGTTTCGGATGTTTGACATGTTTTGGGTGTTTGACATGTTTCGGATGTTTCGTATGTTTGACATGTTTAGGGTGTTTGACATGTTTCGAATGTTTCGTATGTTTGACATGTTTCGGGTGTTTGACATGTTTCGGATGTTTCGTATGTTTGACATGTTTCGGATGTTTGACATGTTTTGGGTGTTTGACATGTTTCGGATGTTTTGTATGTTTGACATGTTTAGGGTGTTTGACATGTTTCGAATGTTTCGGGTGTTAGACATGTTTCGGGTGTTTCACATGTTTTGAATGTTTCGTATGTTTGACAAGTTTTGGGTGTTTCACATGTTTCGGATGTTTCGTATGTATGACATGTTTCAGGTGTTTGACATGTTTTGTATGTTTCGTATTTTTGACATGTTTCGGATGTTTCGTATGTTTGACATGTTTCGAATGTTTGACATGTTTCAGATGTTTCGTATGTTTGACATGTTTCGTATGTTTGACATGTTTTGGGTGTTTGACATGTTTTTGGGTGTTTCACTAGTTTCGGATGTTTCGTATGTTTGACATGTTTCGGGTGTTTGACATGTCTGAATGGATACAATTCTATTGTGCGTAACAGTGAGACAAAATGACAAGTTTTCTATTTATATAAACTAAATATTAAACTTAAAATTGGTAGATTTTTTTAATGTACTATATTCAAAAAAAACTATAAATTGTCCCAAAAAATGAATAAAATTTGTTGTTTGTTTGTAAAATTGTTATAATAATGACTTTTAAAATCAATTTATTACATTTATGCAAATTTAAGTTTCTACTGAAAAATTAAATTTATTTTTAAAAAAAATGCTAATTTTTCTTATTTAAGCAACTATAGAGTTCTCTATGTCTTTGTACTACAAAAATACAAAACGGTAGGGTCATTCTTAGCAGGATGAATAACTCTTGAAAAAGATGTCATCTATTTTTAATCTATATAAATAATACTAGATTTAGAACTCTGAAGGTCAAATATGCCGTCAGCATTAAAAATGCATTTTTATTTTACTAATAATGTTTTAAAACATATACAATTGAATACTTTATATAAAATTCAACATTTTTAGGCAGCATTTTTAAAAATTAGATTGATCTTTCAGTAAGAAAATTTGATTAAAGTGTTTTTCATAAATAACGTATATTTTCTATTGTTACTTGTGCCGCGTGGCAGTTGTGTAGAACATTGGCTTTTCATGGCAAAGGTAGTGAGTTCAAGTCCCCGACGATGTATAATTTTTTTTTGTTTTTTTTTTTCTTCATTTTTTAAACAAATAAATAACTGTATTAGGATATTCTAAAACTTGCAATTTTGTCCGAAAATATATTTAGTGCTTATCTCTTTACAAACAAAATTTTTTCATTCCTTTGATTTAGCAGTTATCTCATCACAGATCAAAAGAGAGGCCTTATAGTCTATTAACTCTGATCATCTCGCTTATCATGTTTTTTTTATTTATAATTCTTTTGCTGCTGTCAATTGGTGAAAGCAACAGCCAGAAATTGATACTAAAGTCAAATTACATACATGTTGAAAGTTTTTACCAAAGTCAAATATTCTCAGCAGGATATCATTTTTTTAACTACAGAAAATATAGAAAATATCTAGAAAAAATTTGAACAACAAGTGGAATGCCACCGATATATATTACAATACTTTTGATATGTTTGTGGATTACAGTTGCAGCAAGCGTTCTTAGGATAGAACAAGGCTAATTTCATAACATTATAAACTCTCCCTTTCTTGACAATTTTTGATTGTCTACCTTGATACCGGGGACACTATTTCCTTATCGCCAAGTAACTATCATGTTTGCTAGAGTCGGAGGGATACGATATTATTATTTTACGTATACTTATGGCAATTATCCGAAACATCCGAAACATGTCAAATATCCGAAACATCCGAAACATGTCAAACACCTGAAACATGTCAAACATACGAAACATCCGAAACATGTCATACACTCTAAACATGTCAAACATACGAAACATCCAAAACATGTCAAACATACGAAACATCTGAAACATGTCAAACACCCGAAACATGTCAAACATACGAAACATCCGAAACATGTCAAACATACGAAACATCTGAAACATGTCAAATACACGAAAAATGTCAAACATACGAAACATCCGAAACAAGTGAAACACCCAAAACATGTCAAACACCCAAAACATGTCAAACATACAAAACATGTCAAACATACGAAACATCCGAAACATGTCAAACACCCCAAACATGTCAAACATACGAAACATCTGAAACATGTCAAACATTCGAAACATGTCAAACATACGAAACATCCGAAACATGTCAAACATACGAAACTTACAAAACATGTCAAACACCTGAAACATGTCATACATACGAAACATCCGAAACATGTGAAAAACCCAAAACAGGTCAAACATACGAAACATTCAAAACATGTGAAACACCCGAAACATGTCTAATATACGAAACATTCGAAACATGTCAAACACCATAAACATGTCAAACATACGAAACATCCGAAACATGTCAAACACCCAAAACATGTCAAACATCCGAAACATCCGAAACATGTCAAACATACGAAACATCCGAAACATGTCAAACACCCGAAACATGTCAAACATACGAAACATCCGAAACATGTCAAACATACGAAACATCCGAAACATGTCATAAACCCGAAAAATGTCAAACATACGAAACATCCGAAACATAACAAACACCCGAAACATGTCAAACATACGAAACATCCGAAAAATGTCAATTTTCCAAAACATGTCAAACATACGAAACATTTGAAACATAACAAACACCAGAAACATGTCAAACATACGAAACATCTGAAAAATGTCAAGCACCCGAAACATATCAAGCATACAAAATATTCGAAACATGTTAAACATCCGAAACATGTCAATATACGAAACATCCGAAACATGTCAAACACCCAAAATATGTCAAACATACGAAACATCCGAAACATGTCAAACATCCGAAACATGTTAAACAGCCTAAACATGTCAAACATATGAGACATCCGAAACATGTCAAACACCTGTAACATGTTAAACATACGAAACATCCGAAACATGTCAAACACTCTAGACATTTCAAACATACGAAACATTCGAAACATGTCAAACATACGAAACATCTGAAACATGTCAAACACCCGAAACACGTCAAACATACGAAACATCCGAAACTAGTGAAACACCCAAAACATGTCAAACACCCGAAACATGTCAAACATACGAAACATGTCAAACAAACGAAACATCCGAAACATGTCAAACACCCGAAACATGTCAAACATACGAAACATCTGAAACATGTCAAAAACCCGAAACATGTCAAACATACGAAACATCCGAAACATGTCAAACATACGAAACATACAAAACATGTCAAACACCTGAAACATGTCATACATACGAAACATCCGAAACATGTGAAACACCCAAAACATGTCAAACATACGAAACATTCAAAACATGTGAAACACCCGAAACATGTCTAACATACGAAACATTCTAAACATGTCAAACACCCGAAACATGTCAAACATACGAAACATTCGAAACATGTCAAATACCCCAAACATGTCAAACATCCGAAACATCCGAAACATGTCAAACATACGAAACATCCGAAACATGTCAAACACCCGAAACATGTCAAACATACGAAACATCCGAAACATGTCAAACATACGAAACATCCGAAACATGTCAAAAACCCGAAACATGTCAAACATACAAAACATTCGAAACATGTTAAACATCCGAAACATGTCAATATACGAAACATCCAAAACATGTCAAACACCCGTAATATGTCAAACATACGAAACATCCAAAACATGTCAAACATCCGAAACATGTTAAACAGCCTAAACATGTCAAACATATGAGACATCCGAAACATGTCAAACACCTGAAACATGTCAAACATACGAAACATCCTAAACATGTCAAACACTCTAAACATGTCAAAACATGTCAAACACCCGTAATATGTCAAACATACGAAACATCCAAAACATGTCAAACATCCGAAACATGTTAAACAGCCTAAACATGTCAAACATATGAGACATCCGAAACATGTCAAACACCTGAAACATGTCAAACATACGAAACATCCTAAACATGTCAAACACTCTAAACATGTCAAACATATGAAACATGTCAAACATACGAAACATCTGAAACATGTCAAACACCCGAAACATGTTAAACATACAAAACATCCGAAACATGTCAAACACCCGAAACATGTCAAACATACGAAACATCCGAAACATGTCAAACATACGAAACATCCGAAACATGTCAAACACTCTAAACATGTCAAACATACGAAACATCCAAAACATGTCAAACATACGAAACATCTGAAACATGTCAAACAACCGAAACATGTCAAACATACGAAACATCCGAAACTAGTGAAACACCCAAAACATGTCAAACACCCAAAACATGTCAAACATACAAAACATGACAAACATACGAAACATCCGAAACATGTCAAACACCCCAAACATGTCAAACATACGAAACATCTGAAACATGTCAAACATTCGAAACATGTCAAACATACGAAACATCCGAAACATGTCAAACATACGAAACATACAAAACATGTCAAACACCTGAAACATGTCATACATACGAAACATCCGAAACATGTGAAACACCCAAAACAGGTCAAACATACGAAACATTCAAAACATGTGAAACACCCGAAACATGTCTAATATACGAAACATTCGAAACATGTCAAACACCCTAAACATGTCAAACATACGAAACATCCGAAACATGTCAAACACCCAATACATGTCAAACATCCGAAACATCCGAAACATGTCAAACATACGAAACATCCGAAACATGTCAAACACACGAAACATGTCAAACATACGAAACATCCGAATTATGTCAAACATACGAAACATCCGAAACATGTCAAAAACCCGAAAAATGTCAAACATACGAAACATCCGAAAAATGTCAGACACCCGAAACATGTCAAACATACGAAACACCCGAAGTATGTCAAACATACCAAACATCCGAAACATGTCAAACAACCTAAACATGTCAAACATTCGAAACATGTCAAACATACAAAGCATCCGAAACAAGTTAAACACCCAAAATATGTCAAACACCCGAAACATGTCAAACACCAGAAACATGTCAGACATTCGAAACATGTCAAACATACGAAACATCCCAAAATTGACAAACACCCGAAACATATCAAACATACGAAATATCCGAAACATGTCAAACACTTAAAATATGTCAAACATACAAAACATCCGAAACAAGTCAAACACCTAAAACATGTCAAACACCCGAAACATGTCAAACATACGAAACATGTAAAATATACGAAACATGTTAAACATACGAAACATCCGAAACATGTCAAACACTCGAAACATGTCAAACTTACGAAACATTCAAAACATAACAAACACCCAAAACATGTCAAACATACGAAACATCCGAAAAATGTCAATTTTCCAAAACATGTCAAACATATGAAACATTTGAAACATAACAAACACCCGAAACATGTCAAACATACGAAATATCCGAAAAATGTCAAGCACCCGAAATATATCAAACATACAAAAAACATGTCAAACAACCGAAACAAATCAAACATACAAAAACATCCGAAACATGTCAAACACCCAAAACATGTCAATCACCCGAAACATGTCAAACATACGAAACATGTCAAACATACGAAACATCTGAAACTAGTCAAACACCCAAAACATGTCAAACACCCGAAACATGTCAAACATACGAAACATGTCAAACATACGAAACGTCCGAAACATGTCAAACACCCGAAACATGTAAAACATACGAAACATCTGAAACATGTCGAACATACGAAACATACAAAACATGTCAAACACCTGAAACATGTCATACATACGAAACATCCAAAACATGTGAAACATTCAAAACATGTCAAACATACGAAACATTCAAATATGTGAAACACCCGAAACATGTCTAACATACGAAACATCCGAAACATGTCAAACATACGAAACATCCGAAACATGTCAAACACCCCGAAACATGTCAAACATACGAAACATCCAAAAATTGTTAAACATAAGAAACATCCGAAACATAACAAACACCCGAAACATGTCAAACATACGAAACATTCGAAAAATGTCAATTTTCCAAAACATGTCAAACATACGAAACATTTCAAACATTCGAAACATCCAAAAAAATGTCAAGCACCCGAAACATGTCAAACATACAAAATATTCGAAACATGTCAAACATCCGAAACATGTCAATATACGAAACATTCGAAACATGTCAAACACCCGAAATATGTCAAACATACGAAACATCCGAAACATGTCAAACATCCAAAACATGTTAAACAGCCTAAACATGTCAAAAATATTAGACATCCGAAACATTTTAAACACCTGAAACATGTCAAGCACCCGAAACATGTCAAACATACGAAAACATCTGAAACATGTCAAACACTCTAAACATGTCAAACATACGAAACATCCGAAACATGTCAAAAATACGAAACATCTGAAACATGTCAAACACCCGAAACATGTCAAACATACGAAACATCCGAAAGATGTCAAACATACGAAACATCTGAAACATGTCAAACACCCAAAACATGTCAAACATACGAATCATTTGAAACATGTCAAACACCCGAAACATGTCAAACATACAAAACATCTGAATTATGTCAAACACCGGAAACATGTCAAACATACGAAACATCCGAAACACGTGAAATACTTAAAACATGTCCAACATACGAATTATTCAAAACATGTCAAACACCCGAAACATGTCAAACATACGAAACATTCGAAACATGTCAAACACCCGAAACATGTCAAACATACGAAACATCCGAAACTAGTCAAACACCCAAAACATTTCAAATACCCGAAACATGGAAATAGACGAAAATGTCAAACATTCGAAACATGTCAAACACTCGAAACATGTCAAACATACGAAACATGTCAAACATACGAGACATCTGAAACATGTCAAACACCCGAAATATGTCAAACATACGAAACTTCCGAAACATGTCAAACATACGAAACATGTCAAACACCTGAAACATGTCAAACATACGAAACATCCGAAACATGTCAAACACCCAAAACATGTCAAACATGCGAAACATCCGAAACATGTCAAACACTCTAAACATGTCAAAAATACGAAACATCCGAAACATGTCAAACATACGAAACATCTGAAACATGTCAAACACCCGAAACATGTCAAACATACGAAACATCCGAAACATGTCAAACATACGAAACATCTGAAACATGTCAAACACCCGAAACATGTCAAACATACGAAACATCCGAAACTAGTGAAACACCCAAAACATGTCAAACACCCAAAACATGTCAAACATACGAAACATGTCAAACATACGAAACATCTGAAACATGTCAAACATTCGAAACATGTCAAACATACGAAACATCCGAAACAAGTCAAAAATACGAAACATACAAAACATGTCAAACACCTGAAACATGTCATACATACGAAACATCCGAAACATGTGAAACACCCAAAACTGGTCAAACATACGAAACATTCAAAACATGTGAAACACCCGAAACATGTCTAACATACGAAACATTCGAAACATGTCAAACACCCTAAACATGTCAAACATACGAAACATCCGAAACATGTCAAACACCCAAAACATGTCAAACATCCGAAACATCCGAAACATGTCAAACATACGAAACATCCGAAACATGTCAAACACCCGAAACATGTCAAACATACGAAACATCCGAAACATGTCAAACATACGAAACATCCGAAACATGTCAAAAACCCGAAAAATGTCAAACATACGAAACATCCGAAACATAACAAACACCCGAAACATGTCAAACATACGAAACATCCGAAAAATGTCAATTTTCCAAAACATGTCAAACATACGAAACATTTGAAACATAACAAACACCAGAAACATGTCAAACATACGAAACATCTGAAAAATGTCAAGCACCCGAAACATATCAAGCATACAAAATATTCGAAACATGTTAAACATCCGAAACATGTCAATATACGAAACATCCGAAACATGTCAAACACCCAAAATATGTCAAACATACGAAACATCCGAAACATGTCAAACATCCGAAACAGCCTAAGCATGTCAAACATATGAGACATCCGAAACATGTCAAACACCTGTAACATGTTAAACATACGAAACATCCGAAACATGTCAAACACTCTAGACATGTCAAACATACGAAACATCCGAAACATGTCAAACATACGAAACATCTGAAACATGTCAAACACCCGAAACACGTCAAACATACGAAACATCCGAAACTAGTGAAACACCCAAAACATGTCAAACACCCGAAACATGTCAAACATACGAAACATGTCAAACAAACGAAACATCCGAAACATGTCAAACACCCGAAACATGTCAAACATACGAAACATCTGAAACATGTCAAAAACCCGAAATATGTCAAACATACGAAACATCCGAAACATGTCAAACATACGAAACATACAAAACATGTCAAACACCTGAAACATGTCATACATACGAAACATCCGAAACATGTGAAACACCCAAAACATGTCAAACATACGAAACATTCAAAACATGTGAAACACCCGAAACATGTCTAACATACGAAACATTCTAAACATGTCAAACACCCGAAACATGTCAAACATACGAAACATTCGAAACATGTCAAATACCCCAAACATGTCAAACATCCGAAACATCTGAAACATGTCAAACATACGAAACATCCGAAACATGTCAAACACCCGAAACATGTCAAACATACGAAACATCCGAAACATGTCAAACATACAAAACATCCGAAACATGTCAAAAACCCGAAACATGTCAAACATACAAAACATTCGAAACATGTTAAACATCCGAAACATGTCAATATACGAAACATCCGAAACATGTCAAACACCCGTAATATGTCAAACATACGAAACATCCAAAACATGTCAAACATCCGAAACATGTTAAACAGCCTAAACATGTCAAACATATGAGACATCCGAAACATGTCAAACACCTGAAACATGTCAAACATACGAAACATCCGAAACATGTCAAACACTCTAAACATGTCAAAAATACGAAACATGTCAAACATACGAAACATCCGAAACATGTCAAACACCCGAAACATGTTAAACATACAAAACATCCGAAACATGTCAAACACCCGAAACATGTCAAACATACGAAACATCCGAAACATGTCAAACATACGAAACATCCGAAACATGTCAAACACTCTAAACATGTCAAACATACGAAACATCCAAAACATGTCAAACATACGAAACATCTGAAACATGTCAAACACCCGAAACATGTCAAACATACGAAACATCCGAAACTAGTGAAACACCCAAAACATGTCAAACACCCAAAACATGTCAAACATACAAAACATGACAAACATACGAAACATCCGAAACATGTCAAACACCCCAAACATGTCAAACATACGAAACATCTGAAACATGTCAAAAACCCGAAACATGTCAAACATACGAAACATCCGAAACATGTCAAACATACGAAACATACAAAACATGTCAAACACCTGAAACATGTCATACATACGAAACATCCGAAACATGTGAAACACCCAAAACATGTCAAACATACGAAACATTCAAAACATGTGAAACACCTGAAACATGTCTAACATACGAAACATTCTAAACATGTCAAACACCCGAAACATGTCAAACATACGAAACATTCGAAACATGTCAAATACCCCAAACATGTCAAACATCCGAAACATCCGAAACATGTCAAACATACGAAACATCCGAAACATGTCAAACACCCGAAACATGTCAAACATACGAAACATCCGAAACATGTCAAACATACGAAACATCCGAAACATGTCAAAAACCCGAAACATGTCAAACATACAAAACATTCGAAACATGTTAAAAATCCGAAACATGTTAATATACGAAACATCCAAAACATGTCAAACACCCGTAATATGTCAAACATACGAAACATCCAAAACATGTCAAACATCCGAAACATGTTAAACAGCCTAAACATGTCAAACATATGAGACATCCGAAACATGTCAAACACCTGAAACATGTCAAACATACGAAACATCCTAAACATGTCAAACACTCTAAACATGTCAAACATATGAAACATGTCAAACATACGAAACATCTGAAACATGTCAAACACCCGAAACATGTTAAACATACAAAACATCCGAAACATGTCAAACACCCGAAACATGTCAAACATACGAAACATCCGAAACATGTCAAACATACGAAACATCCGAAACATGTCAAACACTCTAAACATGTCAAACATACGAAACATCCAAAACATGTCATACATACGAAACATCTAAAACATGTCAAACAACCGAAACATGTCAAACATACGAAACATCCGAAACTAGTGAAACACCCAAAACATGTCAAACACCCAAAACATGTCAAACATACAAAACATGACAAACATACGAAACATCCGAAACATGTCAAACACCCCAAACATGTCAAACATACGAAACATCTGAAACATGTCAAACATTCGAAACATGTCAAACATACGAAACATCCGAAACATGTCAAACATACGAAACATACAAAACATGTCAAACACCTGAAACATGTCATACATACGAAACATCCGAAACATGTGAAACACCCAAAACAGGTCAAACATACGAAACATTCAAAACATGTGAAACACCCGAAACATGTCTAATATACGAAACATTCGAAACATGTCAAACACCCTAAACATGTCAAACATACGAAACATCCGAAACATGTCAAACACCCAAAACATGTCAAACATCCGAAACATCCGAAACATGTCAAACATACGAAACATCCGAAACATGTCAAACACACGAAACATGTCAAACATACGAAACATCCGAAACATGTCAAACATACGAAACATCCGAAACATGTCAAAAACCCGAAAAATGTCAAACATACGAAACATCCGAAAAATGTCAGACACCCGAAACATGTCAAACATACGAAACACCCGAAGTATGTCAAACATACCAAACATCCAAAACATGTCAAACAACCTAAACATGTCAAACATTCGAAACATGTCAAACATACAAAGCATCCGAAACAAGTTAAACACCCAAAATATGTCAAACACCCGAAACATGTCAAACACCAGAAACATGTCAGACATTCGAAACATGTCAAACATACGAAACATCCCAAAATTGACAAACACCCGAAACATATCAAACATACGAAATATCCGAAACATGTCAAACACTTAAAATATGTCAAACATACAAAACATCCGAAACAAGTCAAACACCTAAAACATGTCAAACACCCGAAACATGTCAAACATACGAAACATGTAAAATATACGAAACATGTTAAACATACGAAACATCCGAAACATGTCAAACACTCGAAACATGTCAAACTTACGAAACATTCAAAACATAACAAACACCCAAAACATGTCAAACATACGAAACATCCGAAAAATGTAAATTTTCCAAAACATGTCAAACATATGAAACATTTGAAACATAACAAACACCCGAAACATGTCAAACATACGAAACATCCGAAAAATGTCAAGCACCCGAAATATATCAAACATACAAAACATTCGAAATATGTTAAACATCCGAAACATGTCAATATACGAAACATCCGAAACATGTCAAACACACGAAATATGTCAAACATACGAAACATCCGAAACATGTCAAACATCCGAAACATGTTAAACAGCCTAAACATGTCAAACATATGAGACATCCGAAACATGTCAAACACTCCAAACATGTCAAACATACGAAACATCAGAAACATGTCAAACATACGAAACATCTGAAAAATGTCAAACACCCGAAAGATGTCAAACATACGAAACATCCGAAACATGTCAAACATACGAAACATCTGAAACATGTCAAACACCCGAAACATGTCAAACATACGAATCATTTGAAACATGTCAAACACCCGAAACATGTCAAACATACAAAACATCTGAATTATGTCAAACACCCGAAACATGTCAAACATACGAAACATCCGAAACATGTCAAACATACGAAACATGTCAAACATACGAAACATGTCAAACACCTGAAACATGTCAAACATACGAAACATCCGAAACATGTCAAACACCCAAAACATGTCAAACATGCGAAACATGTCAAACATACGAAACATTCAAAACATGTCAAACACCCGAAACAAGTCAAACATACAAAAACATCCGAAACATGTCAAACACCCAAAACATGTCAATCACCCGAAACATGTCAAACATACGAAACATGTCAAACATACGAAACATCCGAAACTAGTCAAACACCCAAAACATGTCAAACACCCGAAACATGTCAAACATACGAAACATGTCAAACATACGAAACGTCCGAAACATGTCAAACACCCGAAACATGTAAAACATACGAAACATCTGAAACATGTCGAACATACGAAACATACAAAACATGTCAAACACCTGAAACATGTCATACATACGAAACATCCAAAACATGTGAAACATTCAAAACATGTCAAACATACGAAACATTCAAATATGTGAAACACCCGAAACATGTCTAACATACGAAACATCCGAAACATGTCAAACATACGAAACATCCGAAACATGTCAAACACCCGAAACATATCAAACATACGAAACATCCAAAAATTGTTAAACATAAGAAACATCCGAAACATAACAAACACCCGAAACATGTCAAACATACGAAACATTCGAAAAATGTCAATTTTCCAAAACATGTCAAACATACGAAACATTTCAAACATTCGAAACATCCAAAAAATGTCAAGCACCCGAAACATGTCAAACATACAAAATATTCGAAACATGTCAAACATCCGAAACATGTCAATATACGAAACATTCGAAACATGTCAAACACCCGAAATATGTCAAACATACGAAACATCCGAAACATGTCAAACATCCAAAACATGTTAAACAGCCTAAACATGTCAAAAATATTAGACATCCGAAACATTTTAAACACCTGAAACATGTCAAGCACCCGAAACATGTCAAACATACGAAACATCTGAAACATGTCAAACACTCTAAACATGTCAAACATACGAAACATCCGAAACATGTCAAAAATACGAAACATCTGAAACATGTCAAACACCCGAAACATGTCAAACATACGAAACATCCGAAAGATGTCAAACATACGAAACATCTGAAACATGTCAAACACCCAAAACATGTCAAACATACGAATCATTTGAAACATGTCAAACACCCGAAACATGTCAAACATACAAAACATCTGAATTATGTCAAACACAGGAAACATGTCAAACATACGAAACATCCGAAACACGTGAAATACTTAAAACATGTCCAACATACGAATTATTCAAAACATGTCAAACACCCGAAACATGTCAAACATACGAAACATTCGAAACATGTAAAACACCCGAAACATGTCAAACATACGAAACATCCGAAACTAGTCAAACACCCAAAACATTTCAAATACCCGAAACATGGCAAATAGACGAAAATGTCAAACATTCGAAACATGTCAAACACTCGAAACATGTCAAACATACGAAAAATGTCAAACATACGAGACATCTGAAACATGTCAAACACCCGAAATATGTCAAACATACGAAACTTCCGAAACATGTCAAACATACGAAACATGTCAAACACCTGAAACATGTCAAACATACGAAACATCCGAAACATGTCAAACACCCAAAACATGTCAAACATGCG
Organism: Biomphalaria sudanica; assembly: GCA_036873155.1. Classification (NCBI taxonomy): domain Eukaryota; kingdom Metazoa; phylum Mollusca; class Gastropoda; family Planorbidae; genus Biomphalaria; species Biomphalaria sudanica. The sequence continues at coordinate 136,767 of JAZGLO010006587.1, read as the reverse complement.
AAACATCCGAAACATGTCAAACACTCTAAACATGTCAAAAATACGAAACATCCGAAACATGTCAAACATACGAAACATCTGAAACATGTCAAACACCCGAAACATGTCAAACATACGAAACATCCGAAACATGTCAAACATACGAATTATCTGAAACATGTCAAACACCCGAAACATGTCAAACATACGAAACATCCGAAACTAGTGAAACACCCAAAACATGTCAAACACCCAAAACATGTCAAACATACGAAACATGTCAAACATACGAAACATCTAAAACATGTCAAACATTCGAAACATGTCAAACATACGAAACATCCGAAACATGTCAAAAATACGAAACATACAAAACATGTCAAACACCTGAAACATGTCATACATACGAAACATCCGAAACATGTGAAACACCCAAAACTGGTCAAACATACGAAACATTCAAAACATGTGAAACACCCGAAACATGTCTAACATACGAAACATTCTAAACATGTCAAACACCCGAAACATGTCAAACATACGAAACATCCGAAACATGTCAAACACCCAAAACATGTCAAACATCCGAAACATCCGAAACATGTCAAACATACGAAACATCCGAAACATGTCAAACACCCGAAACATGTCAAACATACGAAACATCCGAAACATGTCAAACATACGAAACATCCGAAACATGTCAAAAACCCGAAAAATGTCAAACATACGAAACATCCGAAACATAACAAACACCCGAAACATGTCAAACATACGAAACATCCGAAAAATGTCAATTTTCCAAAACATGTCAAACATACGAAACATTTGAAACATAACAAACACCAGAAACATGTCAAACATACGAAACATCTAAAAAATGTCAAGCACCCGAAACATATCAAGCATACAAAATATTCGAAACATGTTAAACATCCGAAACATGTCAATATACGAAACATCCGAAACATGTCAAACACCCAAAATATGTCAAACATACGAAACATCCGAAACATGTCAAACATCCGAAACATGTTAGACAGCCTAAGCATGTCAAACATATGAGACATCCGAAACATGTCAAACACCTGTAACATGTTAAACATACGAAAATTCCGAAACATGTCAAACACTCTAGACATGTCAAACATACGAAACATCCGAAAAATGTCAAACATACGAAACATCTGAAACATGTCAAACACCCGAAACACGTCAAACATACGAAACATCCGAAACTAGTGAAACACCCAAAACATGTCAAACACCCGAAACATGTCAAACATACGAAACATGTCAAACAAACGAAACATCCGAAACATGTCAAACACCCGAAACATGTCAAACATACGAAACATCTGAAACATGTCAAAAACCCGAAATATGTCAAACATACGAAACATCCGAAACATGTCAAACATACGAAACATACAAAACATGTCAAACACCTGAAACATGTCATACATACGAAACATCCGAAACATGTGAAACACCCAAAACATGTCAAACATACGAAACATTCAAAACATGTGAAACACCCGAAACATGTCTAACATACGAAACATTCTAAACATGTCAAACACCCGAAACATGTCAAACATACGAAACATTTGAAACATGTCAAATACCCCAAACATGTCAAACATCCGAAACATCCGAAACATGTCAAACATACGAAACATCCGAAACATGTCAAACACCCGAAACATGTCAAACATACGAAACATCCGAAACATGTCAAACATACGAAACATCCGAAACATGTCAAAAACCCGAAACATGTCAAACATACAAAACATTCGAAACATGTTTAACATCCGAAACATGTCAATATACGAAACATCCGAAACATGTCAAACACCCGTAATATGTCAAACATACGAAACATCCAAAACATGTCAAACATCCGAAACATGTTAAACAGCCTAAACATGTCAAACATATGAGACATCCGAAACATGTCAAACACCTGAAACATGTCAAACATACGAAACATCCGAAACATGTCAAACACTCTAAACATGTCAAAAATACGAAACATGTCAAACATACGAAACATGCGAAACATGTCAAACACCCGAAACATGTTAAACATACAAAACATCCGAAACATGTCAAACACCCGAAACATGTCAAACATACGAAACATCCGAAACATGTCAAACATACGAAACATCCGAAACATGTCAAACACTCTAAAATGGTCAAACATACGAAACATCCAAAACATGTCAAACATACGAAACATCTGAAACATGTCAAACACCCGAAACATGTCAAACATACGAAACATCCGAAACTAGTGAAACACCCAAAACATGTCAAACACCCAAAACATGTCAAACATACAAAACATGACAAACATACGAAACATCCGAAACATGTCAAACACCCCAAACATGTCAAACATACGAAACATCTGAACCATGTCAAACATTCGAAACATGTCAAACATACGAAACATCCGAAACATGTCAAACATACGAAACATACAAAACATGTCAAACACCTGAAACATGTCATACATACGAAACATCCGAAACATGTGAAACACCCAAAACAGGTCAAACATACAAAACATTCAAAACATGTGAAACACCCGAAACATGTCTAATATACGAAACATTCGAAACATGTCAAACACCCTAATCATGTCAAACATACGAAATATCCGAAACATGTCAAACACCCAAAACATGTCAAACATCCGAAACATCCGAAACATGTCAAACATACGAAACATCCGAAACATGTCAAACACCCAAAACATGTCAAACATACGAAACATCCGAAACATGTCAAACATACGAAACATCCGAAACATGTCAAAAACCCGAAAAATGTCAAACATACGAAACATCCGAAACATAACAAACACCCGAAACATGTCAAACATACGAAACATCCGAAAAATGTCAAACACCCTAAACATGTCAAACATACGAAACATCCGAAACATGTCAAACACCCAAAACATGTCAAACATCCGAAACATCCGAAACATGTCAAACATACGAAACATCCGAAACATGTCAAACACCCGAAACATGTCAAACATACGAAACATCCGAAACATGTCAAAAACCCGAAAAATGTCAAACATACGAAACATCCGAAACATAACAAACACCCGAAACATGTCAAACATACGAAACATCCGAAAAATGTCAATTTTCAAAAACATGTCAAACATACGAAACATTTGAAACATAACAAACACCAGAAACATTTCAAACATACGAAACATCTGAAAAATGTCAAGCACCCGAAACATATCAAGCATACAAAATATTCGAAACATGTTAAACATCCGAAACATGTCAATATACGAAACATCCGAAACATGTCAAACACCCAAAATATGTCAAACATACGAAACATCCGAAACATGTCAAACATCCGAAACATGTTAAACAGCCTAAACATGTCAAACATATGAGACATCCGAAACATGTCAAACACCTGTAACATGTCAAACATACAAAGCAACCGAAACAAGTTAAACACCCAAAATATGTCAAACACCCGAAACATGTCAAACACCAGAAACATGTCAGACATTCGAAACATGTTTCGGATGTTTCGTATGTTTGACATGTCTAGAGTGTTTGACATGTTTCGGGTGTTTGACATATTTTGGGTGTTTAACTTGTTTCGGTTGCTTTGTATGTTTCACCCGTTTCGAATGTTTGACATGTTTAGGTTGTTTGACATGTTTCGGATGTTTGGTATGTTTGACATACTTCGGGTGTTTCGTATGTTTGACATGTTTCGGGTGTCTGACATTTTTCGGATGTTTCGTATGTTTGACATTTTTCGGGTTTTTGACATGTTTCGGATGTTTCGTATGTTTGACATGTTTCGGATGTTTCGTATGTTTGACATGTTTCGGGTGTTTCACATGTTTTGAATGTTTCGTATGTTTGACCTGTTTTGGGTGTTTCACATGTTTCGGATGTTTCGTATGTATGACATGTTTCAGGTGTTTGACATGTTTTGTATGTTTCGTATGTTTGACATGTTTCGGATGTTTCGTATGTTTGACATGTTTCGAATGTTTGACATGTTTCAGATGTTTCGTATGTTTGACATGTTTGGGGTGTTTGACATGTTTCGGATGTTTCGTATGTTTGTCATGTTTTGTATGTTTGACATGTTTTGGGTGTTTGACATGTTTTGGGTGTTTCACTAGTTTCGGATGTTTCGTATATTTGACATGTTTCGGGTGTTTGACATGTTTCAGATGTTTCGTATGTTTGACATGTTTTGGATGTTTCGTATGTTTGACATGTTTCGGGTGTTTGACATGTTTCGGATGTTTTGTATGTTTAACATGTTTCGGGTGTTTGACATGTTTCAGATGTTTCGTATGTTTGACATGTTTCGTATGTTTGACATGTTTAGAGTGTTTGACATGTTTCGGATGTTTCGTATGTTTGACATGTTTCAGGTGTTTGACATGTTTCGGATGTCTCATATGTTTGACATGTTTAGGCTGTTTAACATGTTTCGGATGTTTGACATGTTTTGGATGTTTCGTATGTTTGACATATTACGGGTGTTTGACATGTTTCGGATGTTTCGTATGTTTGACATGTTTTGGATGTTTCGTATGTTTGACATGTTTAGAGTGTTTGACATGTTTCGGATGTTTCGTATGTTTGACATGTTTCGGATGTTTCGTATGTTTGACATGTTTCGGGTGTTTGACATGTTTCGGATGTTTTGTATGTTTAACATGTTTCGGGTGTTTGACATTTTTCAGATGTTTCGTATGTTTGACATGTTTCGTATGTTTGACATGTTTAGAGTGTTTGACATGTTTCGGATGTTTCGTATGTTTGACATTTTTCGGGTTTTTGACATGTTTCGGATGTTTCGTATGTTTGACATGTTTCGGATGTTTCGTATGTTTGACATGTTTCGGGGGTTTCACATGTTTTGAATGTTTCGTATGTTTGACCTGTTTTGGGTGTTTCACATGTTTCGGATGTTTCGTATGTATGACATGTTTCAGGTGTTTGACATGTTTTGTATGTTTCGTATGTTTGACATGTTTCGGATGTTTCGTATGTTTGACATGTTTCGAATGTTTGACATGTTTCAGATGTTTCGTATGTTTGACATGTTTGGGGTGTTTGACATGTTTCGGATGTTTCGTATGTTTGTCATGTTTTGTATGTTTGACATGTTTTGGGTGTTTGACATGTTTTGGGTGTTTCACTAGTTTCGGATGTTTCGTATATTTGACATGTTTCGGGTGTTTGACATGTTTCAGATGTTTCGTATGTTTGACATGTTTTGGATGTTTCGTATGTTTGACATGTTTCGGGTGTTTGACATGTTTCGGATGTTTTGTATGTTTAACATGTTTCGGGTGTTTGACATGTTTCAGATGTTTCGTATGTTTGACATGTTTCGTATGTTTGACATGTTTAGAGTGTTTAACATGTTTCGGATGTTTCGTATGTTTGACATGTTTCAGGTGTTTGACATGTTTCGGATGTCTCATATGTTTGACATGTTTAGGCTGTTTAACATGTTTCGGATGTTTGACATGTTTTGGATGTTTCGTATGTTTGACATATTACGGGTGTTTGACATGTTTCGGATGTTTCGTATGTTTGACATGTTTTGGATGTTTCGTATGTTTGACATGTTTAGAGTGTTTGACATGTTTCGGATGTTTCGTATGTTTGACATGTTTCGGATGTTTCGTATGTTTGACATGTTTCGGGTGTTTGACATGTTTCGGATGTTTTGTATGTTTAACATGTTTCGGGTGTTTGACATTTTTCAGATGTTTCGTATGTTTGACATGTTTCGTATGTTTGACATGTTTAGAGTGTTTGACATGTTTCGGATGTTTCGTATGTTTGACATGTTTCAGGTGTTTGACATGTTTCGGATGTCTCATATGTTTGACATGTTTAGGCTGTTTAACATGTTTCGGATGTTTGACATGTTTCGGATGTTTCGTATATTGACATGTTTCAGATGTTTAACATGTTTCGAATGTTTTCTATGTTTGACATGTTTCGGGTTTTTGACATGTTTCGGATGTTTCGTATGTTTGACATGTTTCGGATGTTTCGTATGTTTGACATGTTTCGGGTGTTTGACATGTTTCGGATGTTTCGTATGTTTGACATGTTTCGGATGTTTCGGATGTTTGACATGTTTAAGGTATTTGACATGTTTCGAATGTTTCGTATGTTTGACATGTTTCGGGTGTTTGACATGTTTAGAATGTTTCGTATGTTAGACATGTTTCGGGTGTTTCACATGTTTTGAATGTTTCGTATGTTTGACATGTTTTGGGTGTTTCACATGTTTCGGATGTTTCGTATGTATGACAAGTTTCACGTGTTTGACATGTTTTGTATGTTTCGTATGTTTGACATGTTTCGGATGTTTCGTATGTTTGACATGTTTCGGGTTTTTGACATGTTTCAGATGTTTCGTATGTTTGACATGTTTCGGGTGTTTGACATGTTTCGGATGTTTCGTTTGTTTGACATGTTTCGTATGTTTGACATGTTTCGGGTGTTTGACATGTTTTGGGTGTTTCACTAGTTTCGGATGTTTCGTATGTTTGACGTGTTTCGGGTGTTTGACATGTTTCAGATGTTTCGTATGTTTGACATGTTTCGGATGTTTCGTATGTTTGACATGTCTAGAGTGTTTGACATGTTTCGGATGTTTCGTATGTTTAACATGTTACAGGTGTTTGACATGTTTCGGATGTCTCATATGTTTGACATGCTTAGGCTGTTTAACATGTTTTGGATGTTTGACATGTTTCGGATGTTTCGTATGTTTGACATATTTTGGGTGTTTGACATGTTTCGGATGTTTCGTATATTGACATGTTTCGGATGTTTAACATGTTTCGAATATTTTGTATGCTTGATATGTTTCGGGTGCTTGACATTTTTCAGATGTTTCGTATGTTTGACATGTTTCGGATGTTTCGTATGTTTGACATGTTTCGGGTGTTTGACATGTTACAGATGTTTCGTATGTTTGACATGTTTCGGATGTTTCGTATTTTTGACATGTTTAGAGTGTTTGACATGTTTCGGATGTTTCGCATGTTTGACATGTTTTGGGTGTTTGACATGTTTCGGATGTTTCGTATGTTTGACATGTTTCAGGTGTTTGACATGTTTCGTATGTTTGACATGTTTCGGATGTTTCGTATGTTTGACATATTTCGGGTGTTTGACATGTTTCAGATGTCTCGTATGTTTGACATGTTTCGGGTGTTTGACATGTTTCGGATGTTTCGTATGTTTGACATGTTTCGAGTGTTTGACATGTTTCGAATGTTTGACATTTTCGTCTATTTGCCATGTTTCGTATGTTTGACATATTTCGGGTGTTTGACATGTTTCGAATATTTCGTATATTGACATGTTTCGGATGTTTGACATGTTTCGAATATTTTGTATGTTTGACATGTTTCGGGTGCTTGACATTTTTCGGATGTTTCGTATGTTTAAAATGTTTCGTATATTTGACATGTTTTGGAAAATTGACATTTTTCGAATGTTTCGTATGTTTGATATGTTTCGGGTGTTTGTTATGTTTCGGATGTTTCTTATGTTTAACAATTTTTGGATGTTTTGTATGTTTGACATGTTTCGGGTGTTTGACATGTTTCGGATGTTTCTTATGTTTGACATGTTTCGGATGTTTCGTATGTTAGACATATTTCGGGTGTTTCACATATTTGAATGTTTCGTATGTTTGACATGTTTTGAATGTTTCACATGTTTTGGATGTTTAGTATGTTTGACATGTTTCAGGTGTTTGACATGTTTTGTATGTTTCGTATGTTCGACATGTTTCAGATGTTTCGTATGTTTGACATGTTTCGGGTGTTTGACATGTTTCGGATGTTTCGTATGTTTGACATGTTTCGTATGTTTGACATGTTTCGAGTGTTTGACATGTTTTGGGTGTTTGACTAGTTTCGGATGTTTCATATGTTTGACATGTTTCGTATGTTTGACATGTTTCGGGTGTTTGACATGTTTCGGGTGTTTGACATGTTTTGAATGTTTCGTATGTTTGACATGTTTCGCATGTTTGACATGTTTTGGGTGTTTGACATGTTTCGGATGTTTCGTATGTTTGACATGTTTCAGGTGTTTGACATGTTTCGTATGTTTGACATGTTTCGGGTGTTTGACATGTTTCAAATGATTCGTATGTTTGACATGTTTTTGGGTGTTTGACATGTTTCAGATATTTCGTATGTTTGACATGTTTCGGATGTTTCGTTTGTTTGACATGTTTAGAGTGTTTGACATGTTTCGGATGTTTCGGATGTTTGACATGTTTCGGGTGTTTGACATGTTTCAGGTGATTGACATGTTTCAGATGTTTCGTATGTTTGAAATATTTCGGGTGTTTGACATGTTTCAGATGTTTCGTATGTTTGAAATATTTCGGGTGTTTGACATGTTTCGGATGTTTCGTATGTTTGACATGTTTCGTATGTTTGACATGTTTCGAGTGTTTGACATGTTTTGGGTGTTTCACTAGTTTCGGATGTTTCGTATGTTTGACATGTTTCGTATGTTTGACATGTTTCGGGTGTTTGACATGTTTTGAGTGTTTGACTAGTTTCGGATGTTTCGTATGTTTGACATGTTTCGGGTGTTTGACATAATTCAGATGTTTTGTATGTTTGACAAGTTTCGGGTGTTTGACATGTTTCGGATGTTTCGTATGTTTGACATGTTTCGGGTGTTTGACATGTTTCGAATGATTCGTATGTTTGACATGTTTCGGGTGTTTGACATGTTTCAGATGTTTCGTATAATTAACATGTTTCTGATGTTTCGTATGTTTCACAAGTTTCGGGTGTTTGACATGTTTCGGATGTTTCGTATGTTTGACATGTTTCGGGTGTTTGATATGTTTTGGGCGTTTGACATGTTTCGGATGTTTCGTATGTTTGACATGTTTCAGGTGTTTGACATGTTTTGTATGTTTCGTATGTTTGACATGTTTCGGATGTTTCGTATGTTTGACATGTTTCGGGTGTTTGACATAATTCAGATGTTTTGTATGTTTGACATGTTTCGGATGTTTGACATGTTTTTAAATGATTCGTATGTTTGACATGTTTCGGGTGTTTGACATGTTTCAGATGTTTCGTATGTTTGACATGTTTCGGATGTTTCGTATGTTTGACATCTTTCGGGTGTTTGACATGTTTCAGATGTTTCGTATGTTTGACATGTTTCGGATGTCTCATATGTTTGACATGTTTAGGCTGTTTAACATGTTTCGGATGTTTGACATGTTTCGGATGTTTCGTATGTTTGACATGTTTCGGGTGTTTGACATGTTTCAGATGTTTCGTATTTTTGACATGTTTCGGATGTTTCGTATGTTTGACATGTTTAGAGTGTTTAACATGTTTCGGATGTTTCGTATGTTTGACATGTTTAGGCTGTTTAACATGTTTTGGATGTTTGACATGTTTCGGATGTTTCGTATGTTTGACATATTTCGGGTGTTTGACATGTTTCGAATGTTTCGTATATTGACATGTTTCGGATGTTTGACCTGTTTCGAATGTTTTGTATGTTTGACATGTTTCGGATGTCTCATATGTTTGACATGTTTAGGCTGTTTAACATGTTTCGGATGTTTGACATGTTTCGGATGTTTCGTATGTTTGACATGTTTCGGGTGTTTGACATGTTTCAGATGTTTCGTATTTTTGACATGTTTCGGATGTTTCGTATGTTTGACATGTTTAGAGTGTTTGACATGTTTCGGATGTTTCAAATGATTCGTATGTTTGACATGTTTCGGGTGTTTGACATGTTTTGGATGTTTGACATGTTTCGGATGTTTCGTATGTTTGACATATTTCGGATGTTTGACATGTTTCGAATGTTTCGTATATTGACATGTTTCGGATGTTTGACATGTTTCGAATGTTTTGTATGTTTGACATGTTTCGGATGTCTCATATGTTTGACATGTTTAGGCTGTTTAACATCTTTCGGATGTTTGACATGTTTTGTATGTTTCGTATGTTTGACATGTTTCGGATGTTTCGTATGTTTGACATGTTTCGAATGTTTGACATGTTTCAGATGTTTCGTATGTTTGACATGTTTGGGGTGTTTGACATGTTTCGGATGTTTCGTATGTTTGTCATGTTTTGTATGTTTGACATGTTTTGGGTGTTTGACATGTTTTGGGTGTTTCACTAGTTTCGGATGTTTCGTATATTTGACATGTTTCGGGTGTTTGACATGTTTCAGATGTTTCGTATGTTTGACATGTTTTGGATGTTTCGTATGTTTGACATGTTTCGGGTGTTTGACATGTTTCGGATGTTTTGTATGTTTAACATGTTTCGGGTGTTTGACATGTTTCAGATGTTTCGTATGTTTGACATGTTTCGTATGTTTGACATGTTTAGAGTGTTTAACATGTTTCGGATGTTTCGTATGTTTGACATGTTTCAGGTGTTTGACATGTTTCGGATGTCTCATATGTTTGACATGTTTAGGCTGTTTAACATGTTTCGGATGTTTGACATGTTTTGGATGTTTCGTATGTTTGACATATTACGGGTGTTTGACATGTTTCGGATGTTTCGTATGTTTGACATGTTTTGGATGTTTCGTATGTTTGACATGTTTAGAGTGTTTGACATGTTTCGGATGTTTCGTATGTTTGACATGTTTCGGATGTTTCGTATGTTTGACATGTTTCGGGTGTTTGACATGTTTCGGATGTTTTGTATGTTTAACATGTTTCGGGTGTTTGACATTTTTCAGATGTTTCGTATGTTTGACATGTTTCGTATGTTTGACATGTTTAGAGTGTTTGACATGTTTCGGATGTTTCGTATGTTTGACATGTTTCAGGTGTTTGACATGTTTCGGATGTCTCATATGTTTGACATGTTTAGGCTGTTTAACATGTTTCGGATGTTTGACATGTTTCGGATGTTTCGTATATTGACATGTTTCAGATGTTTAACATGTTTCGAATGTTTTCTATGTTTGACATGTTTCGGGTTTTTGACATGTTTCGGATGTTTCGTATGTTTGACATGTTTCGGATGTTTCGTATGTTTGACATGTTTCGGGTGTTTGACATGTTTCGGATGTTTCGTATGTTTGACATGTTTCGGATGTTTCGGATGTTTGACATGTTTAAGGTATTTGACATGTTTCGAATGTTTCGTATGTTTGACATGTTTCGGGTGTTTGACATGTTTAGAATGTTTCGTATGTTAGACATGTTTCGGGTGTTTCACATGTTTTGAATGTTTCGTATGTTTGACATGTTTTGGGTGTTTCACATGTTTCGGATGTTTCGTATGTATGACAAGTTTCACGTGTTTGACATGTTTTGTATGTTTCGTATGTTTGACATGTTTCGGATGTTTCGTATGTTTGACATGTTTCGGGTTTTTGACATGTTTCAGATGTTTCGTATGTTTGACATGTTTCGGGTGTTTGACATGTTTCGGATGTTTCGTTTGTTTGACATGTTTCGTATGTTTGACATGTTTCGGGTGTTTGACATGTTTTGGGTGTTTCACTAGTTTCGGATGTTTCGTATGTTTGACGTGTTTCGGGTGTTTGACATGTTTCAGATGTTTCGTATGTTTGACATGTTTCGGATGTTTCGTATGTTTGACATGTCTAGAGTGTTTGACATGTTTCGGATGTTTCGTATGTTTAACATGTTACAGGTGTTTGACATGTTTCGGATGTCTCATATGTTTGACATGCTTAGGCTGTTTAACATGTTTTGGATGTTTGACATGTTTCGGATGTTTCGTATGTTTGACATATTTTGGGTGTTTGACATGTTTCGGATGTTTCGTATATTGACATGTTTCGGATGTTTAACATGTTTCGAATATTTTGTATGCTTGATATGTTTCGGGTGCTTGACATTTTTCAGATGTTTCGTATGTTTGACATGTTTCGGATGTTTCGTATGTTTGACATGTTTCGGGTGTTTGACATGTTACAGATGTTTCGTATGTTTGACATGTTTCGGATGTTTCGTATTTTTGACATGTTTAGAGTGTTTGACATGTTTCGGATGTTTCGCATGTTTGACATGTTTTGGGTGTTTGACATGTTTCGGATGTTTCGTATGTTTGACATGTTTCAGGTGTTTGACATGTTTCGTATGTTTGACATGTTTCGGATGTTTCGTATGTTTGACATATTTCGGGTGTTTGACATGTTTCAGATGTCTCGTATGTTTGACATGTTTCGGGTGTTTGACATGTTTCGGATGTTTCGTATGTTTGACATGTTTCGAGTGTTTGACATGTTTCGAATGTTTGACATTTTCGTCTATTTGCCATGTTTCGTATGTTTGACATATTTCGGGTGTTTGACATGTTTCGAATATTTCGTATATTGACATGTTTCGGATGTTTGACATGTTTCGAATATTTTGTATGTTTGACATGTTTCGGGTGCTTGACATTTTTCGGATGTTTCGTATGTTTAAAATGTTTCGTATATTTGACATGTTTTGGAAAATTGACATTTTTCGAATGTTTCGTATGTTTGATATGTTTCGGGTGTTTGTTATGTTTCGGATGTTTCTTATGTTTAACAATTTTTGGATGTTTTGTATGTTTGACATGTTTCGGGTGTTTGACATGTTTCGGATGTTTCTTATGTTTGACATGTTTCGGATGTTTCGTATGTTAGACATATTTCGGGTGTTTCACATATTTGAATGTTTCGTATGTTTGACATGTTTTGAATGTTTCACATGTTTTGGATGTTTAGTATGTTTGACATGTTTCAGGTGTTTGACATGTTTTGTATGTTTCGTATGTTCGACATGTTTCAGATGTTTCGTATGTTTGACATGTTTCGGGTGTTTGACATGTTTCGGATGTTTCGTATGTTTGACATGTTTCGTATGTTTGACATGTTTCGAGTGTTTGACATGTTTTGGGTGTTTGACTAGTTTCGGATGTTTCATATGTTTGACATGTTTCGTATGTTTGACATGTTTCGGGTGTTTGACATGTTTCGGGTGTTTGACATGTTTTGAATGTTTCGTATGTTTGACATGTTTCGCATGTTTGACATGTTTTGGGTGTTTGACATGTTTCGGATGTTTCGTATGTTTGACATGTTTCAGGTGTTTGACATGTTTCGTATGTTTGACATGTTTCGGGTGTTTGACATGTTTCAAATGATTCGTATGTTTGACATGTTTTTGGGTGTTTGACATGTTTCAGATATTTCGTATGTTTGACATGTTTCGGATGTTTCGTTTGTTTGACATGTTTAGAGTGTTTGACATGTTTCGGATGTTTCGGATGTTTGACATGTTTCGGGTGTTTGACATGTTTCAGGTGATTGACATGTTTCAGATGTTTCGTATGTTTGAAATATTTCGGGTGTTTGACATGTTTCAGATGTTTCGTATGTTTGAAATATTTCGGGTGTTTGACATGTTTCGGATGTTTCGTATGTTTGACATGTTTCGTATGTTTGACATGTTTCGAGTGTTTGACATGTTTTGGGTGTTTCACTAGTTTCGGATGTTTCGTATGTTTGACATGTTTCGTATGTTTGACATGTTTCGGGTGTTTGACATGTTTTGAGTGTTTGACTAGTTTCGGATGTTTCGTATGTTTGACATGTTTCGGGTGTTTGACATAATTCAGATGTTTTGTATGTTTGACAAGTTTCGGGTGTTTGACATGTTTCGGATGTTTCGTATGTTTGACATGTTTCGGGTGTTTGACATGTTTCGAATGATTCGTATGTTTGACATGTTTCGGGTGTTTGACATGTTTCAGATGTTTCGTATAATTAACATGTTTCTGATGTTTCGTATGTTTCACAAGTTTCGGGTGTTTGACATGTTTCGGATGTTTCGTATGTTTGACATGTTTCGGGTGTTTGATATGTTTTGGGCGTTTGACATGTTTCGGATGTTTCGTATGTTTGACATGTTTCAGGTGTTTGACATGTTTTGTATGTTTCGTATGTTTGACATGTTTCGGATGTTTCGTATGTTTGACATGTTTCGGGTGTTTGACATAATTCAGATGTTTTGTATGTTTGACATGTTTCGGATGTTTGACATGTTTTTAAATGATTCGTATGTTTGACATGTTTCGGGTGTTTGACATGTTTCAGATGTTTCGTATGTTTGACATGTTTCGGATGTTTCGTATGTTTGACATCTTTCGGGTGTTTGACATGTTTCAGATGTTTCGTATGTTTGACATGTTTCGGATGTCTCATATGTTTGACATGTTTAGGCTGTTTAACATGTTTCGGATGTTTGACATGTTTCGGATGTTTCGTATGTTTGACATGTTTCGGGTGTTTGACATGTTTCAGATGTTTCGTATTTTTGACATGTTTCGGATGTTTCGTATGTTTGACATGTTTAGAGTGTTTAACATGTTTCGGATGTTTCGTATGTTTGACATGTTTAGGCTGTTTAACATGTTTTGGATGTTTGACATGTTTCGGATGTTTCGTATGTTTGACATATTTCGGGTGTTTGACATGTTTCGAATGTTTCGTATATTGACATGTTTCGGATGTTTGACCTGTTTCGAATGTTTTGTATGTTTGACATGTTTCGGATGTCTCATATGTTTGACATGTTTAGGCTGTTTAACATGTTTCGGATGTTTGACATGTTTCGGATGTTTCGTATGTTTGACATGTTTCGGGTGTTTGACATGTTTCAGATGTTTCGTATTTTTGACATGTTTCGGATGTTTCGTATGTTTGACATGTTTAGAGTGTTTGACATGTTTCGGATGTTTCAAATGATTCGTATGTTTGACATGTTTCGGGTGTTTGACATGTTTTGGATGTTTGACATGTTTCGGATGTTTCGTATGTTTGACATATTTCGGATGTTTGACATGTTTCGAATGTTTCGTATATTGACATGTTTCGGATGTTTGACATGTTTCGAATGTTTTGTATGTTTGACATGTTTCGGATGTCTCATATGTTTGACATGTTTAGGCTGTTTAACATCTTTCGGATGTTTGACATGTTTTGTATGTTTCGTATGTTTGACATGTTTCAGGTGTTTGACATGTTTCGTATGTTTGACATGTTTCGGATGTTTCGTATGTTTGACATATTTCGGGTGTTTGACATGTTTCAGATGTCTCGTATGTTTGACATGTTTCGGGTGTTTGACATGTTTCGGATGTTTCGTATGTTTGACATGTTTCGAGTGTTTGACATGTTTCGAATGTTTGACATTTTCGTCTATTTGCCATGTTTCGTATGTTTGACATATTTCGGGTGTTTGACATGTTTCGAATATTTCGTATATTGACATGTTTCGGATGTTTGACATGTTTCGAATATTTTGTATGTTTGACATGTTTCGGGTGCTTGACATTTTTCGGATGTTTCGTATGTTTAAAATGTTTCGTATATTTGACATGTTTTGGAAAATTGACATTTTTCGAATGTTTCGTATGTTTGATATGTTTCGGGTGTTTGTTATGTTTCGGATGTTTCTTATGTTTAACAATTTTTGGATGTTTTGTATGTTTGACATGTTTCGGGTGTTTGACATGTTTCGGATGTTTCTTATGTTTGACATGTTTCGGATGTTTCGTATGTTAGACATATTTCGGGTGTTTCACATATTTGAATGTTTCGTATGTTTGACATGTTTTGAATGTTTCACATGTTTTGGATGTTTAGTATGTTTGACATGTTTCAGGTGTTTGACATGTTTTGTATGTTTCGTATGTTCGACATGTTTCAGATGTTTCGTATGTTTGACATGTTTCGGGTGTTTGACATGTTTCGGATGTTTCGTATGTTTGACATGTTTCGTATGTTTGACATGTTTCGAGTGTTTGACATGTTTTGGGTGTTTGACTAGTTTCGGATGTTTCATATGTTTGACATGTTTCGTATGTTTGACATGTTTCGGGTGTTTGACATGTTTCGGGTGTTTGACATGTTTTGAATGTTTCGTATGTTTGACATGTTTCGCATGTTTGACATGTTTTGGGTGTTTGACATGTTTCGGATGTTTCGTATGTTTGACATGTTTCAGGTGTTTGACATGTTTCGTATGTTTGACATGTTTCGGGTGTTTGACATGTTTCAAATGATTCGTATGTTTGACATGTTTTTGGGTGTTTGACATGTTTCAGATATTTCGTATGTTTGACATGTTTCGGATGTTTCGTTTGTTTGACATGTTTAGAGTGTTTGACATGTTTCGGATGTTTCGGATGTTTGACATGTTTCGGGTGTTTGACATGTTTCAGGTGATTGACATGTTTCAGATGTTTCGTATGTTTGAAATATTTCGGGTGTTTGACATGTTTCAGATGTTTCGTATGTTTGAAATATTTCGGGTGTTTGACATGTTTCGGATGTTTCGTATGTTTGACATGTTTCGTATGTTTGACATGTTTCGAGTGTTTGACATGTTTTGGGTGTTTCACTAGTTTCGGATGTTTCGTATGTTTGACATGTTTCGTATGTTTGACATGTTTCGGGTGTTTGACATGTTTTGAGTGTTTGACTAGTTTCGGATGTTTCGTATGTTTGACATGTTTCGGGTGTTTGACATAATTCAGATGTTTTGTATGTTTGACAAGTTTCGGGTGTTTGACATGTTTCGGATGTTTCGTATGTTTGACATGTTTCGGGTGTTTGACATGTTTCGAATGATTCGTATGTTTGACATGTTTCGGGTGTTTGACATGTTTCAGATGTTTCGTATAATTAACATGTTTCTGATGTTTCGTATGTTTCACAAGTTTCGGGTGTTTGACATGTTTCGGATGTTTCGTATGTTTGACATGTTTCGGGTGTTTGATATGTTTTGGGCGTTTGACATGTTTCGGATGTTTCGTATGTTTGACATGTTTCAGGTGTTTGACATGTTTTGTATGTTTCGTATGTTTGACATGTTTCGGATGTTTCGTATGTTTGACATGTTTCGGGTGTTTGACATAATTCAGATGTTTTGTATGTTTGACATGTTTCGGATGTTTGACATGTTTTTAAATGATTCGTATGTTTGACATGTTTCGGGTGTTTGACATGTTTCAGATGTTTCGTATGTTTGACATGTTTCGGATGTTTCGTATGTTTGACATCTTTCGGGTGTTTGACATGTTTCAGATGTTTCGTATGTTTGACATGTTTCGGATGTCTCATATGTTTGACATGTTTAGGCTGTTTAACATGTTTCGGATGTTTGACATGTTTCGGATGTTTCGTATGTTTGACATGTTTCGGGTGTTTGACATGTTTCAGATGTTTCGTATTTTTGACATGTTTCGGATGTTTCGTATGTTTGACATGTTTAGAGTGTTTAACATGTTTCGGATGTTTCGTATGTTTGACATGTTTAGGCTGTTTAACATGTTTTGGATGTTTGACATGTTTCGGATGTTTCGTATGTTTGACATATTTCGGGTGTTTGACATGTTTCGAATGTTTCGTATATTGACATGTTTCGGATGTTTGACCTGTTTCGAATGTTTTGTATGTTTGACATGTTTCGGATGTCTCATATGTTTGACATGTTTAGGCTGTTTAACATGTTTCGGATGTTTGACATGTTTCGGATGTTTCGTATGTTTGACATGTTTCGGGTGTTTGACATGTTTCAGATGTTTCGTATTTTTGACATGTTTCGGATGTTTCGTATGTTTGACATGTTTAGAGTGTTTGACATGTTTCGGATGTTTCAAATGATTCGTATGTTTGACATGTTTCGGGTGTTTGACATGTTTTGGATGTTTGACATGTTTCGGATGTTTCGTATGTTTGACATATTTCGGATGTTTGACATGTTTCGAATGTTTCGTATATTGACATGTTTCGGATGTTTGACATGTTTCGAATGTTTTGTATGTTTGACATGTTTCGGATGTCTCATATGTTTGACATGTTTAGGCTGTTTAACATCTTTCGGATGTTTGACATGTTTTGTATGTTTCGTATGTTTGACATGTTTCGGATGTTTCGTATGTTTGACATGTTTCGGGTGTTTGACATAATTCAGATGTTTTGTATATTTGACATGTTTCGGGTGTTTGACATGTTTCAAATGATTCGTATGTTTGACATGTTTCGGGTGTTTGACATGTTTCAGATGTTTCGTATGTTTGACATGTTTCGGATGTTTCGTATGTTTGACATCTTTCGGGTGTTTGACATGTTTCAGATGTTTCGTATGTTTGACATGTTTCGGATGTCTCATATGTTTGACATGTTTAGGCTGTTTAACATGTTTCGGATGTTTGACATGTTTCGGATGTTTCGTATGTTTGACATGTTTCGGGTGTTTGACATGTTTCAGATGTTTCGTATTTTTGACATGTTTCGGATGTTTCGTATGTTTGACATGTTTAGAGTGTTTGACATGTTTCGGATGTTTCGTATGTTTGACATGTTTAGGCTGTTTAACATGTTTTGGATGTTTGACATGTTTCGGATGTTTCGTATGTTTGACATATTTCGGGTGTTTGACATGTTTCGAATGTTTCGTATATTGACATGTTTCGGATGTTTGACATGTTTCGAATATTTTGTATGTTTGACATGTTTCGGATGTCTCATATGTTTGACATGTTTAGGCTGTTTAACATGTTTCGGATGTTTGACATGTTTCGGATGTTTCGTATGTTTGACATGTTTCGGGTGTTTGACATGTTTCAGATGTTTCGTATTTTTGACATGTTTCGGATGTTTCGTATGTTTGACATGTTTAGAGTGTTTGACATGTTTCGGATGTTTCGTATGTTTGACATGTTTAGGCTGTTTAACATGTTTTGGATGTTTGACATGTTTCGGATGTTTCGTATGTTTGACATATTTTGGGTGTTTGACATGTTTCGAATGTTTCGTATATTGACATGTTTCGGATGTTTGACATGTTTCGAATGTTTTGTATGTTTGACATGTTTCGGATGTTCATATGTTTGACATGTTTAGGCTGTTTAACATGTTTCGGATGTTTGACATGTTTTGTATGTTTCGTATGTTTGACATGTTTCAAATGTTTCGTATGTTTGACATGTTTCGGGTGTTTGACATGTTTTCAGATGTTTCGTATGTTTGACATGTTTCGGATGTTTCGTATGTTTGACATGTTTCGGGTGTTTGACATGTTTCAGATGTTTCGTATGTTTGACATGTTTCGGATGTCTCATATGTTTGACATGTTTAGGCTGTTTAACATGTTTCGGATGTTTGACATGTTTCGGATGTTTCGTATGTTTGACATGTTTCGGGTGTTTGACATGTTTCAGATGTTTCGTATTTTTGACATGTTTCGGATGGTTTCAATTCTATTGTGCGTAACAGTGAGACAAAATGACAAGTTTTCTATTTATATAAACTAAATATTAAACTTAAAATTGGTAGATTTTTTTAATGTACTATATTCAAAAAAAACTATAAATTGTCCCAAAAAATGAATAAAATTTGTTGTTTGTTTGTAAAATTGTTATAATAATGACTTTTAAAATCAATTTATTACATTTATGCAAATTTAAGTTTCTACTGAAAAATTAAATTTATTTAAAAAAAAATGCTAATTTTTCTTATTTAAGCAACTATAGAGTTCTCTATGTCTTTGTACTACAAAAATAAAAAACGGTAGGGTCATTCTTAGCAGGATGAATAACTCTTGAAAAAGATGTCATCTATTTTTAATCTATATAAATAATACTAGATTTAGAACTCTGAAGGTCAAATATGCCGTCAGCATTAAAAATGCATTTTTATTTTACTAATAATGTTTTAAAACATATACAATTGAATACTTTATATAAAATTCAACATTTTTAGGCAGCATTTTTAAAAATTAGATTGATCTTTCAGTAAGAAAATTTGATTAAAGTGTTTTTCATAAATAACGTATATTTTCTATTGTTACTTGTGCCGCGTGGCAGTTGTGTAGAACATTGGCTTTTCATGGCAAAGGTAGTGAGTTCAAGTCCCCGACGATGTATAATTTTTTTTTTGTTTTTTTTTTCTTCATTTTTTAAACAAATAAATAACTGTATTAGGATATTCTAAAACTTGCAATTTTGTCCGAAAATATATTTAGTGCTTATCTCTTTACAAACAAAATTTTTTCATTCCTTTGATTTAGCAGTTATCTCATCACAGATCAAAAGAGAGGCCTTATAGTCTATTAACTCTGATCATCTCGCTTATCATGTTTTTTTTATTTATAATTCTTTTGCTGCTGTCAATTGGTGAAAGCAACAGCCAGAAATTGATACTAAAGTCAAATTACATACATGTTGAAAGTTTTTACCAAAGTCAAATATTCTCAGCAGGACATCATTTTTTTAACTACAGAAAATATAGATAAATGTATCTAGAAAAAATTTGAACAACAAGTGGAATGCCACCGATATATATTACAATACTTTTGATATGTTTGTGGATTACAGTTGCAGCAAGCGTTCTTAGGATAGAACAAGGCTAATTTCATAACATTATAAACTCTCCCTTTCTTGACAATTTTTGATTGTCTACCTTGATACCGGGGACACTATTTCCTTATCGCCAAGTAACTATCATGTTTGCTAGAGTCGGAGGGATACGATACTATTATTTTACGTATACTTATGGCAATTATCCGAAACATCCGAAACATGTCAAATATCCGAAACATCCGAAACATGTCAAACACCTGAAACATGTCAAACATACGAAACATCCGAAACATGTCAAACACTCTAAACATGTCAAACATACGAAACATCCAAAACATGTCAAACATACGAAACATCTGAAACATGTCAAACACCCGAAACATGTCAAACATACGAAACATCCGAAACATGTCAAACATACGAAACATCTGAAACATGTCAAATACACGAAACATGTCAAACATACGAAACATCCGAAACTAGTGAAACACCCAAAACATGTCAAACACCCAAAACATGTCAAACATACAAAACATGTCAAACATACGAAACATCCGAAACATGTCAAACACCCCAAACATGTCAAACATACGAAACATCTGAAACATGTCAAACATTCGAAACATGTCAAACATACGAAACATCCGAAACATGTCAAACATACGAAACTTACAAAACATGTCAAACACCTGAAACATGTCATACATACGAAACATCCGAAACATGTGAAACACCCAAAACAGGTCAAACATACGAAACATTCAAAACATGTAAAACACCCGAAACATATCTAATATACGAAACATTCGAAACATGTCAAACACCATAAACATGTCAAACATACGAAACATCCGAAACATGTCAAACACCCAAAACATGTCAAACATCCGAAACATCCGAAACATGTCAAACATACGAAACATCCGAAACATGTCAAACACCCGAAACATGTCAAACATACGAAACATCCGAAACATGTCAAACATACGAAACATCCGAAACATGTCAAAAACCCGAAAAATGTCAAACATACGAAACATCCGAAACATAACAAACACCCGAAACATGTCAAACATACGAAACATCCGAAAAATGTCAATTTTCCAAAACATGTCAAACATACGAAACATTTGAAACATAACAAACACCAGAAACATGTCAAACATACGAAACATCTGAAAAATGTCAAGCACCCGAAACATATCAAGCATACAAAATATTCGAAACATGTTAAACATCCGAAACATGTCAATATACGAAACATCCGAAACATGTCAAACACCCAAAATATGTCAAACATACGAAACATCCGAAACATGTCAAACATCCGAAACATGTTAAACAGCCTAAACATGTCAAACATATGAGACATCCGAAACATGTCAAACACCTGTAACATGTTAAACATACGAAACATCCGAAACATGTCAAACACTCTAGACATGTCAAACATACGAAACATCCGAAACATGTCAAACATACGAAACATCTGAAACATGTCAAACACCCGAAACACGTCAAACATACGAAACATCCGAAACTAGTGAAACACCCAAAACATGTCAAACACCCGAAACATGTCAAACATACGAAACATGTCAAACAAACAAAACATCCGAAACATGTCAAACACCCGAAACATGTCAAACATACGAAACATCTGAAACATGTCAAAAACCCGAAACATGTCAAACATACGAAACATCCGAAACATGTCAAACATACGAAACATACAAAACATGTCAAACACCTGAAACATGTCATACATACGAAACATCCGAAACATGTGAAACACCCAAAACATGTCAAACATACGAAACATTCAAAACATGTGAAACACCCGAAACATGTCTAACATACGAAACATTCTAAACATGTCAAACACCCGAAACATGTCAAACATACGAAACATTCGAAACATGTCAAATACCCCAAACATGTCAAACATCCGAAACATCCGAAACATGTCAAACATACGAAACATCCGAAACATGTCAAACACCCGAAACATGTCAAACATACGAAACATCCGAAACATGTCAAACATACGAAACATCCGAAACATGTCAAAAACCCGAAACATGTCAAACATACAAAACATTCGAAACATGTTAAACATCCGAAACATGTCAATATACGAAACATCCAAAACATGTCAAACACCCGTAATATGTCAAACATACGAAACATCCAAAACATGTCAAACATCCGAAACATGTTAAACAGCCTAAACATGTCAAACATATGAGACATCCGAAACATGTCAAACAACCGAAACATGTCAAACATACGAAACATCCGAAACTAGTGAAACACCCAAAACATGTCAAACACCCAAAACATGTCAAACATACAAAACATGACAAACATACGAAACATCCGAAACATGTCAAACACCCCAAACATGTCAAACATACGAAACATCTGAAACATGTCAAACATTCGAAACATGTCAAACATACGAAACATCCGAAACCTGTCAAACATACGAAACATACAAAACATGTCAAACAACAGAAACATGTCATACATACGAAACATCCGAAACATGTGAAACACCCAAAACAGGTTAAACATACGAAACATTCAAAACATGTGAAACACCCGAAACATGTCTAATATACGAAACATTCGAAACATGTCAAACACCCTAAACATGTCAAACATACGAAACATCCGAAACATGTCAAACATACGAAACATCCGAAACATGTCAAAAACCCGAAAAATGTCAAACATACGAAACATCCGAAAAATGTCAGACACCCGAAACATGTCAAACATACGAAACACCCGAAGTATGTCAAACATACCAAACATCCGAAACATGTCACACAACCTAAACATGTCAAACATTCGAAACATGTCAAACATACAAAGCATCCGAAACAAGTTAAACACCCAAAATATGTCAAACACCCGAAACATGTCAAACACCAGAAACATGTCAGACATTTGAAACATGTCAAACATACGAAACATCCCAAAATTGACAAACACCCGAAACATATCAAACATACGAAATATCCGAAACATGTCAAACACTTAAAATATGTCAAACATACAAAACATCCGAAACAAGTCAAACACCTAAAACATGTCAAACACCCGAAACATGTCAAACATACGAAACATGTAAAATATACGAAACATGTTAAACATACGAAACATCCGAAACATGTCAAACACTCGAAACATGTCAAACTTAGAAACATTCAAAACATAACAAACACCCAAAACATGTCAAACATACGAAACATCCGAAAAATGTCAATTTTCCAAAATATGTCAAACATTTGAAACATTTGAAACATAACAAACACCCGAAACATGTCAAACATACGAAACATCCGAAAAATGTCAAGCACCCGAAATATATCAAACATACAAAACATTCGAAACATGTTAAACATCCGAAACATGTCAATATACGAAACATCCGAAACATGTCAAACACACGAAATATGTCAAACATACGAAACATCCGAAACATGTCAAACATCCGAAACATGTTAAACAGCCTAAACATGTCAAACATATGAGACATCCGAAACATGTCAAACACCTGAAACATGTCAAACATACGAAACATCCGAAACATGTCAAACACTCCAAACATGTGAAACATACGAAACATCAGAAACATGTCAAACATACGAAACATCTGAAACATGTCAAACACCCGAAACATGTCAAACATATGAATCATTTGAAACATGTCAAACACCCGAAACATGTCAAACATACAAAAGATCTGAATCATGTCAAACACCCGAAACATGTCAAACATACGAAACATCCGAAACATGTCAAACATACGAAACATACAAAACATGTCAAACACCTGAAACATGTTAAACATACGAAACATCCGAAACATGTCAAACGCCCAAAACATATCAAACACCCGAAACATGTCAAACATACGAAACATCCGAAACATGTCAAACATACGAAACATGTCAAACACCTGAAACATGTCAAACATACGAAAAATCCGAAACATGTCAAACACCCAAAATATGTCAAACATGCGAAACATGTCAAACATACGAAACATTCAAAACATGTCAAACACCCGAAACAAGTCAAACATACAAAAACATCCGAAACATGTCAAACACCCAAAACATGTCAATCACCCGAAACAAGTCAAACATACGAAACATGTCAAACATACGAAACATCCGAAACTAGTCAAACACCCAAAACATGTCAAACACCCGAAACATGTCAAACATACGAAACATGTCAAACATACGAAACGTCCGAAACATGTCAAACACCCGAAACATGTAAAACATACGAAACATCTGAAACATGTCGAACATACGAAACATACAAACATGTCAAACACCTGAAACATGTCATACATACGAAACATCCAAAACATGTGAAACATTCAAAACATGTCAAACATACGAAACATTCAAATATGTGAAACACCCGAAACATGTCTAACATACGAAACATCCGAAACATGTCAAACATACAAAACATCCGAAACATGTCAAACACCCGAAACATGTCAAACATACGAAACATCCAAAAATTGTTAAACATAAGAAACATCCGAAACATAAAAAACACCCGAAACATGTCAAACATACGAAACATTCGAAAAATGTCAATTTTCCAAAACATGTCAAACATACGAAACATTTCAAACATTCGAAACATCCGAAAAATGTCAAGCACCCAAAACATGTCAAACATACAAAATATTCGAAACATGTCAAACATCCGAAACATGTCAATATACGAAACATTCGAAACATGTCAAACACCCGAAATATGTCAAACATACGAAACATCCGAAACATGTCAAACATCCAAAACATGTTAAACAGCCTAAACATGTCAAAAATATTAGACATCCGAAACATTTTAAACACCTGAAACATGTCAAGCACCCGAAACATGTCAAACATACGAAACATCTGAAACATGTCAAACACTCTAAACATGTAAAACATACGAAACATCCGAAACATGTCAAAAATACGAAACATCTGAAACATGTCAAACACCCGAAACATGTCAAACATACGAAACATCCGAAACATGTCAAACATACGAAACATGTCAAACATACAAAACATCTGAATTATGTCAAACACCGGAAACATGTCAAACATACGAAACATCCGAAACACGTGAAATACTTAAAACATGTCCAACATACGAATTATTCAAAACATGTCAAACACCCGAAACATGTCAAACATACGAAACATTCGAAACATGTCAAACACCCGAAACATGTCAAACATACGAAACATCCGAAACTAGTCAAACACCCAAAACATTTCAAATACCCGAAACATGGCAAATAGACGAAAATGTCAAACATTCGAAACATGTCAAACACTCGAAACATGTCAAACATACGAAACATCCGAAACATGTCAAACACCCGAAACATGTCAAACATACGAGACATCTGAAACATGTCAAACACCCGAAATATGTCAAACATACGAAACTTCCGAAACATGTCAAACATACGAAACATGTCAAACTCCTGAAACATGTCAAACATACGAAACATCCGAAACATGTCAAACACCCAAAACATGTCAAACATGCGAAACATCCGAAACATGTCAAACACTCTAAACATGTCAAAAATACGAAACATCCGAAACATGTCAAACATACGAAACATCTGAAACATGTCAAACACCCGAAACATGTCAAACATACGAAACATCCGAAACATGTCAAACATACGAAACATCTGAAACATGTCAAACACCCGAAACATGTCAAACATACGAAACATCCGAAACTAGTGAAACACCCAAAACATGTCAAACACCCAAAACATGTCAAACATACGAAACATGTCAAACATACGAAACATCTGAAACATGTCAAACATTCGAAACATGTCAAACATACGAAACATCCGAAACATGTCAAAAATACGAAACATACAAAACATGTCAAACACCTGAAACATGTCATACATACGAAACATCCGAAACATGTGAAACACCCAAAACTGGTCAAACATACGAAACATTCAAAACATGTGAAACACCCGAAACATGTCTAACATACGAAACATTCGAAACATGTCAAACACCCTAAACATGTCAAACATACGAAACATCCGAAACATGTCAAACACCCAAAACATGTCAAACATCCGAAACATCCGAAACATGTCAAACATACGAAACATCCGAAACATGTCAAACACCCGAAACATGTCAAACATACGAAACATCCGAAACATGTCAAACATACGAAACATCCGAAACATGTCAAAAACCCGAAAAATGTCAAACATACGAAACATCCGAAACATAACAAACACCCGAAACATGTCAAACATACGAAACATCCGAAAAATGTCAATTTTCCAAAACATGTCAAACATACGAAACATTTGAAACATAACAAACACCAGAAACATGTCAAACATACGAAATATCTAAAAAATGTCAAGCACCCGAAACATATAAAGCATACAAAATATTCGAAACATGTTAAACATCCGAAACATGTCAATATACGAAACATCCGAAACATGTCAAACACCCAAAATATGTCAAACATACGAAACATCTGAAACATGTCAAACATCCGAAACATGTTAGACAGCCTAAGCATGTCAAACATATGAGACATCCGAAACATGTCAAACACCTGTAACATGTTAAACATACGAAACATCCGAAACATGTCAAACACTCTAGACATGTCAAACATACGAAACATCCGAAAAATGTCAAACATACGAAACATCTGAAACATGTCAAACACCCGAAACACGTCAAACATACGAAACATCCGAAACTAGTGAAACACCCAAAACATGTCAAACACCCGAAACATGTCAAACATACGAAACATGTCAAACAAACGAAACATCCAAATCATGTCAAACACCCGAAACATGTCAAACATACGAAACATCTGAAACATGTCAAAAACCCGAAATATGTCAAACATACGAAACATCCGAAACATGTCAAACATACGAAACATACAAAACATGTCAAACACCTGAAACATGTCATACATACGAAACATCCGAAACATGTGAAACACCCAAAACATGTCAAAAATACGAAACATTCAAAACATGTGAAACACCCGAAACATGTCTAACATACGAAACATTCTAAACATGTCAAACACCCGAAACATGTCAAACATACGAAACATTCGAAACATGTCAAATACCCCAAACATGTCAAACATCCGAAACATCCGAAACATGTCAAACATACGAAACATCCGAAACATGTCAAACACCCGAAACATGTCAAACATACGAAACATCCGAAACATGTCAAAAACCCGAAACATGTCAAACATACAAAACATTCGAAACATGTTAAACATCCGAAACATGTCAATATACGAAACATCCGAAACATGTCAAACACCCGTAATATGTCAAACATACGAAACATCCAAAACATGTCAAACATCCGAAACATGTTAAACAGCCTAAACATGTCAAACATATGAGACATCCGAAACATGTCAAACACCTGAAACATGTCAAACATACGAAACATCCGAAACATGTCAAACACTCTAAACATGTCAAAAATACGAAACATGTCAAACATACGAAACATCCGAAACATGTCAAACACCCGAAACATGTTAAACATACAAAACATCCGAAACATGTCAAACACCCGAAACATGTCAAACATACGAAACATCCGAAACATGTCAAACATACGAAACATCCGAAACATGTCAAACACTCTAAACATGTCAAACATACGAAACATCCAAAACATGTCAAACATACGAAACATCTGAAACATGTCAAACACCCGAAACATGTCAAACATACGAAACATCCGAAACTAGTGAAACACCCAAAACATGTCAAACACCCAAAACATGTCAAACATACAAAACATGACAAACATACGAAACATCCAAAACATGTCAAACACCCCAAACATGTCAAACATACGAAACATCTGAACCATGTCAAACATTCGAAACATGTCAAACATACGAAACATCCGAAACATGTCAAACATACGAAACATACAAAACATGTCAAACACCTGAAACATGTCATACATACGAAACATCCGAAACATGTGAAACACCCAAAACAGGTCAAACATACGAAACATTCAAAACATGTGAAACACCCGAAACATGTCTAATATACGAAACATTCGAAACATGTCAAACACCCTAATCATGTCAAACATACGAAACATCCGAAACATGTCAAACACCCAAAACATGTCAAACATCCGAAACATCCGAAACATGTCAAACATACGAAACATCCGAAACATGTCAAACACCCGAAACATGTCAAACATACGAAACATCCGAAACATGTCAAACATCCGAAACATCCGAAACATGTCAAAAACCCGAAAAATGTCAAACATACGAAACATCCGAAACATAACAAACACCCGAAACATGTCAAACATACGAAACATCCGAAAAATGTCAATTTTCCAAAACATGTCAAACATACGAAACATTTGAAACATAACAAACACCAGAAACATTTCAAACATACGAAACATCTGAAAAATGTCAAGCACCCGAAACATATCAAGC
The DNA here is from genome assembly GCA_036873155.1 of Biomphalaria sudanica. Taxonomy (NCBI): domain Eukaryota; kingdom Metazoa; phylum Mollusca; class Gastropoda; family Planorbidae; genus Biomphalaria; species Biomphalaria sudanica. Next base: position 107,765 of record JAZGLO010006587.1, on the reverse strand, counting down.
ATACAAAATATTCGAAACATGTTAAACATCCGAAACATGTCAATATACGAAACATCCGAAACATGTCAAACACCCAAAATATGTCAAACATACGAAACATCCGAAACATGTCAAACATCCGAAACATGTTAAACAGCCTAAACATGTCAAACATATGAGACATCCGAAACATGTCAAACACCTGTAACATGTTAAACATACGAAACATCCGAAACATGTCAAACACCAGAAACATGTCAACCATTCGAAACATGTTTCGGATGTTTCGTATGTTTGACATGTCTAGAGTGTTTGACATGTTTCGGGTGTTTGACATATTTTGGGTGTTTAACTTGTTTCGGATGCTTTGTATGTTTGACATGTTTCGAATGTTTGACATGTTTAGGTTGTTTGACATGTTTCGGATGTTTGGTATGTTTGACATACTTCAGGTGTTTCGTATGTTTGACATGTTTCGGGTGTCTGACATTTTTCGGATGTTTCGTATGTTTGACATTTTTCGGGTTTTTGACATGTTTCGGATGTTTCGTATGTTTGACATGTTTCGGATGTTTCGTATGTTTGACATATTTCGGGTGTTTCACATGTTTTGAATGTTTCGTATGTTTGACCTGTTTTGGGTGTTTCACATGTTTCGGATGTTTCGTATGTATGACATGTTTCAGGTGTTTGACATGTTTTGTATGTTTCGTATGTTTGACATGTTTCGGATGTTTCGTATGTTTGACATGTTTCGAATGATTGACATGTTTCAGATGTTTCGTATGTTTGACATGTTTGGGGTGTTTGACATGTTTCGGATGTTTCGTATGTTTGTCATGTTTTGTATGTTTGACATGTTTTGGGTGTTTGACATGTTATGGGTGTTTCACTAGTTTCGGATGTTTCGTATATTTGACATGTTTCGGGTGTTTGACATGTTTCAGATGTTTCGTATGTTTGACATCTTTTGGATGTTTCGTATGTTTGACATGTTTAGAGTGTTTGACATGTTTCGGATGTTTCGTATGTTTGAGATGTTTCGGATGTTTCGTATGTTTGACATGTTTCGGGTGTTTGACATGTTTCAGATGTTTCGTATGTTTGACATGTTTCGTATGTTTGACATGTTTAGAGTGTTTGACATGTTTCGGATGTTTCGTATGTTTGACATGTTTCAGGTGTTTGACATGTTTCGGATGTCTCATATGTTTGACATGTTTAGGCTGTTTAACATGTTTCGGATGTTTGACATGTTTTGGATGTTTCGTATGTTTGACATATTACGGGTGTTTGACATGTTTCGGATGTTTCGTATGTTTGACATGTTTTGGATGTTTCGTATGTTTGACATGTTTAGAGTGTTTGACATGTTTCGGATGTTTCGTATGTTTGACATGTTTCGGATGTTTCGTATGTTTGACATGTTTCGTGTGTTTGACATGTTTCGGATGTTTTGTATGTTTAACATGTTTCGGGTGTTTGACATTTTTCAGATGTTTCGTATGTTTGACATGTTTCGTATGTTTGACATGTTTAGAGTGTTTGACATGTTTCGGATGTTTCGTATGTTTGACATGTTTCAGGTGTTTGACATGTTTCGGATGTCTCATATGTTTGACATGTTTAGGCTGTTTAACATGTTTCGGATGTTTGACATGTTTTGGATGTTTCGTATGTTTGACATATTACGGGTGTTTGACATGTTTCGGATGTTTCGTATATTGACATGTTTCAGATGTTTAACATGTTTCGAATGTTTTGTATGTTTGACATGTTTCGGGTTTTTGACATGTTTCGGATGTTTCGTATGTTTGACATGTTTCGGATGTTTCGTATGTTTGACATGTTTCGGGTGTTTGACATGTTTTGGATGTTTCGTATGTTTGACATGTTTCGGATGTTTCGGATGTTTGACATGTTTGGGGTGTTTGACATGTTTAGAATGTTTCGTATGTTAGACATGTTTCGAGTGTTTCACATGTTTTGAATGTTTCGTATGTTTGACATGTTTTGGGTGTTTCACATGTTTCGGATGTTTCGTATGTATGACATGTTTCAGGTGTTTGACATGTTTTGTATGTTTCGTATGTTTGACATGTTTCGGATGTTTCGTATGTTTGACATGTTTCGGGTTTTTGACATGTTTCAGATGTTTCGTATGTTTGACATGTTTCGGGTGTTTGACATGTTTCGGATGTTTCGTTTGTTTGACATGTTTCGTATGTTTGACATGTTTCGGGTGTTTGACATGTTTTGGGTGTTTCACTAGTTTCGGATGTTTCGTATGTTTGACGTGTTTCGGGTGTTTGACATGTTTCAGATGTTTCGTATGTTTGACATGTTTCGGATGTTTCGTATGTTTGACATGTCTAGAGTGTTTGACATGTTTCGGATGTTTCGTATGTTTAACATGTTACAGGTGTTTGACATGTTTCGGATGTCTCATATGTTTGACATGCTTAGGCTGTTTAACATGTTTCGGATGTTTGACATGTTTCGGATGTTTCGTATGTTTGACATGTTTCGGGTGTTTGACATGTTTCGGATGTTTCGTATGTTTGACATGTTTCGGATGTTTCGGATGTTTGACATGTTTTTGGTGTTTGACATGTTTCGGATGTTTCGTATGTTTGACATGTTTAGGGTGTTTGACATGTTTCGAATGTTTCGGGTGTTAGACATGTTTCGGGTGTTTCACATGTTTTGAATGTTTCGTATGTTTGACCAGTTTTGGGTGTTTCACATGTTTCGGATGTTTCGTATGTATGACATATTTTAGGTGTTTGACATGTTTTGTATGTTTCGTATTTTTGACATGTTTCGGATGTTTCGTATGTTTGACATGTTTCGAATGTTTGACATGTTTCAGATGTTTCGTATGTTTGACATGTTTCGTATGTTTGACATGTTTTGGGTGTTTCACTAGTTTCGGATGTTTCGTATGTTTGACATGTTTCGGGTGTTTGACATGTTTCGAATGTTTCGTATATTGACATGTTTTTGGGTGTTTGACATGTTTCAGATGTTTCGTATGTTTGACATGTTTCGGGTGTTTGACATGTTTGAATGGATACAATTCTATGAGGAGTATCAATGAGACAAAGACAAGTTTTCTATTTATATAAACTAAATATTAAACTTAAAATTGGTAGATTTTTTTAATGTACTATATTCAAAAAAAACTATAAATTGTCCCAAAAAATGAATAAAATTTTTTGTTTGTTTGTAAAATTGTTATAATAATGACTTTTAAAATCAATTTATTACATTTATGGAAATTTAAGTTTCTACTGAAAAATTAAATTTATTTTAAAAAAAAATGCTAATTTTTCTTATTTAAGCAACTATAGAGTTCTCTATGTCTTTGTACTACAAAAATAAAAAACGGTAGGGTCATTCTTAGCAGGATGAATAACTCTTGAAAAAGATGTCATCTATTTTTAATCTATATAAATAATACTAGATTTAGAACTCTGAAGGTCAAATATGCCGTCAGCATTAAAAATGCATTTTTATTTTACTAATAATGTTTTAAAACATATACAATTGAATACTTTATATAAAATTCAACATTTTTAGGCAGCATTTTTAAAAATTAGATTGATCTTTCAGTAAGAAAATTTGATTAAAGTGTTTTTCATAAATAACGTATATTTTCTATTGTTACTTGTGCCGCGTGGCAGTTGTGTAGAACATTGGCTTTTCATGGCAAAGGTAGTGAGTTCAAGTCCCCGACGATGTATAATTTTTTTTTGTTTTTTTTTTCTTCATTTTTTAAACAAATAAATAACTGTATTAGGATATTCTAAAACTTGCAATTTTGTCCGAAAATATATTTAGTGCTTATCTCTTTACAAACAAAATTTTTTCATTCCTTTGATTTAGCAGTTATCTCATCACAGATCAAAAGAGAGGCCTTATAGTCTATTAACTCTGATCATCTCGCTTATCATGTTTTTTTTATTTATAATTCTTTTGCTGCTGTCAATTGGTGAAAGCAACAGCCAGAAATTGATACTAAAGTCAAATTACATACATGTTGAAAGTTTTTACCAAAGTCAAATATTCTCAGCAGGATATCATTTTTTTAACTACAGAAAATATAGAAAATATCTAGAAAAAAATTGAACAACAAGTGGAATGCCACCGATATATATTACAATACTTTTGATATGTTTGTGGATTACAGTTGCAGCAAGCGTTCTTAGGATAGAACAAGGCTAATTTCATAACATTATAAACTCTCCCTTTCTTGACAATTTTTGATTGTCTACCTTGATACCGGGGACACTATTTCCTTATCGCCAAGTAACTATCATGTTTGCTAGAGTCGGAGGGATACGATACTATTATTTTACGTATACTTATGGCAATTATCCGAAACATGTCAAATATCCGAAACATCCGAAACATGTCAAACACCTGAACTATGTCAAACATACGAAACATCCGAAACATGTCATACACTCTAAACATGTCAAACATACGAAACATCCAAAACATGTCAAACATACGAAACATCTGAAACATGTCAAACACCCGAAACATGTCAAACATACGAAACATCCGAAACATGTCAAACATACGAAACATCTGAAACATGTCAAATACACGAAACATGTCAAACATACGAAACATCCGAAACAAGTGAAACACCCAAAACATGTCAAACACCCAAAACATGTCAAACATACAAAACATGTCAAACATACGAAACATCCGAAACATGTCAAACACCCCAAACATGTCAAACATACGAAACATCTGAAACATGTCAAACATTCGAAACATGTCAAACATACGAAACATCCGAAACATGTCAAACATACGAAACTTACAAAACATGTCAAACACCTGAAACATGTCATACATACGAAACATCCGAAACATGTGAAACACCCAAAACAGGTCAAACATACGAAACATTCAAAACATGTGAAACACCCGAAACATGTCTAATATACGAAACATTCGAAACATGTCAAACACCATAAACATGTCAAACATACGAAACATCCGAAACATGTCAAACACCCAAAACATGTCAAACATCCGAAACATCCGAAACATGTCAAACATACGAAACATCCGAAACATGTCAAACACCCAAAACATGTCAAACATACAAAACATCCGAAACATGTCAAACATACGAAACATCCGAAACATGTCAAAAACCCGAAAAATGTCAAACATACGAAACATCCGAAACATAACAAACACCCGAAACATGTCAAACATACGAAACATCCGAAAAATGTCAATTTTCCAAAACATGTCAAACATACGAAACATTTGAAACATAACAAACACCAGAAACATGTCAAACATACGAAACATCTGAAAAATGTCAAGCACCCGAAACATATCAAGCATACAAAATATTCGAAACATGTTAAACATCCGAAACATGTCAATATACGAAACATCCGAAACATGTCAAACACCCAAAATATGTCAAACATACGAAACATCCGAAAGATGTTAAACATCCGAAACATGTTAAACAGCCTAAACATGTCAAACATATGAGACATCCGAAACATGTCAAACACCTGTAACATGTTAAACATACGAAACATCCGAAACATGTCAAACACTCTAGACATGTCAAACATACGAAACATCCGAAACATGTCAAACATACGAAACATCTGAAACATGTCAAACACCCGAAACACGTCAAACATACGAAACATCCGAAACTAGTGAAACACCCAAAACATGTCAAACACCCGAAACATATCAAACATACGAAACATGTCAATCAAACGAAACATCCGAAACATGTCAAACACCCGAAACATGTCAAACATACGAAACATCTGAAACATGTCAAAAACCCGAAACATGTCAAACATACGAAACATCCGAAACATGTCAAACATACGAAACATACAAAACATGTCAAACACCTGAAACATGTCATACATACGAAACATCCGAAACATGTGAAACACCCAAAACATGTCAAACATACGAAACATTCAAAACATGTGAAACACCCGAAACATGTCTAACATACGAAACATTCTAAACATGTCAAACACCCGAAACATGTCAAACATACGAAACATTCGAAACATGTCAAATACCCCAAACATGTCAAACATCCGAAACATCCGAAACATGTCAAACATACGAAACATCCGAAACATGTCAAACACCCGAAACATGTCAAACATACGAAACATCCGAAACATGTCAAACATACGAAACATCCGAAACATGTCAAAAACCCGAAACATGTCAAACATACAAAACATCCGAAACATGTCAATATACGAAACATCCAAAACATGTCAAACACCCGTAATATGTCAAACATACGAAACATCCAAAACATGTCAAACATCCGAAACATGTTAAACAGCCTAAACATGTCAAACATATGAGACATCCGAAACATGTCAAACACCTGAAACATGTCAAACATACGAAACATCCTAAACATGTCAAACACTCTAAACATGTCAAACATATGAAACATGTCAAACATACGAAACATCTGAAACATGTCAAACACCCGAAACATGTTAAACATACAAAACATCCGAAACATGTCAAACACCCGAAACATGTCAAACATACGAAACATCCGAAACATGTCAAACATACGAAACATCCGAAACATGTCAAACACTCTAAACATGTCAAACATACGAAACATCCAAAACATGTCAAACATACGAAACATCTGAAACATGTCAAACAACCGAAACATGTCAAACATACGAAACATCCGAAACTAGTGAAACACCCAAAACATGTCAAACACCCAAAACATGTCAAACATACAAAACATGACAAACATACGAAACATCCGAAACATGTCAAACACCCCAAACATGTCAAACATACGAAACATCTGAAACATGTCAAACATTCGAAACATGTCAAACATACGAAACATCCGAAACATGTCAAACATACGAAACATACAAAACATGTCAAACACCTGAAACATGTCATACATACGAAACATCCGAAACATGTGAAACACCCAAAACAGGTCAAACATACGAAACATTCAAAACATGTGAAACACCCGAAACATGTCTAATATACGAAACATTCGAAACATGTCAAACACCCTAAACATGTCAAACATACGAAACATCCGAAACATGTCAAACACCCAAAACATGTTAAACATCCGAAACATCCGAAACATGTCAAACATACGAAACATCCGAAACATGTCAAACACACGAAACATGTCAAACATACGAAACATCCGAAACATGTCAAACATACGAAACATCCGAAACATGTCAAAAACCCGAAAAATGTCAAACATACGAAACATCCGAAAAATGTCAGACACCCGAAACAAGTCAAACATACGAAACACCCGAAGTATGTCAAACATACCAAACATTCGAAACATGTCAAACAACCTAAACATGTCAAACATTCGAAACATGTCAAACATACAAAGCATCCGAAACAAGTTAAACACCCAAAATATGTCAAACACCCGAAACATGTCAAACACCAGAAACATGTCAGACATTCGAAACATGTCAAACATACGAAACATCCCAAAAGTGACAAACACCCGAAACATATCAAACATACGAAATATCCAAAACATGTCAAACACTTAAAATATGTCAAACATACAAAACATCCGAAACAAGTCAAACACCTAAAACATGTCAAACACCCGAAACATGTCAAACATACGAAACATGTAAAATATACGAAACATGTTAAACATACGAAACATCCGAAACATGTCAAACACTCGAAACATGTCAAACTTACGAAACATTCAAAACATAACAAACACCCAAAACATGTCAAACATACGAAACATCCGAAAAATGTCAATTTTCATAAACATGTCAAACATATGAAACATTTGAAACATAACAAACACCCGAAACATGTCAAACATACGAAACATCCGAAAAATGTCAAGCACCCGAAATATATCAAACATACAAAACATTCGAAACATGTTAAACATCCGAAACATGTCAATATACGAAACATCCGAAACATGTCAAACACACGAAATATGTCAAACATACGAAACATCCGAAACATGTCAAACATCCGAAACATGTTAAACAGCCTAAACATGTCAAACATATGAGACATCCGAAACATGTCAAACACCTGAAACATGTCAAACATACGAAACATCCGAAACATGTCAAACACTCCAAACATGTCAAACATACGAAACATCAGAAACATGTCAAACATACGAAACATCTGAAACATGTCAAACACCCGAAAGATGTCAAACATACGAAACATCCGAAACATGTCAAACATACGAAACATCTGAAACATGTCAAACACCCGAAACATGTCAAACATACGAATCATTTGAAACATGTCAAACACCCGAAACATGTCAAACATACAAAACATCTGAATTATGTCAAACACCCGAAACATGTCAAACATACGAAACATCCGAAACATGTCAAACATACGAAACATGTCAAACACCTGAAACATGTCAAACATACGAAACATCCGAAACATGTCAAACACCCAAAACATGTCAAACATGCGAAACATGTCAAACATACGAAACATTCAAAACATGTCAAACACCCGAAACAAGTCAAACATACAAAAACATCCGAAACATGTCAAACACCCAAAACATGTCAATCACCCGAAACATGTCAAACATACGAAACATGTCAAACATACGAAACATCCGAAACTAGTCAAACACCCAAAACATGTCAAACACCCGAAACATGTCAAACATACGAAACATGTCAAACATACGAAACGTCCGAAACATGTGAAACGTCCGAAACATGTCAAACACCCGAAACATGTAAAACATACGAAACATCTGAAACATGTCGAACATACGAAACATACAAAACATGTCAAACACCTGAAACATGTCATACATACGAAACATCCAAAACATGTGAAACATTCAAAACATGTCAAACATACGAAACATTCAATTATGTGAAACACCCGAAACATGTCTAACATACGAAACATCCGAAACATGTCAAACATACGAAACATCCAAAAATTGTTAAACATAAGAAACATCCGAAACATAACAAACACCCGAAACATGTCAAACATACGAAACATTCGAAAAATGTCAATTTTCCAAAACATGTCAAACATACGAAACATTTCAAACATTCGAAACATCCGAAAAATGTCAAGCACCCGAAACATGTCAAACATACAAAATATTCGAAACATGTCAAACATCCGAAACATGTCAATGTACGAAACATTCGAAACATGTCAAACACCCGAAATATGTCAAACATACGAAACATCCGAAACATGTCAAACATCCAAAACATGTTAAACAGCCTAAACATGTCAAAAATATTAGACATCCGAAACATTTTAAACACCTGAAACATGTCAAGCACCCAAAACATGTCAAACATGCCAAACATCCGAAACATGTCAAACACTCTAAACATGTCAAAAATACGAAACATCCGAAACATGTCAAACATACGAAACATCTGAAACATGTCAAACACCCGAAACATGTCAAACATACGAAACATCCGAAACATGTCAAACATACGAAACATCTGAAACATGTCAAACACCCGAAACATGTCAAACATACGAAACATCCGAAACTAGTGAAACACCCAAAACATGTCAAACACCCAAAACATGTCAAACATACGAAACATGTCAAACATACGAAACATCTGAAACATGTCAAACATTCGAAACATGTCAAACATACAAAACATCCGAAACATGTCAAAAATACGAAACATACAAAACATGTCAAACACCTGAAACATGTCATACATACGAAACATCCGAAACATGTGAAACACCCAAAACTGGTCAAACATACGAAACATTCAAAACATGTGAAACACCCGAAACATGTCTAACATACGAAACATTCGAAACATGTCAAACACCCTAAACATGTCAAACATACGAAACATCCGAAACATGTCAAACACCCAAAACATGTCAAACATCCGAAACATCCGAAACATGTCAAACATACGAAACATCCGAAACATGTCAAACACCCGAAACATGTCAAACATACGAAACATCCGAAACATGTCAAACATACGAAACATCCGAAACATGTCAAAAACCCGAAAAATGTCAAACATACGAAACATCCAAAAAAATGTCAATTTTCCAAAACATGTCAAACATACGAAACATTTGAAACATAACAAACACCAGAAACATGTCAAACATACGAAACATCTGAAAAATGTCAAGCACCCGAAACATATCAAGCATACAAAATATTCGAAACATGTTAAACATCCGAAACATGTCAATATACGAAACATCCGAAACATGTCAAACACTTAAAATATGTCAAACATACGAAACATCCGAAACATGTCAAACATCCGAAACATGTTAAACAGCCTAAGCATGTCAAACATATGAGACATCCGAAACATGTCAAACACCTGTAACATGTTAAACATACGAAACATCCGAAACATGTCAAACACTCTAGACATGTCAAACATACGAAACATCCGAAACATGTCAAACATACGAAACATCTGAAACATGTCAAACACCCGAAACACGTCAAACATACGAAACATCCGAAACTAGTTAAACACCCAAAACATGTCAAACACCCGAAACATGTCAAACATACGAAACATGTCAAACAAACGAAACATCCGAAACATGTCAAACACCCGAAACATGTCAAACATACGAAACATCTGAAACATGTCAAAAACCCGAAACATGTCAAACATACGAAACATCCGAAACATGTCAAACATACGAAACATACAAAACATGTCAAACACCTGAAACATGTCATACATACGAAACATCCGAAACATGTGAAACACCCAAAACATGTCAAACATACGAAACATTCAAAACATGTGAAACACCCGAAACATGTCTAACATACGAAACATTCTAAACATGTCAAACACCCGAAACATGTCAAACATACGAAACATTCGAAACATGCCAAATACCCCAAACATGTCAAACATCCGAAACATCCGAAACATGTCAAACATACGAAACATCCGAAACTTGTCAAACACCCGAAACATGTCAAACATACGAAACATCCGAAACATGTCAAACATACGAAACATCCGAAACATGTCAAAAACCCGAAACATGTCAAACATACAAAACATTCGAAACATGTTAAACATCCGAAACTTGTCAATATACGAAACATCCAAAACATGTCAAACACCCGTAATATGTCAAACATTCGAAACATCCAAAACATGTCAAACATCCGAAACATGTTAAACAGCCTAAACATGTCAAACATATGAGACATCCGAAACATGTCAAACACCTGAAACATGTCAAACATACGAAACATCCTAAACATGTCAAACACTCTAAACATGTCAAACATATGAAACATGTCAAACATACGAAACATCTGAAACATGTCAAACACCCGAAACATGTTAAACATACAAAACATCCGAAACATGTCAAACACCCGAAACATGTCAAACATACGAAACATCCGAAACATGTCAAACATACGAAACATCCTAAACATGTCAAACACTCTAAACATGTCAAACATACGAAACATCCAAAACATGTCAAACATACGAAACATCCGAAACATGTCAAACACCCGTAATATGTCAAACATACGAAACATCCAAAACATGTCAAACATCCGAAACATGTTAAACAGCCTAAACATGTCAAACATATGAGACATCCGAAACATGTCAAACACCTGAAACATGTCAAACATACGAAACATCCGAAACATGTCAAACACTCTAAACATGTCAAACATACGAAACATGTCAAACATACGAAACATCTGAAACATGTCAAACACCCGAAACATGTTAAACATACAAAACATCCGAAACATGTCAAACACCCGAAACATGTCAAACATACGAAACATCCGAAACATGTCAAACATACGAAACATCCGAAACATGTCAAACACTCTAAACATGTCAAACATACGAAACATCCAAAACATGTAAAACATACGAAACATCTGAAACATGTCAAACACCCGAAACATGTCAAATATACGAAACATCCGAAACTAGTGAAACACCCAAAACATGTCAAACACCCAAAACATGTCAAACATACAAAACATGACAAACATACGAAACATCCGAAACATGTCAAACACCCCAAACATGTCAAACATACGAAACATCTGAAACATGTCAATCATTCGAAACATGTCAAACATACGAAACATCCGAAACATGTCAAACATACGAAACATACAAAACATGTCAAACACCTGAAACATGTCATACATACGAAACATCCGAAACATGTGAAACACCCAAAACAGGTCAAACATACGAAACATTCAAAACATGTGAAACACCCGAAACATGTCAAACATACGAAACATCCGAAACATGTCAAACATACGAAACATCCGAAACATGTCAAACATACGAAACATCCGAAACATGTCAAACAACCTAAACATGTCAAACATTCGAAACATGTCAAACATACAAAGCATCCGAAACAAGTTAAACACCCAAAATATGTCAAACACCCGAAACATGTCAAACACTCTAGACATGTCAAACATACGAAACATCCGAAACATGTTTCGAATGTCTGACATGTTTCTGGTGTTTGACATGTTTCGGATGTTTCGTATGTTTAACATGTTACAGGTGTTTGACATGTTTCGGATGTCTCATATGTTTGACATGTTTAGGCTGTTTAACATGTTTCGGATGTTTGACATGTTTCGGATGTTTCGTATGTTTGACATATTTTGGGTGTTTGACATGTTTCGGATGTTTCGTATATTGACATGTTTCGGATCTTTAACATGTTTCGAATATTTTGTATGCTTGATATGTTTCGGGTGCTTGACATTTTTCAGATGTTTCGTATGTTTGAAATGTTTCTGGTGTTTGTTATGTTTCAAATGTTTCGTATGTTTGACATGTTTTGGAAAATTTACATTTTTCGGATGTTTCGTATGTTTGACATGTTTCGGGTGTTTGTTATGTTTCGGATGTTTCGTATGTTTGACATTTTTCGGGTTTTTGACATGTTTCGGATGTTTCGTATGTTTGACATGTTTCGGATGTTTCGTATGTTTGACATGTTTCGGGTGTTTGACATGTTTCGGATGTTTCGTATGTTTGACATGTTTCGGATGTTTCGGATGTTTGACATGTTTTGGGTGTTTTACATGTTTCGGATGTTTCGTATGTTTGACATGTTTAGGGTGTTTGACATTTTTCGGATGTTTCGTATGTTTGACATGTTTCGGGTGTTTGTTATGTTTCGGATGTTTCGTATGTTTGACATTTTTCGGGTTTTTGACATGTTTCGGATGTTTCGTATGTTTGACATGTTTCGGATGTTTCGTATGTTTGACATGTTTCGGGTGTTTGACATGTTTCGGATGTTTCGTATGTTTGACATGTTTCGAATGTTTGACATGGTTCAGATGTTTCGTATGTTTGACATGTTTGGGGTGTTTGACATGTTTCGGATGTTTCGTATGTTTGTCATGTTTTGTATGTTTGACATGTTTTGGGTGTTTGACATGTTTTGGGTGTTTCACTAGTTTCGGATGTTTCGTATGTTTGACATGTTTCGGGTGTTTGACATGTTTCAGATGTTTCGTATGTTTGACATGTTTTGGATGTTTCGGATGTTTGACATGTTTAGAGTGTTTGACATGTTTCGGATGTTTCGTATGTTTGACATGTTTCGGATGTTTCGTATGTTTGACATGTTTCGGGTGTTTGACATGTTTCGGATGTTTTGTATGTTTAACATGTTTCGGGTGTTTGACATGTTTCGGATGTTTCGTATGTTTGACATGTTTCGTATTTTTGACATGTTTAGAGTGTTTGACATGTTTCGGATGTTTCGTATGTTTGACATGTTTCAGGTGTTTGACATGTTTCGGATGTCTCATATGTTTGACATGTTTAGGCTGTTTAACATGTTTCGGATGTTTGACATGTTTTGGATGTTTCGTATGTTTGACATATTACGGGTGTTTGACATGTTTCGGATGTTTTGTATATTGACATGTTTCGGATGTTTAACATGTTTCGAATGTTTTGTATGTTTGACATGTTTCGGGTTTTTGACATGTTTCGGATGTTTCGTATGTTTGACATGTTTCGGATGTTTCGTATGTTTGACATGTTTCGGGTGTTTGACATGTTTCGGATGTTTCGTATGTTTGACATGTTTCGGATGTTTCGGATGTTTGACATGTTTGGGGTATTTGACATGTTTCGAATGTTTCGTATGTTTGACATGTTTCGGGTGTTTGACATGTTTAGAATGTTTCGTATGTTAGACATGTTTCGGGTGTTTCACATGTTTTGAATGTTTCGTATGTTTGACATGTTTTGGGTGTTTCACATGTTTCGGATGTTTCGTATGTATGACATGTTTCAGGTGTTTGACATGTTTTGTATGTTTCGTATGTTTGACATGTTTCGGATGTTTCGTATGTTTGACATATTTCGGGTTTTTGACATGTTTCGGATGTTTCGTTTGTTTGACATGTTTCGTATGTTTGACATGTTTCGGGTGTTTGACATGTTTTGGGTGTTTCACTAGTTTCGGATGTTTCGTATGTTTGACGTGTTTCGGGTGTTTGACATGTTTCAGATGTTTCGTATGTTTGACATTTTTCGGATGTTTCGTATGTTTGACATGTCTAGAGTGTTTGACATGTTTCGGATGTTTCGTATGTTTAACATGTTACAGGTGTTTGACATGTTTCGGATGTCTCATATGTTTGACATGCTTAGGCTGTCTAACATGTTTCGGATGTTTGACATGTTTCGGATGTTTCGTATGTTTGACATATTTTGGGTGTTTGACATGTTTCGGATGTTTCGTATATTGACATGTTTCGGATGTTTAACATGTTTCGAATATTTTGTATGCTTGATATGTTTCGGGTGCTTGACATTTTTTAGATGTTTCGTATGTTTGACATGTTTCTGGTGTTTGTTATGTTTCAAATGTTTCGTATGTTTGACATGTTTTGGAAAATTGACATTTTTCGGATGTTTCGTATGTTTGACATGTTTCGGGTGTTTGTTATGTTTCGGATGTTTCGTATGTTTGACATTTTTTTGGGTTTTTGACATGTTTCAAATGTTTCGTATGTTTGACATGTTTCGGATGTTTCGTATGTTTGACATGTTTCGGGTGTTTGACATGTTTCGGATGTATTGTATGTTTGACATGTTTCGGATGTTTCGGATGTTTGACATGTTTTGGGTGTTTGACATGTTTCGGATGTTTCGTATGTTTGACATGTTTAGGGTGTTTGACATGTTTCGAATGTTTCGTATGTTAGACATGTTTCGGGTGTTTCACATGTTTTGAATGTTTCGTATGTTTGACCAGTTTTGGGTGTTTCACATGTTTCGGATGTTTCGTATGTATGACATGTTTCAGGTGTTTGACATGTTTTGTATGTTTCGTATTTTTGACATGTTTCGGATGTTTCGTATGTTTGACATGTTTCGAATATTTGACATGTTTCAGATGTTTCGTATGTTTGACATGTTTCGTATGTTTGACATGTTTTATGGTGTTTGACATGTTTTGGGTGTTTCACTAGTTTCGGATGTTTCGTATGTTTGACATGTTTCGGGTGTTTGACATGTTTCAGATGTTTCGTATGTTTGACATGTTTCGGATGTTTCGTATGTTTGACATGTTTCGGGTGTTTGACATGTTTCAGATGTTTCGTATGTTTGACATGTTTCGGATGTTTCGTATTTTTGACATGTTTAGAGTGTTTGACATGTTTCGGATGTTTGACATGTTTCGTATGTTTGACATGTTTCGGAAGTTTCGTATGTTTGACATATTTCGGGTGTTTGACATGTTTCAGATGTCTTGTATGTTTGACATGTTTCGGGTGTTTGACATGTTTCGGATGTTTCGTATGTTTGACATGTTTCGAGTGTTTGACATGTTTCGAATGTTTGACATTTTCGTCTATTTGCCATGTTTCGGGTATTTGAAATGTTTTGGGTGTTTGACTAGTTTCGGATGTTTCGTATGTTTGACATGTTTCGGGTGTTTGACATGTTTCGAATGTTTCGTATGTTTGACATGTTTCTGGTGTTTGACATGTTTTGAATAATTCGTATGTTGGACATGTTTTAAGTATTTCACGTGTTTCGGATGTTTCGTATGTTTGACATGTTTCCGGTGTTTGACATAATTCAGATGTTTTGTATGTTTGACATGTTTCGGGTGTTTGACATGTTTCAAATGATTCGTATGTTTGACATGTTTTGGGTGTTTGACATGTTTAAGATGTTTCGTATGTTTGACATGTTTCGGATGTTTCGTATGTTTGACATGTTTCGGGTGTTTGACATGTTTCAGATGTTTCGTGTTTTTGACATGTTTCGGATGTTTCGTATGTTTGACATGTTTAGAGTGTTTGACATGTTTCAGATGTTTCGTATGTTTGACATGTTTCGGGTGCTTGACATGTTTCAGGTGTTTAAAATGTTTCGGATGTCTAATATTTTTGACATGTTTAGGCTGTTTAACATGTTTTGGATGTTTGACATGTTTCGGATGTTTCGTATGTTTGACATATTTCGGGTGTTTGACATGTTTCGAATGTTTCGTATATTGACATGTTTCGGATGTTTGACATGTTTCGAATATTTTGTATGTTTGACATGTTTCGGGTGCTTGACATTTTTCGGATGTTTCGAATGTTTGAAATGTTTCGTATGTTTGACATGTTTTGGAAAATTGACATTTTTCGAATGTTTCGTATGTTTGACATGTTTCGGGTGTTTGTTATGTTTCGGATGTTTCTTATGTTTAACAATTTTTGGATGTTTCGTATGTTTGACATGTTTCGGGTGTTTGACATGTTTCGGATGTTTCGTATGTTTGACATGTTTCGGATGTTTCGTATGTTAGACATGTTTCGGTTGTTTCACATATTTGAATGTTTCGTATGTTTGACATGTTTTAAATGTTTCACATGTTTTGGATGTTTCGTATGTATGACATGTTTTAGGTGTTTGACATGTTTTGTATGTTTCGTATGTTCGACATGTTTCAGATGTTTCGTATGTTTTACATGTTTCGGGTGTTTGACATGTTTCGGACGTTTCGTATGTTTGACATGTTTCGTATGTTTGACATGTTTCGGGTGTTTGACATGTTTTGGGTGTTTGACTAGTTTCGGATGTTTCGTATGTTTGACATGTTTCGTATGTTTGACATGTTTCGGGTGATTGACATGTTTTGGGTGTTTGACATGTTTCGGATGTTTTTGTATGTTTGACTTGTTTCGGGTGTTTGACATGTTTTGAATGTTTCGTATGTTTGACATGTTTCGGGTGTTTCACATGTTTTGAATGTTTCGTATGTTTGACCTGTTTTGGGTGTTTCACATGTTTCGGATGTTTCGTATGTATGACATGTTTCAGGTGTTTGACATGTTTTGTATTTTTCGTATGTTTGACATGTTTCGGATGTTTCGTATGTTTGACATGTTTCGAATGTTTGACATGGTTCAGATGTTTCGTATGTTTGACATGTTTGGGGTGTTTGACATGTTTCGGATGTTTCGTATGTTTGTCATGTTTTGTATGTTTGACATGTTTTGGGTGTTTGACATGTTTTGGGTGTTTCACTAGTTTCGGATGTTTCGTATGTTTGACATGTTTCGGGTGTTTGACATGTTTCAGATATTTCGTATGTTTGACATGTTTTGGATGTTTCGGATGTTTGACATGTTTAGAGTGTTTGACATGTTTCGGATGTTTCGTATGTTTGACATGTTTCGGATGTTTCGTATGTTTGACATGTTTCGGGTGTTTGACATGTTTCGGATGTTTTGTATGTTTAACATGTTTCGGGTGTTTGACATGTTTCGGATGTTTCGTATGTTTGACATGTTTCGTATTTTTGACATGTTTAGAGTGTTTGACATGTTTCGGATGTTTCGTATGTTTGACATGTTTCAGGTGTTTGACATGTTTCGGATGTCTCATATGTTTGACATGTTTAGGCTGTTTAACATGTTTCGGATGTTTGACATGTTTTGGATGTTTCGTATGTTTGACATATTACGGGTGTTTGACATGTTTCGGATGTTTTGTATATTGACATGTTTCGGATGTTTAACATGTTTCGAATGTTTTGTATGTTTGACATGTTTCGGGTTTTTGACATGTTTCGGATGTTTCGTATGTTTGACATGTTTCGGATGTTTCGTATGTTTGACATGTTTCGGGTGTTTGACATGTTTCGGATGTTTCGTATGTTTGACATGTTTCGGATGTTTCGGATGTTTGACATGTTTGGGGTATTTGACATGTTTCGAATGTTTCGTATGTTTGACATGTTTCGGGTGTTTGACATGTTTAGAATGTTTCGTATGTTAGACATGTTTCGGGTGTTTCACATGTTTTGAATGTTTCGTATGTTTGACATGTTTTGGGTGTTTCACATGTTTCGGATGTTTCGTATGTATGACATGTTTCAGGTGTTTGACATGTTTTGTATGTTTCGTATGTTTGACATGTTTCGGATGTTTCGTATGTTTGACATATTTCGGGTTTTTGACATGTTTCGGATGTTTCGTTTGTTTGACATGTTTCGTATGTTTGACATGTTTCGGGTGTTTGACATGTTTTGGGTGTTTCACTAGTTTCGGATGTTTCGTATGTTTGACGTGTTTCGGGTGTTTGACATGTTTCAGATGTTTCGTATGTTTGACATTTTTCGGATGTTTCGTATGTTTGACATGTCTAGAGTGTTTGACATGTTTCGGATGTTTCGTATGTTTAACATGTTACAGATGTTTGACATGTTTCGGATGTCTCATATGTTTGACATGCTTAGGCTGTCTAACATGTTTCGGATGTTTGACATGTTTCGGATGTTTCGTGTGTTTGACATATTTTGGGTGTTTGACATGTTTCGGATGTTTCGTATATTGACATGTTTCGGATGTTTAACATGTTTCGAATATTTTGTATGCTTGATATGTTTTGGGTGCTTGACATTTTTTAGATGTTTCGTATGTTCGACATGTTTCTGGTGTTTGTTATGTTTCAAATGTTTCGTATGTTTGACATGTTTTGGAAAATTGACATTTTTCGGATGTTTCGTATGTTTGACATGTTTCGGGTGTTTGTTATGTTTCGGATGTTTCGTATGTTTGACATTTTTTTGGGTTTTTGACATGTTTCGGATGTTTCGTATGTTTGACATGTTTCGGATGTTTCGTATGTTTGACATGTTTCGGGTGTTTGACATGTTTCGGATGTTTCGTATGTTTGACATGTTTCGGATGTTTCGGATGTTTGACATGTTTTGGGTGTTTGACATGTTTCGGATGTTTCGTATGTTTGACATGTTTAGGGTGTTTGACATGTTTCGAATGTTTCGTATGTTAGACATGTTTCGGGTGTTTCACATGTTTTGAATGTTTCGTATGTTTGACCAGTTTTGGGTGTTTCACATGTTTCGGATGTTTCGTATGTATGACATGTTTCAGGTGTTTGACATGTTTTGTATGTTTCGTATTTTTGACATGTTTCGGATGTTTCGTATGTTTGACATGTTTCGAATATTTGACATGTTTCAGATGTTTCGTATGTTTGACATGTTTCGTATGTTTGACATGTTTTATGCTGTTTGACATGTTTTGGGTGTTTCACTAGTTTCGGATGTTTCGTATGTTTGACATGTTTCGGGTGTTTGACATGTTTCAGATGTTTCGTATGTTTGACATGTTTCGGATGTTTCGTATGTTTGACATGTTTCGGGTGTTTGACATGTTTCAGATGTTTCGTATGTTTGACATGTTTCGGATGTTTCGTATTTTTGACATGTTTAGAGTGTTTGACATGTTTCGGATGTTTGACATGTTTCGTATGTTTGACATGTTTCGGAAGTTTCGTATGTTTGACATATTTCGGGTGTTTGACATGTTTCAGATGTCTCGTATGTTTGACATGTTTCGGGTGTTTGACATGTTTCGGATGTTTCGAATGTTTGACATGTTTCGAGTGTTTGACATGTTTCGAATGTTTGACATTTTCGTCTATTTGCCATGTTTCGGGTATTTGAAATGTTTTGGGTGTTTGACTAGTTTCGGATGTTTCGTATGTTTGACATGTTTCGGGTGTTTGACATGTTTTGAATGTTTCGTATGTTTGACATGTTTCGGGTGTTTGACATGTTTTGAATAATTCGTATGTTGGACATGTTTTAAGTATTTCACGTGTTTCGGATGTTTCGTATGTTTGACATGTTTCCGGTGTTTGACATAATTCAGATGTTTTGTATGTTTGACATGTTTCGGGTGTTTGACATGTTTCAAATGATTCGTATGTTTGACATGTTTTGGGTGTTTGACATGTTTCAGATGTTTCGTATGTTTGACATGTTTCGGATGTTTCGTATGTTTGACATGTTTCGGGTGTTTGACATGTTTCAGATGTTTCGTATTTTTGACATGTTTCGGATGTTTCGTATGTTTGACATGTTTAGAGTGTTTGACATGTTTCAGATGTTTCGTATGTTTGACATGTTTCGGGTGCTTGACATGTTTCAGGTGTTTAAAATGTTTCGGATGTCTAATATTTTTGACATGTTTAGGCTGTTTAACATGTTTTGGATGTTTGACATGTTTCGGATGTTTCGTATGTTTGACATATTTCGGGTGTTTGACATGTTTCGAATGTTTCGTATATTGACATGTTTCGGATGTTTGACATGTTTCGAATATTTTGTATGTTTGACATGTTTCGGGTGCTTGACATTTTTCGGATGTTTCGAATGTTTGAAATGTTTCGTATGTTTGACATGTTTTGGAAAATTGACATTTTTCGAATGTTTCGTATGTTTGACATGTTTCGGGTGTTTGTTATGTTTCGGATGTTTCTTATGTTTAACAATTTTTGGATGTTTCGTATGTTTGACATGTTTCGGGTGTTTGACATGTTTCGGATGTTTCGTATGTTTGACATGTTTCGGATGTTTCGTATGTTAGACATGTTTCGGTTGTTTCACATATTTGAATGTTTCGTATGTTTGACATGTTTTAAATGTTTCACATGTTTTGGATGTTTCGTATGTATGACATGTTTCAGGTGTTTGACATGTTTTGTATGTTTCGTATGTTCGACATGTTTCAGATGTTTCGTATGTTTTACATGTTTCGGGTGTTTGACATGTTTCGGACGTTTCGTATGTTTGACATGTTTCGTATGTTTGACATGTTTCGGGTGTTTGACATGTTTTGGGTGTTTGACTAGTTTCGGATGTTTCGTATGTTTGACATGTTTCGTATGTTTGACATGTTTCGGGTGATTGACATGTTTTGGGTGTTTGACATGTTTCGGATGTTTTTGTATGTTTGACTTGTTTCGGGTGTTTGACATGTTTTGAATGTTTCGTATGTTTGACATGTTTCGCATGTTTGACATGTTTTGGTTGTTTGACATGTTTCGGATGTTTCGTATGTTTGACATGTTTCAGGTGTTTGACATGTTTCGTATGTTTGACATGTTTCGGATGTTTCGTATGTTTGACATGTTTCGGGTGTTTGACATGTTTCAAATGATTCGTATGTTTGACATGTTTCGGGTGTTTGACATGTTTCAGATGTTTCGTATGTTTGACATGTTTCGGATGTTTCGTATGTTTGACATATTTCGGGTGTTTGACATGTTTCAGATGTTTCGTATGTTTGACATGTTTCTGATGTTTCGTATGTTTGACATGTTTGGAGTGTTTGACATGTTTCGGATGTTTCGTATGTTTGACATGTTTCAGGTGTTTGACATGTTTCGGATGTCTCATATGTTTGACATGTTTAGGCTGTTTAACATGTTTCGGATGTTTGACATGTTTCGGATGTTTCGTATGTTTGACATATTTCGTGTGTTTGACATGTTTCGGATGTTTCGTATATTGACATGTTTCGGATGTTTAACATGTTTCGAATGTTTTGTATGTTTGATATATTTCGGGTGCTTGACATTTTTCGGATGTTTCGTATGTTTGACATGTTTCGGGTGTTTGTTATGTTTCAAATGTTTCATATGTTTGACATGTTTTGGAAAATTGACATTTTTAGGATGTTTCGTATGTTTGACATGTTTTGGGTGTTTGTTATGTTTTGAATGTTTCGTAAGTTTGACATGTTTCGAGTGTTTGACATGTTTCGGATGTTTCGTATGTTTAACATGTTTCGTATATTTTACATGTTTCGTATGTTTGACATGATTCGGGTGTTTGACATGTTTTAGGTGTTTGACTTGTTTCGGACGTTTTGTATGTTTGACATATTTTAAGTGTTTGACATGTTTCGGATATTTCGTATGTTTGATATGTTTCGGGTGTTTGTCAATTTTGGGATGTTTCGTATGTTTGACATGTTTCGAATGTCTGACATGTTTCTGGTGTTTGACATGTTTCGGGTGTTTGACATATTTTGGGTGTTTAACTTGTTTCGGATGCTTTGTATGTTTGACATGTTTAGAATGTTTGACATGTTTAGGTTGTTTGACATGTTTCGGATGTTTGGTATGTTTGACATACTTCGGGTGTTTCGTATGTTTGACATGTTTCGGGTGTGTGACATTTTTTTTGGATGTTTCGTATGTTTGACATTTTTCGGGTTTTTGACATGTTTCGGATGTTTCGTATGTTTGACATGTTTCGGATGTTTCGTATGTTTGACATGTTTCGTGTGTTTGACATGTTTCGGATGTTTCGTATGTTTGACATGTTTCGGATGTTTCGGATGTTTGACATGTTTTGGGTGTTTGACATGTTTCGGATGTTTCGTATGTTTGACATGTTTAGGGTGTTTGACATGTTTCGAATGTTTCGTATATTAGACATGTTTCGGGTGTTTCACATGTTTTGAATGTTTCGTATGTTTGACCTGTTTTGGGTGTTTCACATGTTTCGGATGTTTCGTATGTATGACATGTTTCAGGTGTTTGACATGTTTTGTATGTTTCGTATGTTTGACATGTTTCGGATGTTTCGTATGTTTGACATGTTTAGAATGTTTGACATGTTTCAGATGTTTCGTATGTTTGACATGTTTGGGGTGTTTGACATGTTTCGGATGTTTCGTATGTTTGTCATTTTTTTTGTATGTTTGACATGTTTTGGGTGTTTGACATGTTTTGGGTGTTTCACTAGTTTCGGATGTTTCGTATGTTTGACATGTTTCGATTGTTTGACATGTTTCAGATGTTTCGTATGTTTGACATGTTTTGGATGTTTCGTATGTTTGACATGTTTAGAGTGTTTGACATGTTTCGGATGTTTCGTATGTTTGACATGTTTCGGATGTTTCGTATGTTTGACATGTTTCGGGTGTTTGACATGTTTCGGATGTTTTGTATGTTTAACATGTTTCGGGTGTTTGACATGTTTCAGATGTTTCGTATGTTTGACATGTTTCGGATGTTTAACATGTTTCGAATATTTTGTATGCTTGATATGTTTCGGGTGCTTGACATTTTTTAGATGTTTCGTATGTTTGACATGTTTCTGGTGTTTGTTATGTTTCAAATGTTTCGTATGTTTGACATGTTTTGGAAAATTGACATTTTTCGGATGTTTCGTATGTTTGACATGTTTCGGATGTTTGTTATGTTTCGGATGTTTCGTATGTTTGACATTTTTCGGGTTTTTGACATGTTTCGGATGTTTCGTATGTTTGACATGTTTCGGATGTTTCGTATGTTTGACATGTTTCGGGTGTTTGACATGTTTCGGATGTTTCGTATGTTTGACATGTTTCGGATGTTTCGGATGTTTGACATGTTTTGGGTGTTTGACATGTTTCGGATGTTTCGTATGTTTGACATGTTTAGGGTGTTTGACATGTTTCGAATGTTTCGTATGTTAGACATGTTTCGGGTGTTTCACATGTTTTGAATGTTTCGTATGTTTGACCAGTTTTGGGTGTTTCACATGTTTCGGATGTTTCGTATGTATGACATGTTTCAGGTGTTTGACATGTTTTGTATGTTTCGTATTTTTGACATGTTTCGGATGTTTCGTATGTTTGACATGTTTCGAATATTTGACATGTTTCAGATGTTTCGTATGTTTGACATGTTTCGTATGTTTGACATGTTTTGGGTGTTTGACATGTTTTGGGTGTTTCACTAGTTTCGGATGTTTCGTATGTTTGACATGTTTCGGGTGTTTGACATGTTTCAGATGTTTCGTATGTTTGACATGTTTCGGATGTTTCGTATGTTTGACATGTTTCGGGTGTTTGACATGTTTCAGATGTTTCGTATGTTTGACATGTTTCGGATGTTTCGTATTTTTGACATGTTTAGAGTGTTTGACATGTTTCGGATGTTTGACATGTTTCTTATGTTTGACATGTTTCGGAAGTTTCGTATGTTTGACATATTTCGGGTGTTTGACATGTTTCAGATGTCTCGTATGTTTGACATGTTTCGGGTGTTTGACATGTTTCGGATGTTTCGTATGTTTGACATGTTTCGAGTGTTTGACATGTTTCGAATGTTTGACATTTTCGTCTATTTGCCATGTTTCGGGTATTTGAAATGTTTTGGGTGTTTGACTAGTTTCGGATGTTTCGTATGTTTGACATGTTTCGGGTGTTTGACATGTTTCGAATGTTTCGTATGTTTGACATGTTTCGGGTGTTTGACATGTTTTGAATAATTCGTATGTTGGACATGTTTTAAGTATTTCACGTGTTTCGGATGTTTCGTATGTTTGAGATGTTTCCGGTGTTTGACATAATTCAGATGTTTTGTATGTTTGACATGTTTCGGGTGTTTGACATGTTTCAAATGATTCGTATGTTTGACATGTTTTGGGTGTTTGACATGTTTCAGATGTTTCGTATGTTTGACATGTTTCGGATGTTTCGTATGTTTGACATGTTTCGGGTGTTTGACATGTTTCAGATGTTTCGTATTTTTGACATGTTTCGGATGTTTCGTATGTTTGACATGTTTAGAGTGTTTGACATGTTTCAGATGTTTCGTATGTTTGACATGTTTCGGGTGCTTGACATGTTTCAGGTGTTTAAAATGTTTCGGATGTCTAATATTTTTGACATGTTTAGGCTGTTTAACATGTTTTGGATGTTTGACATGTTTCGGATGTTTCGTATGTTTGACATATTTCGGGTGTTTGACATGTTTCGAATGTTTCGTATATTGACATGTTTCGGATGTTTGACATGTTTCGAATATTTTGTATGTTTGACATGTTTCGGGTGCTTGACATTTTTCGGATGTTTCGAATGTTTGAAATGTTTCGTATGTTTGACATGTTTTGGAAAATTGACATTTTTCGAATGTTTCGTATGTTTGACATGTTTCGGGTGTTTGTTATGTTTCGGATGTTTCTTATGTTTAACAATTTTTGGATGTT
This sequence comes from Biomphalaria sudanica, assembly GCA_036873155.1. NCBI lineage: Eukaryota > Metazoa > Mollusca > Gastropoda > Planorbidae > Biomphalaria > Biomphalaria sudanica. The sequence goes on along the minus strand of JAZGLO010006587.1, from coordinate 82,361 downwards.
TCGTATGTTTGACATGTTTCGGGTGTTTGACATGTTTCGGATGTTTCGTATGTTTGACATGTTTCGGATGTTTCGTATGTTAGACATGTTTCGGTTGTTTCACATATTTGAATGTTTCGTATGTTTGACATGTTTTAAATGTTTCACATGTTTTGGATGTTTCGTATGTATGACATGTTTCAGGTGTTTGACATGTTTTGTATGTTTCGTATGTTCGACATGTTTCAGATGTTTTGTATGTTTTACATGTTTCGGGTGTTTGACATGTTTCGGACGTTTCGTATGTTTGACATGTTTCGTATGTTTGACATGTTTCTGGTGTTTGACATGTTTTGGGTGTTTGACTAGTTTCGGATGTTTCGTATGTTTGACATGTTTCGTATGTTTGACATGTTTCGGGTGATTGACATGTTTTGGGTGTTTGACATGTTTCGGATGTTTTTGTATGTTTGACTTGTTTCGGGTGTTTGACATGTTTTGAATGTTTCGTATGTTTGACATGTTTCGCATGTTTGACATGTTTTGGTTGTTTGACATGTTTCGGATGTTTCGTATGTTTGACATGTTTCAGGTGTTTGACATGTTTCGTATGTTTGACATGTTTCGGATGTTTCGTATGTTTGACATGTTTCGGGTGTTTGACATGTTTCAGATGTTTCGTATGTTTGACATGTTTCGGATGTTTCGTATGTTTGACATCTTTCGGGTGTTTGACATGTTTCAGATGTTTCGTATGTTTGACATGTTTCTGATGTTTCGTATGTTTGACATGTTTGGAGTGTTTGACATGTTTCGGATGTTTCGTATGTTTGACATGTTTTAGGTGTTTGACATGTTTCGGATGTCTCATATGTTTGACATGTTGAGGCTGTTTAACATGTTTCGGATGTTTGACATGTTTCGGATGTTTCGTATGTTTGACATATTTCGTGTGTTTGACATGTTTCGGATGTTTCGTATATTGACATGTTTCGGATGTTTAACATGTTTCGAATGTTTTGTATGTTTGATATATTTCGGGTGCTTGACATTTTTCGGATGTTTCGTATGTTTGACATGTTTCGGGTGTTTGTTATGTTTCTGGTGTTTGACATGTTTCGGGTGTTTGACATATTTTGGGTGTTTAACTTGTTTCGGATGCTTTGTATGTTTGACATGTTTAGAATGTTTGACATGTTTAGGTTGTTTGACATGTTTCGGATGTTTGGTATGTTTGACATACTTCGGGTGTTTCGTATGTTTGACATGTTTCGGGTGTGTGACATTTTTTTTGGATGTTTCGTATGTTTGACATTTTTCGGGTTTTTGACATGTTTCGGATGTTTCGTATTTTTGACATGTTTCGGATGTTTCGTATGTTTGACATGTTTCGTGTGTTTGACATGTTTCGGATGTTTCGTATGTTTGACATGTTTCGGATGTTTCGGATGTTTGACATGTTTTGGGTGTTTGACATGTTTCGGATGTTTCGTATGTTTGACATGTTTAGGGTGTTTGACATGTTTCGAATGTTTCGTATATTAGACATGTTTCGGGTGTTTCACATGTTTTGAATGTTTCGTATGTTTGACCTGTTTTGGGTGTTTCACATGTTTCGGATGTTTCGTATGTATGACATGTTTCAGGTGTTTGACATGTTTTGTATGTTTCGTATGTTTAACATGTTTCGGATGTTTCGTATGTTTGACATGTTTAGAATGTTTGACATGTTTCAGATGTTTCGTATGTTTGACATGTTTGGGGTGTTTGACATGTTTCGGATGTTTCGTATGTTTGTCATTTTTTTTGTATGTTTGACATGTTTTGGGTGTTTGACATGTTTTGGGTGTTTCACTAGTTTCGGATGTTTCGTATGTTTGACATGTTTCGATTGTTTGACATGTTTCAGATGTTTCGTATGTTTGACATGTTTTGGATGTTTCGTATGTTTGACATGTTTAGAGTGTTTGACATGTTTCGGATGTTTCGTATGTTTGACATGTTTCGGATGTTTCGTATGTTTGACATGTTTCGGGTGTTTGACATGTTTCGGATGTTTTGTATGTTTAACATGTTTCGGGTGTTTGACATGTTTCAGATGTTTCGTATGTTTGACATGTTTCGGATGTTTAACATGTTTCGAATATTTTGTATGCTTGATATGTTTCGGGTGCTTGACATTTTTTAGATGTTTCGTATGTTTGACATGTTTCTGGTGTTTGTTATGTTTCAAATGTTTCGTATGTTTGACATGTTTTGGAAAATTGACATTTTTCGGATGTTTCGTATGTTTGACATGTTTCGGATGTTTGTTATGTTTCGGATGTTTCGTATGTTTGACATTTTTCGGGTTTTTGACATGTTTCGGATGTTTCGTATGTTTGACATGTTTCGGATGTTTCGTATGTTTGACATGTTTCGGGTGTTTGACATGTTTCGGATGTTTCGTATGTTTGACATGTTTCGGATGTTTCGGATGTTTGACATGTTTTGGGTGTTTGACATGTTTCGGATGTTTCGTATGTTTGACATGTTTAGGGTGTTTGACATGTTTCGAATGTTTCGTATGTTAGACATGTTTCGGGTGTTTCACATGTTTTGAATGTTTCGTATGTTTGACCAGTTTTGGGTGTTTCACATGTTTCGGATGTTTCGTATGTATGACATGTTTCAGGTGTTTGACATGTTTTGTATGTTTCGTATTTTTGACATGTTTCGGATGTTTCGTATGTTTGACATGTTTCGAATATTTGACATGTTTCAGATGTTTCGTATGTTTGACATGTTTCGTATGTTTGACATGTTTTGGGTGTTTGACATGTTTTGGGTGTTTCACTAGTTTCGGATGTTTCGTATGTTTGACATGTTTCGGGTGTTTGACATGTTTCAGATGTTTCGTATGTTTGACATGTTTCGGATGTTTCGTATGTTTGACATGTTTCGGGTGTTTGACATGTTTCAGATGTTTCGTATGTTTGACATGTTTCGGATGTTTCGTATTTTTGACATGTTTAGAGTGTTTGACATGTTTCGGATGTTTGACATGTTTCTTATGTTTGACATGTTTCGGAAGTTTCGTATGTTTGACATATTTCGGGTGTTTGACATGTTTCAGATGTCTCGTATGTTTGACATGTTTCGGGTGTTTGACATGTTTCGGATGTTTCGTATGTTTGACATGTTTCGAGTGTTTGACATGTTTCGAATGTTTGACATTTTCGTCTATTTGCCATGTTTCGGGTATTTGAAATGTTTTGGGTGTTTGACTAGTTTCGGATGTTTCGTATGTTTGACATGTTTCGGGTGTTTGACATGTTTCGAATGTTTCGTATGTTTGACATGTTTCGGGTGTTTGACATGTTTTGAATAATTCGTATGTTGGACATGTTTTAAGTATTTCACGTGTTTCGGATGTTTCGTATGTTTGAGATGTTTCCGGTGTTTGACATAATTCAGATGTTTTGTATGTTTGACATGTTTCGGGTGTTTGACATGTTTCAAATGATTCGTATGTTTGACATGTTTTGGGTGTTTGACATGTTTCAGATGTTTCGTATGTTTGACATGTTTCGGATGTTTCGTATGTTTGACATGTTTCGGGTGTTTGACATGTTTCAGATGTTTCGTATTTTTGACATGTTTCGGATGTTTCGTATGTTTGACATGTTTAGAGTGTTTGACATGTTTCAGATGTTTCGTATGTTTGACATGTTTCGGGTGCTTGACATGTTTCAGGTGTTTAAAATGTTTCGGATGTCTAATATTTTTGACATGTTTAGGCTGTTTAACATGTTTTGGATGTTTGACATGTTTCGGATGTTTCGTATGTTTGACATATTTCGGGTGTTTGACATGTTTCGAATGTTTCGTATATTGACATGTTTCGGATGTTTGACATGTTTCGAATATTTTGTATGTTTGACATGTTTCGGGTGCTTGACATTTTTCGGATGTTTCGAATGTTTGAAATGTTTCGTATGTTTGACATGTTTTGGAAAATTGACATTTTTCGAATGTTTCGTATGTTTGACATGTTTCGGGTGTTTGTTATGTTTCGGATGTTTCTTATGTTTAACAATTTTTGGATGTTTCGTATGTTTGACATGTTTCGGGTGTTTGACATGTTTCGGATGTTTCGTATGTTTGACATGTTTCGGATGTTTCGTATGTTAGACATGTTTCGGTTGTTTCACATATTTGAATGTTTCGTATGTTTGACATGTTTTAAATGTTTCACATGTTTTGGATGTTTCGTATGTATGACATGTTTCAGGTGTTTGACATGTTTTGTATGTTTCGTATGTTCGACATGTTTCAGATGTTTGTATGTTTTACATGTTTCGGGTGTTTGACATGTTTCGGACGTTTCGTATGTTTGACATGTTTCGTATGTTTGACATGTTTCTGGTGTTTGACATGTTTTGGGTGTTTGACTAGTTTCGGATGTTTCGTATGTTTGACATGTTTCGTATGTTTGACATGTTTCGGGTGATTGACATGTTTTGGGTGTTTGACATGTTTCGGATGTTTTTGTATGTTTGACTTGTTTCGGGTGTTTGACATGTTTTGAATGTTTCGTATGTTTGACATGTTTCGCATGTTTGACATGTTTTGGGTGTTTGACATGTTTCGGATGTTTCGTATGTTTGACATGTTTCAGGTGTTTGACATGTTTCGTATGTTTGACATGTTTCGGATGTTTCGTATGTTTGACATGTTTCGGGTGTTTGACATGTTTCAAATGATTCGTATGTTTGACATGTTTCGGGTGTTTGACATGTTTCAGATGTTTCGTATGTTTGACATGTTTCGGATGTTTCGTATGTTTGACATCTTTCGGGTGTTTGACATGTTTCAGATGTTTCGTATGTTTGACATGTTTCTGATGTTTCGTATGTTTGACATGTTTGGAGTGTTTGACATGTTTCGGATGTTTCGTATGTTTGACATGTTTCAGGTGTTTGACATGTTTCGGATGTCTCATATGTTTGACATGTTGAGGCTGTTTAACATGTTTCGGATGTTTGACATGTTTCGGATGTTTCGTATGTTTGACATATTTCGTGTGTTTGACATGTTTCGGATGTTTCGTATATTGACATGTTTCGGATGTTTAACATGTTTCGAATGTTTTGTATGTTTGATATATTTCGGGTGCTTGACATTTTTCGGATGTTTCGTATGTTTGACATGTTTCGGGTGTTTGTTATGTTTCAAATGTTTCATATGTTTGACATGTTTTGGAAAATTGACATTTTTCGGATGTTTCGTATGTTTGACATGTTTTGGGTGTTTGTTATGTTTTGAATGTTTCGTAAGTTTGACATGTTTCGAGTGTTTGACATGTTTCGGATGTTTCGTATATTTTACATGTTTCGTATGTTTGACATGTTTCGGGTGTTTGACATGTTTTAGGTGTTTGACTTGTTTCGGATGTTTTGTATGTTTGACATATTTTAAGTGTTTGACATGTTTCGGATATTTCGTATGTTTGATATGTTTCGGGTGTTTGTCAATTTTGGGATGTTTCGTATGTTTGACATGTTTCGAATGTCTGACATGTTTCTGGTGTTTGACATGTTTCGGGTGTTTGACATATTTTGGGTGTTTAACTTGTTTCGGATGCTTTGTATGTTTGACATGTTTAGAATGTTTGACATGTTTAGGTTGTTTGACATGTTTCGGATGTTTGGTATGTTTGACATACTTCGGGTGTTTCGTATGTTTGACATGTTTCGGGTGTGTGACATTTTTCGGATGTTTCGTATGTTTGACATTTTTCGGGTTTTTGACATGTTTCGGATGTTTCGTATGTTTGACATGTTTCGGATGTTTCGTATGTTTGACATGTTTCGTGTGTTTGACATGTTTCGGATGTTTCGTATGTTTGACATGTTTCGGATGTTTCGGATGTTTGACATGTTTTGGGTGTTTGACATGTTTCGGATGTTTCGTATGTTTGACATGTTTAGGGTGTTTGACATGTTTCGAATGTTTCGTATATTAGACATGTTTCGGGTGTTTCACATGTTTTGAATGTTTCGTATGTTTGACCTGTTTTGGGTGTTTCACATGTTTCGGATGTTTCGTATGTATGACATGTTTCAGGTGTTTGACATGTTTTGTATGTTTCGTATGTTTGACATGTTTCGGATGTTTCGTATGTTTGACATGTTTCGAATGTTTGACATGTTTCAGATGTTTCGTATGTTTGACATGTTTGGGGTGTTTGACATGTTTCGGATGTTTCGTATGTTTGTCATGTTTTGTATGTTTGACATGTTTTGGGTGTTTGACATGTTTTGGGTGTTTCACTAGTTTCGGATGTTTCGTATGTTTGACATGTTTCGGTTGTTTGACATGTTTCAGATGTTTCGTATGTTTGACATGTTTTGGATGTTTCGTATGTTTGACATGTTTAGAGTGTTTGACATGTTTCGGATGTTTCGTATGTTTGACATGTTTCGGATGTTTCGTATGTTTGACATGTTTCGGGTGTTTGACATGTTTCAGATGTTTCGTATGTTTGACATGTTTCATATGTTTGACATGTTTAGAGTGTTTGACATGTTTAGGATGTTTCGTATGTTTGACATGTTTCAGGTGTTTGACATGTTTCGGATGTCTCATATGTTTGACATGTTTAGGCTGTTTAACATGTTTCGGATGTTTGACATGTTTTGGATGTTTCGTATGTTTGACATATTACGGGTGTTTGACATGTTTTGGATGTTTCGTATATTGACATGTTTCGGATGTTTAACATGTTTCGAATGTTTTGTATGTTTGACATGTTTCGGGTTTTTGACATGTTTCGGATGTTTCGTATGTTTGACATGTTTCGGATGTTTCGTATGTTTGACATGTTTCGGGTGTTTGACATGTTTCGGATGTTTCGTATGTTTGACATGTTTCGGATGTTTCGGATGTTTGACATGTTTGGGGTATTTGACATGTTTCGAATGTTTCGTATGTTTGACATGTTTCGGGTGTTTCACATGTTTTGAATGTTTCGTATGTTTGACATGTTTTGGGTGTTTCACATGTTTCGGATGTTTCGTATGTATGACATGTTTCAGGTGTTTGACATGTTTTGTATGTTTCGTATGTTTGACATGTTTCGGATGTTTCGTATGTTTGACATGTTTCGGGTTTTTGACATGTTTCAGATGTTTCGTATGTTTGACATGTTTCGGGTGTTTGACATGTTTCGGATGTTTCGTTTGTTTGACATGTTTCGTATGTTTGACATGTTTCGGGTGTTTGACATGTTTTGGGTGTTTCACTAGTTTCGGATGTTTCGTATGTTTGACGTGTTTCGGGTGTTTGACATGTTTCAGATGTTTCGTATGTTTGACATGTTTCGGATGTTTCGTATGTTTGACATGTCTAGAGTGTTTGACATGTTTCGGATGTTTCGTATGTTTAACATGTTACAGGTGTTTGACATGTTTCGGATGTCTCATATGTTTGACATGTTTAGGCTGTTTAACATGTTTCGGATGTTTGACATGTTTCGGATGTTTCGTATGTTTGACATATTTTGGGTGTTTGACATGTTTCGGATGTTTCGTATATTGACATGTTTCGGATGTTTAACATGTTTCGAATATTTTGTATGCTTGATATGTTTCGGGTGCTTGACATTTTTCAGATGTTTCGTATGTTTGACATGTTTCTGGTGTTTGTTATGTTTCAAATGTTTCGTATGTTTGACATGTTTTGGAAAATTGACATTTTTCGGATGTTTCGTATGTTTGACATGTTTCGGGTGTTTGTTATGTTTCGGATGTTTCGTATGTTTGACATTTTTCGGGTTTTTGACATGTTTCGGATGTTTCGTATGTTTGACATGTTTCGGATGTTTCGTATGTTTGACATGTTTCGGGTGTTTGACATGTTTCGGATGTTTCGTATGTTTGACATGTTTCGGATGTTTCGGATGTTTGACATGTTTTGGGTGTTTGACATGTTTCGGATGTTTCGTATGTTTGACATGTTTATGGTGTTTGACATGTTTCGAATGTTTCGTATATTAGACATGTTTCGGGTGTTTCACATGTTTTGAATGTTTCGTATGTTTGACCTGTTTTGGGTGTTTCACATGTTTCGGATGTTTCGTATGTATGACATGTTTCAGGTGTTTGACATGTTTTGTAAGTTTCGTATGTTTGACATGTTTCGGATGTTTCGTATGTTTGACATGTTTCGAATGTTTGACATGTTTCAGATGTTTCGTATGTTTGACATGTTTGGGGTGTTTGACATGTTTCGGATGTTTCGTATGTTTGACATGTTTTGTATGTTTGACATGTTTTGGGTGTTTGACATGTTTTGGGTGTTTCACTTGTTTCGGATGTTTCGTATGTTTGACATGTTTCGTGTATTTGACATGTTTCAGATGTTTCGTATGTTTGACATGTTTCGGATGTTTCGTATGTTTGACATGTTTCGGGTGTTTGACATGTTTCAGATGTTTCGTATGTTTGACATGTTTTGGATGTTTCGTATGTTTGACATGTTTAGAGTGTATGACATGTTTCGGATGTTTCGTATGTTTGACATGTTTCAGGTGTTTGACATGTTTCGGATGTTTCGGATATTTGACATGTTTCGGATGTTTCGGATAATTGCCATAAGTATACGTAAAATAATAGTATCGTATCCCTCCGACTCTAGCAAACATGATAGTTACTTGGCGATAAGGAAATAGTGTCCCCGGTATCAAGGTAGACAATCAAAAATTGTCAAGAAAGGGAGAGTTTATAATGTTATGAAATTAGCCTTGTTCTATCCTAAGAACGCTTGCTGCAACTGTAATCCACAAACATATCAAAAGTATTGTAATATATATCGGTGGCATTCCACTTGTTGTTCAAATTTTTTCTAGATATTTTCTATATTTTCTGTAGTTAAAAAAATGATATCCTGCTGAGAATATTTGACTTTGGTAAAAACTTTCAACATGTATGTAATTTGACTTTAGTATCAATTTCTGGCTGTTGCTTTCACCAATTGACAGCAGCAAAAGAATTATAAATAAAAAAAACATGATAAGCGAGATGATCAGAGTTAATAGACTATAAGGCCTCTCTTTTGATCTGTGATGAGATAACTGCTAAATCAAAGGAATGAAAAAATTTTGTTTGTAAAGAGATAAGCACTAAATATATTTTCGGACAAAATTGCAAGTTTTAGAATATCCTAATACAGTTATTTATTTGTTTAAAAAATGAAGAAAAAAAAAACAAAAAAAAATTATACATCGTCGGGGACTTGAACTCACTACCTTTGCCATGAAAAGCCAATGTTCTACACAACTGCCACGCGGCACAAGTAACAATAGAAAATATACGTTATTTATGAAAAACACTTTAATCAAATTTTCTTACTGAAAGATCAATCTAATTTTTAAAAATGCTGCCTAAAAATGTTGAATTTTATATAAAGTATTCAATTGTATATGTTTTAAAACATTATTAGTAAAATAAAAATGCATTTTTAATGCTGACGGCATATTTGACCTTCAGAGTTCTAAATCTAGTATTATTTATATAGATTAAAAATAGATGACATCTTTTTCAAGAGTTATTCATCCTGCTAAGAATGACCCTACCGTTTTTTATTTTTGTAGTACAAAGACATAGAGAACTCTATAGTTGCTTAAATAAGAAAAATTAGCATTTTTTTTTAAAATAAATTTAATTTTTCAGTAGAAACTTAAATTTGCATAAATGTAATAAATTGATTTTAAAAGTCATTATTATAACAATTTTACAAACAAACAACAAATTTTATTCATTTTTTGGGACAATTTATAGTTTTTTTTGAATATAGTACATTAAAAAAATCTACCAATTTTAAGTTTAATATTTAGTTTATATAAATAGAAAACTTGTCATTTTGTCTCACTGTTACGCACAATAGAATTGTATCCATTCAGACATGTCAAACACCCGAAACATGTCAAACATACGAAACATCTGAAACATGTCAAACACCCAAAAACATGTCAAACATACGAATCATTTGAAACATGTCAAACACCCGAAACATGTCAAACATACAAAACATCTGAATTATGTCAAACACCGGAAACATGTCAAACATACGAAACATCCGAAACACGTGAAATACCCAAAACATGTCCAACATACGAATTATTCAAAACATGTCAAACACCCGAAACATGTCAAACATACGAAACATTCGAAAAATGTCAAACACCCGAAACATGTCAAACATACGAAACATCCGAAACTAGTCAAACACCCAAAACATTTCAAACACCCGAAACATGGCAAATAGACGAAAATGTCAAACATACGAAACATGTCAAACACTCGAAACATGTCAAACATACGAAACATCCGAAACATGTCAAACATCCGAAACATGTCAAACACCCGAAATATGTCAAGCACCCGAAACATGTCAAACATACAAAACATTCGAAACATGTCAAACATCCGAAACATGTCAATATACGAAACATTCGAAACATGTCAAACACCCGAAATATGTCAAACATACGAAACATCCGAAACATGTCAAACATCCAAAACATGTTAAACAGCCTAAACATGTCAAACATACGAAACATCCGAAACATGTCAAACACTCTAAACATGTCAAACATACGAAACATCCGAAACATGTCAAAAATACGAAACATCTGAAACATGTCAAACACCCGAAACATGTCAAACATACGAAACATCCGAAACATGTCAAACATCCGAAACATGTTAAACAGCCTAAACATGTCAAACATATGAGACATCCGAAACATGTCAAACATACGAAACATCTGAAACATGTCAAACACCCGAAAGATGTCAAACATACGAAACATCCGAAACATGTCAAACATACGAAACATCTGAAACATGTCAAACACCCGAAACATGTCAAACATACGAATCATTTGAAACATGTCAAACACCCGAAACATGTCAAACATACAAAACATCTAAATTATGTCAAACACCCGAAACATGTCAAACATACGAAACATCCGAAACATGTCAAACATACGAAACATACAAAACATGTCAAACACCTGAAACATGTCAAACATACGAAACATCCGAAACATGTCAAACGCCCAAAACATATCAAACACCCGAAACATGTCAAACATACGAAACATCCGAAACATGTCAAACACCCGAAACTTGTCAAACATACGAAACATCAGAAACATGTTAATTATACGAAACATCTGAAACATGTCAAACACCCGAAACATGTCAAACATACGAATCATTCGAAACATGTCAAACACCCGAAACATGTCAAACATACGAAACATCCGAAACATGTCAAACACCCGAAACTTGTCAAACATACAAAACATCTGAATTATGTCAAACACCCGAAACATGTCAAACATACGAAACATCCGAAACTAGTCAAACACTCAAAACATGTCAAACACCCGAAACATGTCAAACATACGAAACATGTCAAACATACGAAACATCCGAAACTAGTGAAACACCCAAAACATGTCAAACACCCGAAACATGTCAAACATACGAAACATGTCAAACATACGAAACATCCGAAACATGTCAAACACCCGAAATATTTCAAACATACGAAACATCTGAAACATGTCAATCACCTGAAACATGTCAAACACCCGAAACATGTCAAACATACGAAACATCCGAAACATGTCAAACACTCTAAACATGTCAAACAAACAAAACATCCGAAACATGTCAAACATACGAAATATCTGAAACATGTCAAACACCCAAAAACATGTCAAACATACGAATCATTTGAAACATGTCAAACACCCGAAACATGTCAAACATACAAAACATCTGAATTATGTCAAACACCGGAAACATGTCAAACATACGAAACATCCGAAACACGTGAAATACCCAAAACATGTCCAACATACGAATTATTCAAAACATGTCAAACACCCGAAACATGTCAAACATACGAAACATTCGAAACATGTCAAACACCCGAAACATGTCAAACATACGAAACATCCGAAACTAGTCAAAAACCCAAAACATTTCAAACACCGAAAACATGGCAAATAGACGAAAATGTCAAACATACAAAACATGTCAAACACTCGAAACATGTCAAACATACGAAACATCCGAAACATGTCAAACACCCGAAACATGTCAAACACCCGAAATATGTCAAACATACGAAACATCCGAAACATGTCAAACATACGAAACATGTCAAACACCTAAAACATGTCAAACATACGAAACATCCGAAACATGTCAAACACCCAAAACATGTCAAACATGCGAAACATGTCAAACATACAAAACATTCAAAACATGTCAAACACCCGAAACAAGTCAAACATACAAAAACATCCGAAACATGTCAAACACCCAAAACATGTCAAACACCCGAAACATGTCAAACATACGAAACATCCGAAACATGTCAAACACCCGAAACTTGTCAAACATACGAAACATCCGAAACATGTTAAATATACGAAACATCTGAAACATGTCAAACACCCAAAACATGTCAAACATACGAATCATTCGAAACATGTCAAACACCCGAAACATATCAAACATACGAAACATCCGAAACATGTCAAACACCCGAAATTGTCAAACATACAAAACATCTGAATTATGTCAAACACCCGAAACATGTCAAACATACGAAACATCCGAAACTAGTCAAACACTAAAAACATGTCAAACACCCGAAACATGTCAAACATACGAAACATGTCAAACATACGAAACATCCGAAACTAGTCAAACACCCAAAACATGTCAAACACCCGAAACATGTCAAACATACGAAACATGTCAAACATTCGAAACATCCGAAACATGTCAAACACCCGAAACATGTCAAACATACGAAACATCTGAAACATGTCGAACATACGAAACATACAAAACATGTCAAACACCTGAAACATGTCATACATACGAAACATCCAAAACATGTGAAACACCCAAAACATGTCAAACATACGAAACATTCAAATATGTGAAACACCCGAAACATGTCTAACATACGAAACATCCGAAACATGTCAAACATACGAAACATCCGAAACATGTCAAACACCCGAAACATGTCAAACATACGAAACATCCAAAAATTGTTAAACATAAGAAACATCCGAAACATAACAAACACCCGAAACATGTCAAACATACGAAACATTCGAAAAATGTCAATTTTCCAAAACATGTCAAATATACGAAACATTTTAAACATAACAAACACCCGAAACATGTTAAACATACGAAACATCCGAAAAATGTCAAGCACCCGAAACATGTCAAACATACAAAACATTCGAAACATGTCAAACATCCGAAACATGTCAATATACGAAACATTCGAAACATGTCAAACATCCGAAACATGTCAAACATCCGAAACATGTTAAACAGCCTAAACATGTCAAACATACGAAACATCCGAAACATGTCAAACATACGAAACATCTGAAACATGTCAAACACCCGAAACATGTCAAACATACGAATCATTTGAAACATGTCAAACACCCGAAACATGTCAAACATACAAAACATCTGAATTATGTCAAACAACCGAAACATGTCAAACATACGAAATATCTGAAACATGTCAAACATACGAAACATACAAAACATGTCAAACACCTGAAACATGTCAAACATACGAAACATCCGAAACATGTCAAACGCCCAAAACATATCAAACACCCGAAACATGTCAAACATACGAAACATCCGAAACATGTCAAACACCCGAAACTTGTCAAACATACGAATCATCAGAAACATGTTAATTATACGAAACATCTGAAACATGTCAAACACCCGAAACATGTCAAACATACGAATCATTCGAAACATGTCAAACACCCGAAACATGTCAAACATACGAAACATCCGAAACATGTCAAACACCCGAAACTTGTCAAACATACAAAACATCTGAATTATGTCAAACACCCGAAACATGTCAAACATACGAAACATCCGAAACTAGTCAAACACTCAAAACTTGTCAAACACCCGAAACATGTCAAACATACGAAACATGTCAAACATACGAAACATCCGAAACTAGTGAAACACCCAAAACATGTCAAACACCCGAAACATGTCAAACATACGAAACATGTCAAACATACGAAACATCCGAAACATGTCAAACACCCGAAATATTTCAAACATACGAAACATCTGAAACATGTCAATCACCTGAAACATGTCAAACACCCGAAACATGTCATACATACGAAACATCCTAAACATGTCAAATACTCTAAACATGTCAAACAAACGAAACATCCGAAACATGTCAAACATACGAAATATCTGAAACATGTCAAACACCCAAAAACATGTCAAACATACGAATCATTTGAAACATGTCAAACACCCGAAACATGTCAAACATACAAAACATCTGAATTATGTCAAACACCGGAAACATGTCAAACATACGAAACATCCGAAACACGTGAAATACCCAAAACATGTCCAACATACGAATTATTCAAAACATGTCAAACACCCGAAACATGTCAAACATACGAAACATTCGAAACATGTCAAACACCCGAAACATGTCAAACATACGAAACATCCGAAACTAGTCAAACACCCAAAACATTTCAAACACCGGAAACATGGCAAATAGACGAAAATGTCAAACATACAAAACATGTCAAACACTCGAAACATGTCAAACATACGAAACATCCGAAACATGTCAAACACCCGAAACATGTCAAACACCCGAAATATGTCAAACATACGAAACATCCGAAACATGTCAAACATACGAAACATGTCAAACACCTAAAACATGTCAAACATACGAAACATCCGAAACATGTCAAACACCCAAAACATGTCAAACATGCGAAACATGTCAAACATACAAAACATTCAAAACATGTCAAACACCCGAAACAAGTCAAACATACAAAAACATCCGAAACATGTCAAACACCCAAAACATGTCAAACACCCGAAACATGTCAAACATACGAAACATCCGAAACATGTCAAACACCCGAAACTTGTCAAACATACGAAACATCCGAAACATGTTAAATATACGAAACATCTGAAACATGTCAAACAACCAAAACATGTCAAACATACGAATCATTGGAAACATGTCAAACACCCGAAACATATCAAACATACGAAACATCCGAAACATGTCAAACACCCGAAATTGTCAAACATACAAAACATCTGAATTATGTCAAACACCCGAAACATGTCAAACATACGAAACATCCGAAACTAGTCAAACACTAAAAACATGTCAAACACCCGAAACATGTCAAACATACGAAACATGTCAAACATACGAAACATCCGAAACTAGTCAAACACCCAAAACATGTCAAACACCCGAAACATGTCAAACACCCGAAACATGTCAAACATACGAAACATCTGAAACATGTCAAAGATACGAAACATCCGAAACATGTCAAAAACCCGAAAAATGTCAAACATACGAAACATCCGAAACATAACAAACACCCGAAACATGTCAAACATACGAAACATCCGAAAAATGTTAATTTTCCAAAACATGTCAAACATACGAAACATTTGAAACATAACAAACACCAGAAACATGTCAAACATACGAAACATCTGAAAAATGTCAAGCACCCGAAACATATCAAGCATACAAAATATTCGAAACATGTTAAACATCCGAAACATGTCAATATACGAAACATCCGAAACATGTCAAACACCCAAAATATGTCAAACATACGAAACATCCGAAACATGTCAAACATCCGAAACATGTTAAACAGCCTAAACATGTCAAACATATGAGACATCCGAAACATGTCAAACACCTGTAACATGTTAAACATACGAAACATCCGAAACATGTCAAACACTCTAGACATGTCAAACATACGAAACATCCGAAACATGTCAAACATACGAAACATTTAAAACATGTCAAACACCCGAAACACGTCAAACATACGAAACATCCGAAACTAGTGAAACACCCAAAACATGTCAAACACCCGAAACATGTCAAACATACGAAACATGTCAAACAAACGAAACATCCGAAACATGTTAAACACCCGAAACAAGTCAAACATACGAAACATCTGAAACATGTCAAAAACCCGAAACATGTCAAACATACGAAACATCCGAAACATGTCAAACATACGAAACATACAAAACATGTCAAACACCTGAAACATGTCATACATACGAAACATTCAAAACATGTGAAACACCCGAAACATGTCTAACATACGAAACATTCTAAACATGTCAAACACCCGAAACATGTCAAACATACGAAACATTCGTAACATGTCAAATACCCCAAACATGTCAAACATCCGAAACATCCGAAACATGTCAAACATACGAAACATCCGAAACATGTCAAACACCCGAAACATGTCAAACATACGAAACATCCGAAACATGTCAAACATACGAAACATCCGAAACATGTCAAAAACCCGAAACATGTCAAACATACAAAACATTCGAAACATGTTAAACATCCGAAACATGTCAATATACGAAACATCCAAAACATGTCAAACACCCGTAATATGTCAATCATACGAAACATCCAAAACATGTCAAACATCCGAAACATGTTAAACAGCCTAAACATGTCAAACATATGAGACATCCGAAACATGTCAAACACCTGAAACATGTCAAACATACGAAACATCCTAAACATGTCAAACACTCTAAACATGTCAAACATATGAAACATGTCAAACATACGAAACATCTGAAACATGTCAAACACCCGAAACATGTTAAACATACAAAACATCCAAAAAATGTCAAACACCCGAAACATGTCAAACATACGAAACATCCGAAACATGTCAAACATACGAAACATCCGAAACATGTCAAACACTCTAAACATGTCAAACATACGAAACATCCAAAACATGTCAAACATACGAAACATCTGAAACATGTCAAACAACCGAAACATGTCAAACATACGAAACATCCGAAACTAGTGAAACACCCAAAACATGTCAAACACCCAAAACATGTCAAACATACGAAACATCTGAAACATGTCAAACATTCGAAACATGTCAAACATACGAAACATCCGAAACATGTCAAACATACGAAACATACAAAACATGTCAAACACCTGAAACATGTCATACATACAAAACATCCGAAACATGTGAAACACCCAAAACAGGTCAAACATACGAAACATTCAAAACATGTGAAACACCCGAAACATGTCTAATATACGAAACATTCGAAACATGTCAAACACCCTAAACATGTCAAACATACGAAACATCCGAAACATGTCAAACACCCAAAACATGTCAAACATCCGAAACATCCGAAACATGTCAAACATACGAAACATCCGAAACATGTCAAACACACGAAACATGTCAAACATACGAAACATCCGAAACATGTCAAACATACGAAACATCCGAAACATGTCAAAAACCCGAAAAATGTCAAACATACGAAACATCCGAAAAATGTCAGACACCCGAAACATGTCAAACATACGAAACACCCGAAGTATGTCAAACATACCAAACATCCGAAACATGTCAAACAACCTAAACATGTCAAACATTCGAAACATGTCAAACATACAAAGCATCCGAAACAAGTTAAACACCCAAAATATGTCAAACACCCGAAACATGTCAAACACCAGAAACATGTCAGACATTCGAAACATGTCAAACATACGAAACATCCCAAAATTGACAAACACCCGAAACATATCAAACATACGAAATATCCGAAACATGTAAAACACTTAAAATATGTCAAACATACAAAACATCCGAAACAAGTCAAACACCTAAAACATGTCAAACACCCGAAACATGTCAAACATACGAAACATGTAAAATATACGAAACATGTTAAACATACGAAACATCCGAAACATGTCAAACACTCGAAACATGTCAAACTTACGAAACATTCAAAACATAACAAACACCCAAAACATGTCAAACATACGAAACATCCGAAAAATGTCAATTTTCCAAAACATGTCAAACATATGAAACATTTGAAACATAACAAACACCCGAAACATGTCAAACATACGAAACATCCGAAAAATGTCAAGCACCCGAAATATATCAAACATACAAAACATTCGAAACATGTTAAACATCCGAAACATGTCAATATACGAAACATCCGAAACATGTCAAACACACGAAATATGTCAAACATACGAAACATCCGAAACATGTCAAACATCCGAAACATGTTAAACAGCCTAAACATGTCAAACATATGAGACATCCGAAACATGTCAAACACCTGAAACATGTCAAACATACGAAACATCCGAAACATGTCAAACACTCCAAACATGTCAAACATACGAAACATCAGAAACATGTCAAACATACGAAACATCTGAAACATGTCAAACACCCGAAAGATGTCAAACATACGAAACATCCGAAACATGTCAAACATACGAAACATCTGAAACATGTCAAACACCCGAAACATGTCAAACATACGAATCATTTGAAACATGTCAAACACCCGAAACATGTCAAACATACAAAACATCTGAATTATGTCAAACACCCGAAACATGTCAAACATACGAAACATCCGAAACATGTCAAACATACGAAACATGTCAAACACCTGAAACATGTCAAACATACGAAACATCCGAAACATGTCAAACACTCTAAACATGTCAAACATATGAAACATGTCAAACATACGAAACATCTGAAACATGTCAAACACCCGAAACATGTTAAACATACAAAACATCCAAAAAATGTCAAACACCCGAAACATGTCAAACATACGAAACATCCGAAACATGTCAAACATACGAAACATCCGAAACATGTCAAACACTCTAAACATGTCAAACATACGAAACATCCAAAACATGTCAAACATACGAAACATCTGAAACATGTCAAACAACCGAAACATGTCAAACATACGAAACATCCGAAACTAGTGAAACACCCAAAACATGTCAAACACCCAAAACATGTCAAACATACAAAACATGACAAACATACGAAACATCCGAAACATGTCAAACACCCCAAACATGTCAAACATACGAAACATCTGAAACATGTCAAACATTCGAAACATGTCAAACATACGAAACATCCGAAACATGTCAAACATACGAAACATACAAAACATGTCAAACACCTGAAACATGTCATACATACGAAACATCCGAAACATGTGAAACACCCAAAACAGGTCAAACATACGAAACATTCAAAACATGTGAAACACCCGAAACATGTCTAATATACGAAACATTCGAAACATGTCAAACACCCTAAACATGTCAAACATACGAAACATCCGAAACATGTCAAACACCCAAAACATGTCAAACATCCGAAACATCCGAAACATGTCAAACATACGAAACATCCGAAACATGTCAAACACACGAAACATGTCAAACATACGAAACATCCGAAACATGTCAAACATACGAAACATCCGAAACATGTCAAAAACCCGAAAAATGTCAAACATACGAAACATCCGAAAAATGTCAGACACCCGAAACATGTCAAACATACGAAACACCCGAAGTATGTCAAACATACCAAACATCCGAAACATGTCAAACAACCTAAACATGTCAAACATTCGAAACATGTCAAACATACAAAGCATCCGAAACAAGTTAAACACCCAAAATATGTCAAACACCCGAAACATGTCAAACAGCAGAAACATGTCAGACATTCGAAACATGTCAAACATACGAAACATCCCAAAATTGACAAACACCCGAAACATATCAAACATACGAAATATCCGAAACATGTCAAACACTTAAAATATGTCAAACATACAAAACATCCGAAACAAGTCAAACACCTAAAACATGTCAAACACCCGAAACATGTCAAACATACGAAACATGTAAAATATACGAAACATGTTAAACATACGAAACATCCGAAACATGTCAAACACTCGAAACATGTCAAACTTACGAAACATTCAAAACATAACAAACACCCAAAACATGTCAAACATACGAAACATCCGAAAAATGTCAATTTTCCAAAACATGTCAAACATATGAAACATTTGAAACATGTTAAACATCCGAAACATGTCAATATACGAAACATCCGAAACATGTCAAACACACGAAATATGTCAAACATACGAAACATCCGAAACATGTCAAACATCCGAAACATGTTAAACAGCCTAAACATGTCAAACATATGAGACATCCGAAACATGTCAAACACCTGAAACATGTCAAACATACGAAACATCCGAAACATGTCAAACACTCCAAACATGTCAAACATACGAAACATCAGAAACATGTCAAACATACGAAACATCTGAAACATGTCAAACACCCGAAAGATGTCAAACATACGAAACATCCGAAACATGTCAAACATACAAAACATCTGAAACATGTCAAACACCCGAAACATGTCAAACATATGAATCATTTGAAACATGTCAAACACCCGAAACATGTCAAACATACAAAACATCTGAATTATGTCAAACACCCGAAACATGTCAAACATACGAAACATCCGAAACATGTCAAACATACGAAACATACAAAATATGTCAAACACCTGAAACATGTCAAACATACGAAAAATCCGAAACATGTCAAACACCCAAAACATGTCAAACATGCGAAACATTTCAAACATACGAAACATTCAAAACATGTCAAACACCCGAAACAAGTCAAACATACAAAAACATCCGAAACATGTCAAACACCCAAAACATGTCAATCACCCGAAACATGTCAAACATAGGAAACATGTCAAACATACGAAACATCCGAAACTAGTCAAACACCCAAAACATGTCAAACACCCGAAACATGTCAAACATACGAAACATGTCAAACATACGAAACGTCCGAAACATGTCAAACACCCGAAACATGTAAAACATACGAAACATCTGAAACATGTCGAACATACGAAACATACAAACATGTCAAACACCTGAAACATGTCATACATACGAAACATCCAAAACATGTGAAACATTCAAAACATGTCAAACATACGAAACATTCAAATATGTGAAACACCCGAAACATGTCTAACATACGAAACATCCGAAACATGTCAAACATACGAAACATCCGAAACATGTCAAACACCCGAAACATGTCAAACATACGAAACATCCAAAAATTGTTAAACATATGAAACATCCGAAACATTACAAACACCCGAAACATGTCAAACATACGAAACATTCGAAAAATGTCAATTTTCCAAAACATGTCAAACATACGAAACATTTCAAACATTCGAAACATCCGAAAAATGTCAAGCACCCGAAACATGTCAAACATACAAAATATTCGAAACATGTCAAACATCCGAAACATGTCAATATACGAAACATTCAAAACATGTCAAACACCCGAAATATGTCAAACATACGAAACATCCGAAACATGTCAAACATCCAAAACATGTTAAACAGCCTAAACATGTCAAAAATATTAGACATCCGAAACATTTTAAACACCTGAAACATGTCAAGCACCCGAAACATGTCAAACATACGAAACATCTGAAACATGTCAAACACTCTAAACATGTCAAACATACGAAACATCCGAAACATGTCAAAAATACGAAACATCTGAAACATGTCAAACACCCGAAACATGTCAAACATACGAAACATCCGAAACATGTCAAACATACGAAACATCTGAAACATGTCAAACACCCAAAACATGTCAAACATACGAATCATTTGAAACATGTCAAACACCCGAAACATGTCAAACATACAAAACATCTGAATTATGTCAAAAACCGGAAACATGTCAAACATACGAAACATCCGAAACACGTGAAATACTTAAAACATGTCCAACATACGAATTATTCAAAACATGTCAAACACCCGAAACATGTCAAACATACGAAACATTCGAAACATGTCAAACACCCGAAACATGTCAAACATACGAAACATCCGAAACTAGTCAAACACCCAAAACATTTCAAATACCCGAAACATGGCGAATAGACGAAAATGTCAAACATTCGAAACATGTCAAACACTCGAAACATGTCAAACATACGAAACATCCGAAACATGTCAAACACCCGAAACATGTCAAACATACGAGACATCTGAAACATGTCAAACACCCGAAATATGTCAAACATACGAAACTTCCGAAACATGTCAAACATACGAAACATGTCAAACACCTGAAACATGTCAAACATACGAAACATCCGAAACATGTCAAACACCCAAAACATGTCAAACATGCGAAACATCCGAAACATGTCAAACACTCTAAACATGTCAAAAATACGAAACATCCGAAACATGTCAAACATACGAAACATCTGAAACATGTCAAACACCCGAAACATGTCAAACATACGAAACATCCGAAACATGTCAAACATACGAAACATCTGAAACATGACAAACACCCGAAACATGTCAAACATACGAAACATCCGAAACTAGTGAAACACCCAAAACATGTCAAACACCCAAAACATGTCAAACATACGAAACATGTCAAACATACGAAACATCTGAAACATGTCAAACATTCGAAACATGTCAAACATACGAAACATCCGAAACATGTCAAAAATACGAAACATACAAAACATGTCAAACACCTGAAACATGTCATACATACGAAACATCCGAAACATGTGAAACACCCAAAACTGGTCAAACATACGAAACATTCAAAACATGTGAAACACCCGAAACATGTCTAACATACGAAACATTCGAAACATGTCAAACACCCTAAACATGTCAAACATACGAAACATCCGAAACATGTCAAACACCCAAAACATGTCAAACATCCGAAACATCCGAAACATGTCAAACATACGAAACATCCGAAACATGTCAAACACCCGAAACATGTCAAACATACGAAACATCCGAAACATGTCAAACATACGAAACATCTGAAACATGACAAACACCCGAAACATGTCAAACATACGAAACATCCGAAACTAGTGAAACACCCAAAACATGTCAAACACCCAAAACATGTCAAACATACGAAACATGTCAAACATACGAAACATCTGAAACATGTCAAACATTCGAAACATGTCAAACATACGAAACATCCGAAACATGTCAAAAATACGAAACATACAAAACATGTCAAACACCTGAAACATGTCATACATACGAAACATCCGAAACATGTGAAACACCCAAAACTGGTCAAACATACGAAACATTCAAAACATGTGAAACACCCGAAACATGTCTAACATACGAAACATTCGAAACATGTCAAACACCCTAAACATGTCAAACATACGAAACATCCGAAACATGTCAAACACCCAAAACATGTCAAACATCCGAAACATCCGAAACATGTCAAACATACGAAACATCCGAAACATGTCAAACACCCGAAACATGTCAAACATACGAAACATCCGAAACATGTCAAACATACGAAACATCCGAAACATGTCAAACATCCGAAACATGTTAAACAGCCTAAACATGTCAAACATATGAGACATCCGAAACATGTCAAACACCTGAAACATGTCAAACATACGAAACATCCTAAACATGTCAAACACTCTAAACATGTCAAACATATGAAACATGTCAAACATACGAAACATCTGAAACATGTCAAACACCCGAAACATGTTAAACATACAAAACATCCGAAACATGTCAAACACCCGAAACATGTCAAACATACGAAACATCCGAAACATGTCAAACATACGAAACATCCAAAACATGTCAAACACTCTAAACATGTCAAACATACGAAACATCCAAAACATGTCAAACATACGAAACATCTGAAACATGTCAAACAACCGAAACATGTCAAACATACGAAACATCCGAAACTAGTGAAACACCCAAAACATGTCAAACACCCAAAACATGTCAAACATACAAAACATGACAAACATACGAAACATCCGAAACATGTCAAACACCCCAAACATGTCAAACATACGAAACATCTGAAACATGTCAAACATTCGAAACATGTCAAACATACGAAACATCCGAAACATGTCAAACATACGAAACATACAAAACATGTCAAACACCTGAAACATGTCAAACATACGAAACATCCGAAACATGTGAAACACCCAAAACAGGTCAAACATACGAAACATTCAAAACATGTGAAACACCCGAAACATGTCTAATATACGAAACATTCGAAACATGTCAAACACCCTAAACATGTCAAACATACGAAACATCCGAAACATGTCAAACACCCAAAACATGTCAAACATCCGAAACATCCGAAACATGTCAAACATACGAAACATCCGAAACATGTCAAACACACGAAACATGTCAAACATACAAAACATCTGAATTATGTCAAACACCGGAAACATGTCAAACATACGAAACATCCGAAACACGTGAAATACTTAAAACATGTCCAACATACGAATTATTCAAAACATGTCAAACACCCGAAACATGTCAAACATACGAAACATTCGAAACATGTCAAACACCCGAAACATGTCAAACATACGAAACATCCGAAATTAGTCAAACACCCAAAACATTTCAAATACCCGAAACATGGCAAATAGACGAAAATGTCAAACATTCGAAACATGTCAAACACTCGAAACATGTCAAACATACGAAACATCCGAAACATGTCAAACACCCGAAACATGTCAAACATACGAGACATCTGAAACATGTCAAACACCCGAATTATGTCAAACATACGAAACTTCCGAAACATGTCAAACATACGAAACATGTCAAACACCTGAAACATGTCAAACATACGAAACATCCGAAACATGTCAAACACCCAAAACATGTCAAACATGCGAAACATCCGAAACATGTCAAACACTCTAAACATGTCAAAAATACGAAACATCCGAAACATGTCAAACATACGAAACATCTGAAACATGTCAAACACCCGAAACATTTCAAACATACGAAACATCCGAAACATGTCAAACATACGAAACATCTGAAACATGTCAATAACCCGAAACATGTCAAACATACGAAACATCCGAAACTAGTGAAACACCCAAAACATGTCAAACACCCAAAACATGTCAAACATACGAAACATGTCAAACATACGAAACATCTGAAACATGTCAAACATTCGAAACATGTCAAACATACGAAACATCCGAAACATGTCAAAAATACGAAACATACAAAACATGTCAAACACCTGAAACATGTCATACATACGAAACATCCGAAACATGTGAAACACCCAAAACTGGTCAAACATACGAAACATTCAAAACATGTGAAACACCCGAAACATGTCTAACATACGAAACATTCGAAACATGTCAAACACCCTAAACATGTCAAACATACGAAACATCCGAAACATGTCAAACACCCAAAATATGTCAAACATCCGAAACATCCGAAACATGTCAAACATACGAAACATCCGAAACATGTCAAACACCCGAAACATGTCAAACATACGAAACATCCGAAACATGTCAAACATACGAAACATCCGAAACATGTCAAAAACCCGAAAAATGTCTAACATACGAAACATCCGAAACATAACAAACACCCGAAACATGTCAAACATACGAAACATCCGAAAAATGTCAATTTTCCAAAACATATCAAACATACGAAACATTTGAAACATAACAAACACCAGAAACATGTCAAACATACGAAACATCTAAAAAATGTCAAGCACCCGAAACATATCAAGCATACAAAATATTCGAAACATGTTAAACATCCGAAACATGTCAATATACGAAACATCCGAAACATGTCAAACACCCAAAATATGTCAAACATACGAAACATCCGAAACATGTCAAACATCCGAAACATGTTAGACAGCCTAAGCATGTCAAACATATGAGACATCCGAAACATGTCAAACACCTGTAACATGTTAAACATACGAAACATCCGAAACATGTCAAACACTCTAGACATGTCAAACATACGAAACATCCGAAAAATGTCAAACATACGAAACATCTGAAACATGTCAAACACCCGAAACACGTCAAACATACGAAACGTCCGAAACTAGTGAAACACCCAAAACATGTCAAACACCCGAAACATGTCAAACATACGAAACATGTCAAACAAACGAAACATCCGAAACATGTCAAACACCCGAAACATGTCAAACATACGAAACATCTGAAACATGTCAAAAACCCGAAATATGTCAAACATACGAAACATCCGAAACATGTCAAACATACGAAACATACAAAACATGTCAAACACCTGAAACATGTCATACATACGAAACATCCGAAACATGTGAAACACCCAAAACATGTCAAACATACGAAACATTCAAAACATGTGAAACACCCGAAACATGTCTAACATACGAAACATTCTAAACATGTCAAACACCCGAAACATGTCAAACATACGAAACATTCGAAACATGTCAAATACCCCAAACATGTCAAACATCCGAAACATCCGAAACATGTCAAACATACGAAACATCCGAAACATGTCAAACACCCGAAACATGTCAAACATACGAAACATCCGAAACATGTCAAACATACGAAACATCCGAAACATGTCAAAAACCCGAAACATGTCAAACATACAAAACATTCGAAACATGTTAAACATCCGAAACATGTCAATATACGAAACATCCGAAACATGTCAAACACCCGTAATATGTCAAACATACGAAACATCCAAAACATGTCAAACATCCGAAACATGTTAAACAGCCTAAACATGTCAAACATATGAGACATCCGAAACATGTCAAACACCTGAAACATGTCAAACATACGAAACATCCGAAACATGTCAAACACTCTAAACATGTCAAAAATACGAAACATGTCAAACATACGAAACATCCGAAACATGTCAAACACCCGAAACATGTTAAACATACAAAACATCCGAAACATGTCAAACACCCGAAACATGTCAAACATACGAAACATCCGAAACATGTCAAACATACGAAACATCCGAAACATGTCAAACACTCTAAACATGTCAAACATACGAAACATCCAAAACATGTCAAACATACGAAACATCTGAAACATGTCAAACACCCGAAACATGTCAAACATACGAAACATCCGAAACTAGTGAAACACCCAAAACATGTCAAACACCCAAAACATGTCAAACATACAAAACATGACAAACATACGAAACATCCGAAACATGTCAAACACCCCAAACATGTCAAACATACGAAACATCTGAACCATGTCAAACATTCGAAACATGTCAAACATACGAAACATCCGAAACATGTCAAACATACGAAACATACAAAACATGTCAAACACCTGAAACATGTCATACATACGAAACATCCGAAACATGTGAAACACCCAAAACAGGTCAAACATACGAAACATTCAAAACATGTGAAACACCCGAAACATGTCTAATATACGAAACATTCGAAACATGTCAAACACCCTAATCATGTCAAACATACGAAACATCCGAAACATGTCAAACACTCTAAACATGTCAAACATACGAAACATCCAAAACATGTCAAACATACGAAACATCTGAAACATGTCAAACACCCGAAACATGTCAAACATACGAAACATCCAAAACTAGTGAAACACCCAAAACATGTCAAACACCCAAAACATAACAAACACCCGAAACATGTCAAACATACGAAACATCCGAAAAATGTCAAACACCCTAAACATGTCAAACATACGAAACATCCGAAACATGTCAAACACCCAAAACATGTCAAACATCCGAAACATCCGAAACATGTCAAACATACGAAACATCCGAAACATGTCAAACACCCGAAACATGTCAAACATACGAAACATCCGAAACATGTCAAACATACGAAACATCCGAAACATGTCAAAAACCCGAAAAATGTCAAACATACGAAACATCCGAAACATAACAAACACCCGAAACATGTCAAACATACGAAACATCCGAAAAATGTCAATTTTCCAAAACATGTCAAACATACGAAACATTTGAAACATAACAAACACCAGAAACATTTCAAACATACGAAACATCTGAAAAATGTCAAGCACCCGAAACATATCAAGCATACAAAATATTCGAAACATGTTAAACATCCGAAACATGTCAATATACGAAACATCCGAAACATGTCAAACATCCGAAACATGTTAAACAGCCTAAACATGTCAAACATATGAGACATCCGAAACATGTCAAACACCTGTAACATGTTAAACATACGAAACATCCGAAACATAACAAACACCCGAAACATGTCAAACATACGAAACATCCGAAAAATGTCAATTTTCCAAAACATGTCAAACATACGAAACATTTGAAACATAACAAACACCAGAAACATTTCAAACATACGAAACATCTGAAAAATGTCAAGCACCCGAAACATATCAAGCATACAAAATATTCGAAACATGTTAAACATCCGAAACATGTCAAACATAAGAAACATACGAAACATGTCAAACATCCGAAACATGTTAAACAGCCTAAACATGTCAAACATATGAGACATCCGAAACATGTCAAACACCTGTAACATGTTAAACATACGAAACATCCGAAACATGTCAAACACCAAAAACATGTCAGACATTCGAAACATGTTTCGGATGTTTCGTATGTTTGACATGTCTAGAGTGTTTGACATGTTTCGGGTGTTTGACATATTTTGGGTGTTTAACTTGTTTCGGATGCTTTGTATGTTTGACATGTTTCGAATGTTTGACATGTTTAGGTTGTTTGACATGTTTCGGATGTTTGGTATGTTTGACATACTTCGGGTGTTTCGTATGTTTGACATGTTTCGGGTGTCTGACATTTTTCGGATGTTTCGTATGTTTGACATTTTTCGGGTTTTTGACATGTTTCGGATGTTTCGTATGTTTGACATGTTTCGGCTGTTTCGTATGTTTGACATGTTTCGGGTGTTTCACATGTTTTGAATGTTTCGTATGTTTGACCTGTTTTGGGTGTTTCACATGTTTCGGATGTTTCGTATGTATGACATGTTTCAGGTGTTTGACATGTTTTGTATGTTTCGTATGTTTGACATGTTTCGGATGTTTCGTATGTTTGACATGTTTCGAATGATTGACATGTTTCAGATGTTTCGTATGTTTGACATGTTTGGGGTCTTTGACATGTTTCGGATGTTTCGTATGTTTGTCATGTTTTGTATGTTTGACATGTTTTGGGTGTTTGACATGTTTTGGGTGTTTCACTAGTTTCGGATGTTTCGTATATTTGACATGTTTCGGGTGTTTGACATGTTTCAGATGTTTCGTATGTTTGACATGTTTTGGATGTTTCGTATGTTTGACATGTTTAGAGTGTTTGACATGTTTCGGATGTTTCGTATGTTTGACATGTTTCGGATGTTTCGTATGTTTGACATGTTTCGGGTGTTTGACATGTTTCGGATGTTTTGTATGTTTAACATGTTTCGGGTGTTTGACATGTTTCAGATGTTTCGTATGTTTGACATGTTTCGTATGTTTGACATGTTTAGAGTGTTTGACATGTTTCGGATGTTTCGTATGTTTGACATGTTTCAGGTGTTTGACATGTTTCGGATGTCTCATATGTTTGACATGTTTAGGCTGTTTAACATGTTTCGGATGTTTGACATGTTTTGGATGTTTCGTATGTTTGACATATTACAGGTGTTTGACTTGTTTCGGATGTTTCGTATGTTTGACATGTTTTGGATGTTTCGTATGTTTGACATGTTTAGAGTGTTTGACATGTTTCGGATGTTTCGTATGTTTGACATGTTTCGGATGTTTCGTATGTTTGACATGTTTCGGGTGTTTGACATGTTTCGGATGTTTTGTATGTTTAACATGTTTCGGGTGTTTGACATTTTTCAGATGTTTCGTATGTTTGACATGTTTCGTATGTTTGACATGTTTCGGATGTTTCGTATGTTTGACATGTTTCAGGTGTTTGACATGTTTCGGATGTCTCATATGTTTGACATGTTTAGGCTGTTTAACATGTTTCGGATGTTTGACATGTTTTGGATGTTTCGTATGTTTGACATATTACGGGTGTTTGACATGTTTCGGATGTTTCGTATATTGACATGTTTCAGATGTTTAACATGTTTCGAATGTTTTGTATGTTTGACATGTTTCGGGTTTTTGACATGTTTCGGATGTTTCGTATGTTTGACATGTTTCGGATGTTTCGTATGTTTGACATGTTTCGGGTGTTTGACATGTTTCGGATGTTTCGTATGTTTGACATGTTTCGGATGTTTCGGATGTTTGACATGTTTGGGGTATTTGACATGTTTCGAATGTTTCGTATGTTTGACATGTTTCGGGTGTTTGACATGTTTAGAATGTTTCGTATGTTAGACATGTTTCGGGTGTTTCACATGTTTTGAATGTTTCGTATGTTTGACATGTTTTGGGTGTTTCACATGTTTCGTATGTATGACATGTTTCAGGTGTTTGACATGTTTTGTATGTTTCGTATGTTTGACATGTTTCGGATGTTTCGTATGTTTGACATGTTTCGGATTTTTGACATGTTTCAGATGTTTCGTATGTTTGACATGTTTCGGGTGTTTGACATGTTTTGGATGTTTCGTTTGTTTGACATGTTTCGTATGTTTGACATGTTTCGGGTGTTTGACATGTTTTGGGTGTTTCACTAGTTTCGGATGTTTCGTATGTTTGACGTGTTTCGGGTGTTTGACATGTTTCAGATGTTTCGTATGTTTGACATGTTTCGGATGTTTCGTATGTTTGACATGTCTAGAGTGTTTGACATGTTTCGGATGTTTCGTATGATTAACATGTTACAGGTGTTTGACATGTTTCGGATGTCTCATATGTTTGACATGCTTAGGCTGTTTAACATGTTTCGGATGTTTGACATGTTTCGGATGTTTCGTATGTTTGACATATTTTGGGTGTTTGACATGTTTCGGATGTTTCGTATATTGACATGTTTCGGATGTTTTGTATGCTTGATATGTTTCGGGTGCTTGACATTTTTCAGATGTTTCGTATGTTTGACATGTTTCTGGTGTTTGTTCTGTTTCAAATGTTTCGTATGTTTGACATGTTTTGGAAAATTGACATTTTTCGGATGTTTCGTATGTTTGACATGTTTCGGGTGTTTGTTATGTTTCGGATGTTTCGTATGTTAGACATTTTACGGGTTTTTGACATGTATCGGATGTTTCGTATGTTTGACATGTTTCGGATGTTTCGTATGTTTGACATGTTTCGGGTGTTTGACATGTTTCGGATGTTTCGTATGTTTGACATGTTTCGGATGTTTCGGATGTTTGACATGTTTTGGGTGTTTGACATGTTTCGGATGTTTCGTATGTTTGACATGTTTAGGGTGTTTGACATGTTTCGAATGTTTCGGGTGTTAGACATGTTTCGGGTGTTTCACATGTTTTGAATGTTTCGTATGTTTGACCAGTTTTGGGTGTTTCACATGTTTCGGATGTTTCGTATGTATGACATGTTTCAGGTGTTTGACATGTTTTGTATGTTTCGTATTTTTGACATGTTTTGGATGTTTCGTATGTTTGACATGTTTCGAATGTTTGACATGTTTCAGATGTTTCGTATGTTTGACATGTTTTGGGTGTTTGACATGTTTTGGGTGTTTCACTAGTTTCGGATGTTTCGTATGTTTGACATGTTTCGGGTGTTTGACATGTTTCAGATGTTTCGTATGTTTGACATGTTTCGGGTGTTTGACATGTCTGAATGGATACAATTCTATTGTGCGTAACAGTGAGACAAAATGACAAGTTTTCTATTTATATAAACTAAATATTAAACTTAAAATTGGTAGATTTTTTTAATGTACTATATTCAAAAAAAACTATAAATTGTCCCAAAAAATGAATAAAATTTGTTGTTTGTTTGTAAAATTGTTATAATAATGACTTTTAAAATCAATTTATTACATTTATGCAAATTTAAGTTTCTACTGAAAAATTAAATTTATTTAAAAAAAAAATGCTAATTTTTCTTATTTAAGCAACTATAGAGTTCTCTATGTCTTTGTACTACAAAAATAAAAAACGGTAGGGTCATTCTTAGCAGGATGAATAACTCTTGAAAAAGATGTCATCTATTTTTAATCTATATAAATAATACTAGATTTAGAACTCTGAAGGTCAAATATGCCGTCAGCATTAAAAATGCATTTTTATTTTACTAATAATGTTTTAAAACATATACAATTGAATACTTTATATAAAATTCAACATTTTTAGGCAGCATTTTTAAAAATTAGATTGATCTTTCAGTAAGAAAATTTGATTAAAGTGTTTTTCATAAATAACGTATATTTTCTATTGTTACTTGTGCCGCGTGGCAGTTGTGTAGAACATTGGCTTTTCATGGCAAAGGTAGTGAGTTCAAGTCCCCGACGATGTATAATTTTTTTTTTGTTTTTTTTTTCTTCATTTTTTAAACAAATAAATAACTGTATTAGGATATTCTAAAACTTGCAATTTTGTCCGAAAATATATTTAGTGCTTATCTCTTTACAAACAAAATTTTTTCATTCCTTTGATTTAGCAGTTATCTCATCACAGATCAAAAGAGAGGCCTTATAGTCTATTAACTCTGATCATCTCGCTTATCATGTTTTTTTTATTTATAATTCTTTTGCTGCTGTCAATTTGTGAAAGCAACAGCCAGAAATTGATACTAAAGTCAAATTACATACATGTTGAAAGTTTTTACCAAAGTCAAATATTCTCAGCAGGACATCATTTTTTTAACTACAGAAAATATAGATAAATGTATCTAGAAAAAATTTGAACAACAAGTGGAATGCCACCGATATATATTACAATACTTTTGATATGTTTGTGGATTACAGTTGCAGCAAGCGTTCTTAGGATAGAACAAGGCTAATTTCATAACATTATAAACTCTCCCTTTCTTAACAATTTTTGATTGTCTACCTTGATACCGGGGACACTATTTCCTTATCGCCAAGTAACTATCATGTTTGCTAGAGTCGGAGGGATACGATACTATTATTTTACGTATACTTATGGCAATTATCCGAAACATCCGAAACATGTCAAATATCCGAAACATCCGAAACATGTCAAACACCTGAAACATGTCAAACATACGAAACATCCGAAACATGTCAAACACTCTAAACATGTCAAACATACGAAACATCCAAAACATGTCAAACATACGAAACATCTGAAACATGTCAAACACCCGAAACATGTCAAACATACGAAACATCCGAAACATGTCAAACATACGAAACATCTGAAACATGTCAAATACACGAAACATGTCAAACATACGAAACATCCGAAACTAGTGAAACACCCAAAACATGTCAAACACCCAAAACATGTCAAACATACAAAACATGTCAAACATACGAAACATCCGAAACATGTCAAACACCCCAAACATGTCAAACATACGAAACATCTGAAACATGTCAAACATTAGAAACATGTCAAACATACGAAACATCCGAAACATGTCAAACATACGAAACTTACAAAACATGTCAAACACCTGAAACATGTCATACATACGAAACATCCGAAACATGTGAAACACCCAAAACAGGTCAAACATACGAAACATTCAAAACATGTAAAACACCCGAAACATATCTAATATACGAAACATTCGAAACATGTCAAACACCATACACATGTCAAACATACGAAACATCCGAAACATGTCAAACACCCAAAACATGTCAAACATCCGAAACATCCGAAACATGTCAAACATACGAAACATCCGAAACATGTCAAACACCCGAAACATGTCAAACATACGAAACATCCGAAACATGTCAAACATACGAAACATCCGAAACATGTCAAAAACCCGAAAAATGTCAAACATACGAAACATCCGAAACATAACAAACACCCG
Organism: Biomphalaria sudanica; assembly: GCA_036873155.1. NCBI lineage: Eukaryota > Metazoa > Mollusca > Gastropoda > Planorbidae > Biomphalaria > Biomphalaria sudanica. The sequence goes on along the minus strand of JAZGLO010006587.1, from coordinate 48,346 downwards.
AAACATGTCAAACATATGAAACATCCGAAAAATGTCAATTTTCCAAAACATGTCAAACATACGAAACATTTGAAACATAACAAACACCAGAAACATGTCAAACATACGAAACATCTGAAAAATGTCCAGCACCCGAAACATATCAAGCATACAAAATATTCGAAACATGTTAAACATCCGAAACATGTCAATATACGAAACATCCGAAACATGTCAAACACCCAAAATATGTCAAACATACGAAACATCCGAAACATGTCAAACATCCGAAACATGTTAAACAGCCTAAACATGTCAAACATATGAGACATCCGAAACATGTCAAACACCTGTAACATGTTAAACATACGAAACATCCGAAACATGTCAAACACTCTAGACATGTCAAACATACGAAACATCCGAAACATGTCAAACATACGAAACATCTGAAACATGTCAAACACCCGAAACACGTCAAACATACGAAACATCCGAAACTAGTGAAACACCCAAAACATGTCAAACACCCGAAACATGTCAAACATACGAAACATTCAAAACATGTAAAACACCCGAAACATATCTAATATACGAAACATTCGAAACATGTCAAACATACGAAACATCCGAAACATGTCAAACACCCAAAACATGTCAAACATCCGAAACATCCGAAACATGTCAAACATACGAAACATCCGAAACATGTCAAACACCCGAAACATGTCAAACATACGAAACATCCGAAACATGTCAAACATACGAAACATCCGAAACATGTCAAAAACCCGAAAAATGTCAAACATACGAAACATCCGAAACATAACAAACACCCGAAACATGTCAAACATACGAAACATCCGAAAAAATGTCAATTTTCCAAAACATGTCAAACATACGAAACATTTGAAACATAACAAACACCAGAAACATGTCAAACATACGAAACATCTGAAAAATGTCAAGCACCCGAAACATATAAAGCATACAAATATTCGAAACATGTTAAACATCCGAAACATGTCAATATACGAAACATCCGAAACATGTCAAACACCCAAAATATGTCAAACATACGAAACATCCGAAACATGTCAAACATCCGAAACATGTTAAACAGCCTAAACATGTCAAACATATGAGACATCCGAAACATGTCAAACACCTGTAACATGTTAAACATACGAAACATCCGAAACATGTCAAACACTCTAGACATGTCAAACATACGAAACATCCGAAACATGTCAAACATATGAAACATCTGAAACATGTCAAACACCCGAAACACGTCAAACATACGAAACATCCGAAACTAGTGAAACACCCAAAACATGTCAAACACCCGAAACATGTCAAACATACGAAACATGTCAAACAAACAAAACATCCGAAACATGTCAAACACCCGAAACATGTCAAACATACGAAACATCTGAAACATGTCAAAAACCCGAAACATGTCAAACATACAAAACATCCGAAACATGTCAAACATACGAAACATACAAAACATGTCAAACACCTGAAACATGTCATACATACGAAACATCCGAAACATGTGAAACACCCAAAACATGTCAAACATACGAAACATTCAAAACATGTGAAACACCCGAAACATGTCTAACATACGAAACATTCTAAACATGTCAAACACCCGAAACATGTCAAACATACGAAACATTCGAAACATGTCAAATACCCCAAACATGTCAAACATCCGAAACATCCGAAACATGTCAAACACCCGAAACATGTCAAACATACGAAACATCCAAAACATGTCAAACATACGAAACATCCGAAACATGTCAAACACCTGAAACATGTCATACATACGAAACATCCGAAACATGTGAAACACCCAAAACATGTCAAACATACAAAACATTCAAAACATGTGAAACACCCGAAACATGTCTAACATACGAAACATTCTAAACATGTCAAACACCCGAAACATGTCAAACATACGAAACATTCGAAACATGTCAAATACCCCGAACATGTCAAACATCCGAAACATCCGAAACATGTCAAACATACGAAACATCCGAAACATGTCAAACACCCGAAACATGTCAAACATACGAAACATCCGAAACATGTCAAACATACGAAACATCCGAAACATGTCAAAAACCCGAAACATGTCAAACATACGAAACATCCGAAACATGTCAAACATACGAAACATACAAAACATTTCAAACACCTGAAACATGTCATACATACGAAACATCCGAAACATGTGAAACACCCAAAACATGTCAAACATACGAAACATTCAAAACATGTGAAACACCCGAAACATGTCTAACATACGCCGAAACATGTCTAACATACGAAACATTCTAAACATGTCAAACACCCGAAACATGTCAAACATACGAAACATTCGAAACATGTCAAATACCCCAAACATGTCAAACATCCGAAACATCCGAAACATGTCAAACATACGAAACATCCGAAACATGTCAAACACCCGAAACATGTCAAACATACGAAACATCCGAAACATGTCAAACATACGAAACATCCGAAACATGTCAAAAACCCGAAACATGTCAAACATACAAAACATTCGAAACATGTTAAACATCCGAAACATGTCAATATACGAAACATCCAAAACATGTCAAACACCCGTAATATGTCAAACATACGAAACATCCAAAACATGTCAAACATCCGAAACATGTTAAACAGCCTAAACATGTCAAACATATGAGACATCCGAAACATGTCAAACAACCGAAACATGTGAAACATACGAAACATCCGAAACTAGTGAAACACCCAAAACATGTCAAACACCCAAAACATGTCAAACATACAAAACATGACAAACATACGAAACATCCGAAACATGTCAAACACCCCAAACATGTCAAACATACGAAACATCTGAAACATGTCAAACATTCGAAACATGTCAAACATACGAAACATCCGAAACATGTCAAACATACGAAACTTACAAAACATGTCAAACACCTGAAACATGTCATACATACGAAACATCCGAAACATGTGAAACACCCAAAACAGGTCAAACATACGAAACATTCAAAACATGTAAAACACCCGAAACATATCTAATATACGAAACATTCGAAACATGTCAAACACCATAAACATGTCAAACATACGAAACATCCGAAACATGTCAAACACCCAAAACATGTCAAACATCCGAAACATCCGAAACATGTCAAACATACGAAACATCCGAAACATGTCAAACACCCGAAACATGTCAAACATACGAAACATCCGAAACATGTCAAACATACGAAACATCCGAAACATGTCAAAAACCCGAAAAATGTCAAACATACGAAACATCCGAAACATAACAAACACCCGAAACATGTCAAACATACGAAACATCCGAAAAATGTCAATTTTCCAAAACATGTCAAACATACGAAACATTTGAAACATAACAAACACCAGAAACATGTCAAACATACGAAACATCTGAAAAATGTCAAGCACCCGAAACATATCAAGCATACAAAATATTCAAAACATGTTAAACATCCGAAACATGTTAATATACGAAACATCCGAAACATGTCAAACACCCAAAATATGTCAAACATACGAAACATCCGAAACATGTCAAACATCCGAAACATGTTAAACAGCCTAAACATGTCAAACATATGAGACATCCGAAACATGTCAAACACCTGTAACATGTTAAACATACGAAACATCCGAAACATGTCAAACACTCTAGACATGTCAAACATACGAAACATCCGAAACCTGTCAAACATACGAAACATCTGAAACATGTCAAACACCCGAAACACGTCAAACATACGAAACATCCGAAACTAGTGAAACACCCAAAACATGTCAAACACCCGAAACATGTCAAACATACGAAACATATCAAACAAACAAAACATCCGAAACATGTCAAACACCCGAAACATGTCAAACATACGAAACATCTGAAACATGTCAAAAACCCGAAACATGTCAAACATACGAAACATCCGAAACATGTCAAACATACGAAACATACAAAACATGTCAAACACCTGAAACATGTCATACATACGAAACATCCGAAACATGTGAAACACCCAAAACATGTCAAACGTACGAAACATTCAAAACATGTGAAACACCCGAAACATGTCTAACATACGAAACATTCTAAACATGTCAAACACCCGAAACATGTCAAACATACGAAACATTCGAAACATGTCAAATACCCCAAACATGTCAAACATCCGAAACATCCGAAACATGTCAAACACCCGAAACATGTCAAACATACGAAACATCCGAAACATGTCAAATACCCCAAACATGTCAAACATCCGAAACATCCGAAACATGTCAAACACCCGAAACATGTCAAACATACGAAACATCCGAAACATGTCTAACACCTGAAACATGTCATACATACGAAACATCCGAAACATGTGAAACACCCAAAACATGTCAAACATACGAAACATTCAAAACATGTGAAACACCCGAAACATGTCTAACATACGAAACATTCTAAACATGTCAAACACCCGAAACATGTCAAACATACGAAACATTCGAAACATGTCAAATACCCCAAACATGTCAAACATCCGAAACATCCGAAACATGTCAAACATACGAAACATCCGAAACATGTCAAACACCCGAAACATGTCAAACATACGAAACATCCGAAACATGTCAAACATACGAAACATCCGAAACATCTCAAAAACCCGAAACATGTCAAACATACGAAACATCCGAAACATGTCAAACATACGAAACATACAAAACATGTCAAACACCTGAAACATGTCATACATACGAAACATCCGAAACATGTGAAACACCCAAAACATGTCAAACATACGAAACATTCAGAACATGTGAAACACCCGAAACATGTCTAACATACGAAACATTCTAAACATGTCAAACACCCGAAACATGTCAAACATACGAAACATTCGAAACATGTCAATCACCCCAAACATGTCAAACATCCGAAACATCCGAAACATGTCAAACATACGAAACATCCGAAACATGTCAAACACCCGAAACATGTCAAACATACGAAACATCCGAAACATGTCAAACATACGAAACATACAAAACATGTCAAACACCTGAAACATGTCATACATACGAAACATCCGAAACATGTGAAACACCCAAAACATGTCAAACATACGAAACATTCAAAACATGTGAAACACCCGAAACATGTCTAACATACGAAACATTCTAAACATGTCAAACACCCGAAACATGTCAAACATACGAAACATTCGAAACATGTCAAATACCCCAAACATGTCAAACATCCGAAACATCCGAAACATGTCAAACACCCGAAACATGTCAAACATACGAAACATCCAAAACATGTCAAACATACGAAACATCCGAAACATGTCAAACACCTGAAACATGTCATACATACGAAACATCCGAAACATGTGAAACACCCAAAACATGTCAAACATACAAAACATTCAAAACATGTGAAACACCCGAAACATGTCTAACATACGAAACATTCTAAACATGTCAAACACCCGAAACATGTCAAACATACGAAACATTCGAAACATGTCAAATACCCCGAACATGTCAAACATCCGAAACATCCGAAACATGTCAAACATACGAAACATCCGAAACATGTCAAACACCCGAAACATGTCAAACATACGAAACATCCGAAACATGTCAAACATACGAAACATCCGAAACATGTCAAAAACCCGAAACATGTCAAACATACGAAACATCCGAAACATGTCAAACATACGAAACATACAAAACATTTCAAACACCTGAAACATGTCATACATACGAAACATCCGAAACATGTGAAACACCCAAAACATGTCAAACATACGAAACATTCAAAACATGTGAAACACCCGAAACATGTCTAACATACGAAACATTCTAAACATGTCAAACACCCGAAACATGTCAAACATACGAAACATTCGAAACATGTCAAATACCCCAAACATGTCAAACATCCGAAACATCCGAAACATGTCAAACATACGAAACATCCGAAACATGTCAAACACCCGAAACATGTCAAACATACGAAACATCCGAAACATGTCAAACATACGAAACATCCGAAACATGTCAAAAACCCGAAACATGTCAAACATACAAAACATTCGAAACATGTTAAACATCCGAAACATGTCAATATACGAAACATCCAAAACATGTCAAACACCCGTAATATGTCAAACATACGAAACATCCAAAACATGTCAAACATCCGAAACATGTTAAACAGCCTAAACATGTCAAACATATGAGACATCCGAAACATGTCAAACAACCGAAACATGTGAAACATACGAAACATCCGAAACTAGTGAAACACCCAAAACATGTCAAACACCCAAAACATGTCAAACATACAAAACATGACAAACATACGAAACATCCGAAACATGTCAAACACCCCAAACATGTCAAACATACGAAACATCTGAAACATGTCAAACATTCGAAACATGTCAAACATACGAAACATCCGAAACATGTCAAACATACGAAACTTACAAAACATGTCAAACACCTGAAACATGTCATACATACGAAACATCCGAAACATGTGAAACACCCAAAACAGGTCAAACATACGAACATTCAAAACATGTAAAACACCCGAAACATATCTAATATACGAAACATTCGAAACATGTCAAACACCATAAACATGTCAAACATACGAAACATCCGAAACATGTCAAACACCCAAAACATGTCAAACATCCGAAACATCCGAAACATGTCAAACATACGAAACATCCGAAACATGTCAAACACCCGAAACATGTCAAACATACGAAACATCCGAAACATGTCAAACATACGAAACATCCGAAACATGTCAAAAACCCGAAAAATGTCAAACATACGAAACATCCGAAACATAACAAACACCCGAAACATGTCAAACATACGAAACATCCGAAAAATGTCAATTTTCCAAAACATGTCAAACATACGAAACATTTGAAACATAACAAACACCAGAAACATGTCAAACATACGAAACATCTGAAAAATGTCAAGCACCCGAAACATATCAAGCATACAAAATATTCAAAACATGTTAAACATCCGAAACATGTTAATATACGAAACATCCGAAACATGTCAAACACCCAAAATATGTCAAACATACGAAAGATCCGAAACATGTCAAACATCCGAAACATGTTAAACAGCCTAAACATGTCAAACATATGAGACATCCGAAACATGTCAAACACCTGTAACATGTTAAACATACGAAACATCCGAAACATGTCAAACACTCTAGACATGTCAAACATACGAAACATCCGAAACCTGTCAAACATACGAAACATCTGAAACATGTCAAACACCCGAAACACGTCAAACATACGAAACATCCGAAACTAGTGAAACACCCAAAACATGTCAAACACCCGAAACATGTCAAACATACGAAACATATCAAACAAACAAAACATCCGAAACATGTCAAACACCCGAAACATGTCAAACATACGAAACATCTGAAACATGTCAAAAACCCGAAACATTTCAAACATACGAAACATCCGAAACATGTCAAACATACGAAACATACAAAACATGTCAAACACCTGAAACATGTCATACATACGAAACATCCGAAACATGTGAAACACCCAAAACATGTCAAACGTACGAAACATTCAAAACATGTGAAACACCCGAAACATGTCTAACATACGAAACATTCTAAACATGTCAAACACCCGAAACATGTCAAACATACGAAACATTCGAAACATGTCAAATACCCCAAACATGTCAAACATCCGAAACATCCGAAACATGTCAAACACCCGAAACATGTCAAACATACGAAACATCCGAAACATGTCAAATACCCCAAACATGTCAAACATCCGAAACATCCGAAACATGTCAAACACCCGAAACATGTCAAACATACGAAACATCCGAAACATGTCTAACACCTGAAACATGTCATACATACGAAACATCCGAAACATGTGAAACACCCAAAACATGTCAAACATACGAAACATTCAAAACATGTGAAACACCCAAAACATGTCTAACATACGAAACATTCTAAACATGTCAAACACCCGAAACATGTCAAACATACGAAACATTCGAAACATGTCAAATACCCCAAACATGTCAAACATCCGAAACATCCGAAACATGTCAAACATACGAAACATCCGAAACATGTCAAACACCCGAAACATGTCAAACATACGAAACATCCGAAACATGTCAAACATACGAAACATCCGAAACATCTCAAAAACCCGAAACATGTCAAACATACGAAACATCCGAAACATGTCAAACATACGAAACATACAAAACATGTCAAACACCTGAAACATGTCATACATACGAAACATCCGAAACATGTGAAACACCCAAAACATGTCAAACATACGAAACATTCAGAACATGTGAAACACCCCGAAACATGTCTAACATACGAAACATTCTAAACATGTCAAACACCCGAAACATGTCAAACATACGAAACATTCATAACATGTCAAATACCCCAAAGATGTCAAACATCCGAAACATCCGAAACATGTCAAACATACGAAACATCCGAAACATGTCAAACACCCGAAACATGTCAAACATACGAAACATCCGAAACATGTCAAACATACGAAACATCCGAAACATGTCAAAAACCCGAAACATGTCAAACATACAAAACATTCGAAACATGTTAAACATCCGAAACATGTCAATATACGAAACATCCAAAACATGTCAAACACCCGTAATATGTCAAACATACGAAACATCCAAAACATGTCAAACATCCGAAACATGTTAAACAGCCTAAACATGTCAAAAATATGAGACATCCGAAACATGTCAAACAACCGAAACATGTCAAACATACGAAACATCCGAAACTAGTGAAACACCCAAAACATGTCAAACACCCAAAACATGTCAAACATACAAAACATGACAAACATACGAAACATCCGAAACATGTCAAACACCCCAAACATGTCAAACATACGAAACATCTGAAACATGTCAAACATTCGAAACATGTCAAACATACGAAACATCCGAAACATGTCAAACATACGAAACATACAAAACATGTCAAACACCTGAAACATGTCATACATACGAAACATCCAAAACATGTGAAACACCCAAAACAGGTCAAACATACGAAACATTCAAAACATGTGAAACACCCGAAACATGTCTAATATACGAAACATTCGAAACATGTCAAACACCCTAAACATGTCAAACATACGAAACATCCGAAACATGTCAAACACCCAAAACATGTCAAACATCCGAAACATCCGAAACATGTCAAACATACGAAACATCCGAAACATGTCAAACACCCGAAACATGTCAAACATACGAAACATCCGAAACATGTCAAACATACGAAACATCCGAAACATGTCAAAAACCCGAAAAATGTCAAACATACGAAACATCCGAAAAATGTCAGACACCCGAAACATGTCAAACATACGAAACACCCGAAGTATGTCAAACATACCAAACATCCGAAACATGTCAAACAACCTAAACATGTCAAACATTCGAAACATGTCAAACATACAAAGCATCCGAAACAAGTTAAACACCCAAAATATGTCAAACACCCGAAACATGTCAAACACCAGAAACATGTCAGACATTCGAAACATGTCAAACATACGAAACATCCCAAAATTGACAAACACCCGAAACATATCAAACATACGAAATATCCGAAACATGTCAAACACTTAAAATATGTCAAACATACAAAACATCCGAAACAAGTCAAACACCTAAAACATGTCAAACACCCGAAACATGTCAAACATACGAAACATGTAAAATATACGAAACATGTTAAACATACGAAACATCCGAAACATGTCAAACACTCGAAACATGTCAAACTTACGAAACATTCAAAACATAACAAACACCCAAAACATGTCAAACATACGAAACATCCGAAAAATGTCAATTTTCCAAAACATGTCAAACATATGAAACATTTGAAACATAACAAACACCCGAAACATGTCAAACATACGAAACATCCGAAAAATGTCAAGCACCCGAAATATATCAAACATACAAAACATTCGAAACATGTTAAACATCCGAAACATGTCAATATACGAAACATCCGAAACATGTCAAACACACGAAATATGTCAAACATACGAAACATCCGAAACATGTCAAACATCCGAAACATGTTAAACAGCCTAAACATGTCAAACATATGAGACATCCGAAACATGTCAAACACCTGAAACATGTCAAACATACGAAACATCCGAAACATGTCAAACACTCCAAACATGTCAAACATACGAAACATCAGAAACATGTCAAACATACGAAACATCTAAAACATGTCAAACACCCGAAAGATGTCAAACATACGAAACATCCGAAACATGTCAAACATACGAAACATCTGAAACATGTCAAACACCCGAAACATGTCAAACATATGAATCATTTTAAACATGTCAAACACCCGAAACATGTCAAACATACAAAACATCTGAATTATGTCAAACACCCGAAACATGTCAAACATACGAAACATCCGAAACATGTCAAACAAACGAAACATCCGAAACATGTCAAACACCCGAAACATGTAAAACATACGAAACATCTGAAACATGTCGAACATACGAAACATACAAACATGTCAAACACCTGAAACATGTCATACATACGAAACATCCAAAACATGTGAAACATTCAAAACATGTCAAACATACGAAACATTCAAATATGTGAAACACCCGAAACATGTCTAACATACGAAACATCCGAAACATGTCAAACATACGAAACATCCGAAACATGTCAAACACCCGAAACATGTCAAACATACGAAACATCCAAAAATTGTTAAACATAAGAAACATCCGAAACATAACAAACACCCGAAACATGTCAAACATACGAAACATTCGAAAAATGTCAATTTTCCAAAACATGTCAAACATACGAAACATTTCAAACATTCGAAACATCCGAAAAATGTCAAGCACCCGAAACATGTCAAACATACAAAATATTCGAAACATGTCAAACATCCGAAACATGTCAATATACGAAACATTCGAAACATACAAAACATGTCAAACACCTGAAACATGTCATACATACGAAACATCCGAAACATGTGAAACACCCAAAACATGTCAAACATACGAAACATTCAAAACATGTGAAACACCCGAAACATGTCTAACATACGAAACATTCTAAACATGTCAAACACCCGAAACATGTCAAACATACGAAACATTCGAAACATGTGAAATACCCCAAACATGTCAAACATCCGAAACATCCGAAACATGTCAAACATACGAAACATCCGAAACATGTCAAACACCCGAAACATGTCAAACATGCAAAACATCCGAAACATGTCAAACATACGAAACATCCGAAACATGTCAAAAACCCGAAACATGTCAAACATACAAAACATTCGAAACATGTTAAACATCCGAAACATGTCAATATACGAAACATCCAAAACATGTCAAACACCCGTAATATGTCAAACATACGAAACATCCAAAACATGTCAAACATCCGAAACATGTTAAACAGCCTAAACATGTCAAACATATGAGACATCCGAAACATGTCAAACAACCGAAACATGTCAAACATACGAAACATCCGAAACTAGTGAAACACCCAAAACATGTCAAACACCCTAAACATGTCAAACATACAAAACATGACAAACATACGAAACATCCGAAACATGTCAAACACCCCAAACATCTCAAACATACGAAACATCTGAAACATGTCAAACATTCGAAACATGTCAAACATACGAAACATCCGAAACATGTCAAACATACGAAACATACAAAACATGTCAAACACCTGAAACATGTCATACATACGAAACATCCGAAACATGTGAAACACCCAAAACAGGTCAAACATACGAAACATTCAAAACATGTAAAACACCCGAAACATGTCTAATATACGAAACATTCGAAACATGTCAAACACCCTAAACATGTCAAACATACGAAACATCCGAAACATGTCAAACACCCAAAACATGTCAAACATCCGAAACATCCGAAACATGTCAAACATACGAAACATCCGAAACATGTCAAACACCCGAAACATGCCAAACATACGAAACATCCGAAACATGTCAAACATACGAAACATCCGAAACATGTCAAAAACCCGAAAAATGTCAAACATACGAAACATCCGAAAAATGTCAGACACCCGAAACATGTCAAACATACGAAACACCCGAAGTATGTCAAACATACCAAACATCCGAAACATGTCAAACAACCTAAACATGTCAAACATACGAAACATGTAAAATATACGAAACATGTTAAACATACGAAACATCCGAAACATGTCAAACACTCGAAACATGTCAAACTTACGAAACATTCAAAACATAACAAACACCCAAAACATGTCAAACATACGAAACATCCGAAAATTGTCAACTTTCCAAAACATGTCAAACATATGAAACATTTGAAACATAACAAACACCCGAAACATGTCAAACATACGAAACATCCGAAAAATGTCAAGCACCCGAAATATATCAAACATACAAAACATTCGAAACATGTTAAATATCCGAAACATGTCAATATACGAAACATCCGAAACATATCAAAGACACGAAATATGTCAAACATACGAAATATCCGAAACATGTCAAACATCCGAAACATGTTAAACAGCCTAAACATGTCAAACATATGAGACATCCGAAACATGTCAAACACCTGAAACATGTCAAACATACGAAACATCCGAAACATGTCAAACACTCCAAACATGTCAAACATACGAAACATCAGAAACATGTCAAACATACGAAACATCTGAAACATGTCAAACACCCGAAAGATGTCAAACATACGAAACATCCGAAACATGTCAAACATACGAAACATCTGAAACATGTCAAACACCCGAAACATGTCAAACATATGAATCATTTGAAACATGTCAAACACCCGAAACATGTCAAACATACAAAACATCTGAATTATGTCAAACACCCGAAACATGTCAAACATACGAAACATCCGAAACATGTCAAACATACGAAACATACAAAACATGTCAAACACCTGAAACATGTCAAACATACAAAACATCCGAAACATGTCAAACGCCCAAAACATATCAAACACCCGAAACATGTCAAACATACAAAACATCCGAAACATGTCAAACATACGAAACATGTCAAACACCTGAAACATGTCAAACATACGAAAAATCCGAAACATGTCAAACACCCAAAACATGTCAAACATGCGAAACATGTCAAACATACGAAACATTCAAAACATGTCAAACATTCGAAACAAGTCAAACATACAAAAACATCCGAAACATGTCAAACACCCAAAACATGTCAATCACCCGAAACATGTCAAACATACGAAACATGTCAAACATACGAAACATCCGAAACTAGTCAAACACCCAAAACATGTCAAACACCCGAAACATGTCAAACATACGAAACATGTCAAACATACGAAACGTCCGAAACATGTCAAACGACCGAAACATGTAAAACATACGAAACATCTGAAACATGTCGAACATACGAAACATACAAACATGTCAAACACCTGAAACATGTCATACATACGAAACATCCAAAACATGTGAAACATTCAAAACATGTCAAACATACGAAACATTCAAATATGTGAAACACCCGAAACATGTCTAACATACGAAACATCCGAAACATGTCAAACATACGAAACATCCGAAACATGTCAAACACCCGAAACATGTCAAACATACGAAACATCCAAAAATTGTTAAACATAAGAAACATCCGAAACATAACAAACACCCGAAACATGTCAAACATACGAAACATTCGAAAAATGTCAATTTTCCAAAACATGTCAAACATACGAAACATTTCAAACATTCGAAACATCCGAAAAATGTCAAGCACCCGAAACATGTCAAACATACAAAATATTCGAAACATGTCAAACATCCGAAACATGTCAATATACGAAACATTCGAAACATGTCAAACACCCGAAATATGTCAAACATACGAAACATCCGAAACATGTCAAACATCCAAAACATGTTAAACAGCCTAAACATGTCAAAAATATTAGACATCAGAAACATTTTAAACACCTGAAACATGTCAAGCACCCGAAACATGTCAAACATACGAAACATCTGAAACATGTCAAACACTCTAAACATGTCAAACATACGAAACATCTGAAACATGTCAAACACCCGAAACATGTCAAACATACGACACATCCGAAACATGTCAAACATACGAAACATCTGAAACATGTCAAACACCCAAAACATGTCAAACATACGAATCATTTGAAACATGTCAAACACCCGAAACATGTCAAACATACAAAACATCTGAATTATGTCAAACACCGGAAACATGTCAAACATACGAAACATCCGAAACACGTGAAATACTTAAAACATGTCCAACATACGAATTATTCAAAACATGTCAAACACCCGAAACATGTCAAACATACGAAACATTCGAAACATGTCAAACACCCGAAACATGTCAAACATACGAAACATCCGAAACTAGTCAAACACCCAAAACATTTCAAATACCCGAAACATGGCAAATAGACGAAAATGTCAAACATTCGAAACATGTCAAACACTCGAAACATGTCAAACATACGAAACATCCGAAACATGTCAAACACCCGAAACATGTCAAACATACGAGACATCTGAAACATGTCAAACACCCGAAATATGTCAAACATACGAAACTTCCGAAACATGTCAAACATACGAAACATGTCAAACACCTGAGACATGTCAAACATACGAAACATCCGAAACATGTCAAACACCCGAAACATGTAAAACATACGAAACATCTGAAACATGTCGAACATACGAAACATACAAACATGTCAAACACCTGAAACATGTCATACATACGAAACATCCAAAACATGTGAAACATTCAAAACATGTCAAACATACGAAACATTCAAATATGTGAAACACCCGAAACATGTCTAACATACGAAACATCCGAAACATGTCAAACATACGAAACATTCGAAACATGTCAAACACCCGAAACATGTCAAACATACGAAACATCCAAAAATTGTTAAACATAAGAAACATCCGAAACATAACAAACACCCGAAACATGTCAAACATACGAATTATTCGAAAAATGTCAATTTTCCAAAACATGTCAAACATACGAAACATTTCAAACATTCGAAACATCCGAAAAATGTCAAGCACCCGAAACATGTCAAACATACAAAATATTCGAAACATGTCAAACATCCGAAACATGTCAAACATGCGAAACATGTCAAACATACGAAACATTCAAAACATGTCAAACACCCGAAACAAGTCAAACATACAAAAACATCCGAAACATGTCAAACACCCAAAACATGTCAATCACCCGAAACATGTCAAACATACGAAACATGTCAAACATACGAAACATCCGAAACTAGTCAAACACCCAAAACATGTCAAACACCCGAAACATGTCAAACATACGAAACATGTCAAACATACGAAACGTCCGAAACATGTCAAACGACCGAAACATGTAAAACATACGAAACATCTGAAACATGTCGAACATACGAAACATACAAACATGTCAAACACCTGAAACATGTCATACATACGAAACATCCAAAACATGTGAAACATTCAAAACATGTCAAACATACGAAACATTCAAATATGTGAAACACCCGAAACATGTCTAACATACGAAACATCCGAAACATGTCAAACATACGAAACATCCGAAACATGTCAAACACCCGAAACATGTCAAACATACGAAACATCCAAAAATTGTTAAACATAAGAAACATCCGAAACATAACAAACACCCGAAACATGTCAAACATACGAAACATTCGAAAAATGTCAATTTTCCAAAACATGTCAAACATACGAAACATTTCAAACATTCGAAACATCCGAAAAATGTCAAGCACCCGAAACATGTCAAACATACAAAATATTCGAAACATGTCAAACATCCGAAACATGTCAATATACGAAACATTCGAAACATGTCAAACACCCGAAATATGTCAAACATACGAAACATCCGAAACATGTCAAACATCCAAAACATGTTAAACAGCCTAAACATGTCAAAAATATTAGACATCAGAAACATTTTAAACACCTGAAACATGTCAAGCACCCGAAACATGTCAAACATACGAAACATCTGAAACATGTCAAACACTCTAAACATGTCAAACATACGAAACATCTGAAACATGTCAAACACCCGAAACATGTCAAACATACGACACATCCGAAACATGTCAAACATACGAAACATCTGAAACATGTCAAACACCCAAAACATGTCAAACATACGAATCATTTGAAACATGTCAAACACCCGAAACATGTCAAACATACAAAACATCTGAATTATGTCAAACACCGGAAACATGTCAAACATACGAAACATCCGAAACACGTGAAATACTTAAAACATGTCCAACATACGAATTATTCAAAACATGTCAAACACCCGAAACATGTCAAACATACGAAACATTCGAAACATGTCAAACACCCGAAACATGTCAAACATACGAAACATCCGAAACTAGTCAAACACCCAAAACATTTCAAATACCCGAAACATGGCAAATAGACGAAAATGTCAAACATTCGAAACATGTCAAACACTCGAAACATGTCAAACATACGAAACATCCGAAACATGTCAAACACCCGAAACATGTCAAACATACGAGACATCTGAAACATGTCAAACACCCGAAATATGTCAAACATACGAAACTTCCGAAACATGTCAAACATACGAAACATGTCAAACACCTGAGACATGTCAAACATACGAAACATCCGAAACATGTCAAACACCCGAAACATGTAAAACATACGAAACATCTGAAACATGTCGAACATACGAAACATACAAACATGTCAAACACCTGAAACATGTCATACATACGAAACATCCAAAACATGTGAAACATTCAAAACATGTCAAACATACGAAACATTCAAATATGTGAAACACCCGAAACATGTCTAACATACGAAACATCCGAAACATGTCAAACATACGAAACATTCGAAACATGTCAAACACCCGAAACATGTCAAACATACGAAACATCCAAAAATTGTTAAACATAAGAAACATCCGAAACATAACAAACACCCGAAACATGTCAAACATACGAATTATTCGAAAAATGTCAATTTTCCAAAACATGTCAAACATACGAAACATTTCAAACATTCGAAACATCCGAAAAATGTCAAGCACCCGAAACATGTCAAACATACAAAATATTCGAAACATGTCAAACATCCGAAACATGTCAATATACGAAACATTCGAAACATACAAAACATGTCAAACACCTGAAACATGTCATACATACGAAACATCCGAAACATGTGAAACACCCAAAACATGTCAAACATACGAAACATTCAAAACATGTGAAACACCCGAAACATGTCTAACATACGAAACATTCTAAACATCTCAAACACCCGAAACATGTCAAACATACGAAACATTCGAAACATGTCAAATACCCCAAACATGTCAAACATCCGAAACATCCGAAACATGTCAAACATACGAAACATCCGAAACATGTCAAACACCCGAAACATGTCAAACATACGAAACATCCGAAACATGTCAAACATACGAAACATCCGAAACATGTCAAAAACCCGAAACATGTCAAACATACAAAACATTCGAAACATGTTAAACATCCGAAACATGTCAATATACGAAACATCCAAAACATGTCAAACACCCGTAATATGTCAAACATACGAAACATCCAAAACATGTCAAACATCCGAAACATGTTAAACAGCCTAAACATGTCAAACTTATGAGACATCCGAAACATGTCAAACACCTGAAACATGTCAAACATACGAAACATCCTAAACATGTCAAACACTCTAAACATGTCAAACATATGAAACATGTCAAACATACGAAACATCTGAAACATGTCAAACACCCGAAACATGTTAAACATACAAAACATCCGAAACATGTTAAACACCCGAAACATGTCAAACATACGAAACATCCGAAACATGTCAAACATACGAAACATCCGAAACATGTCAAACACTCTAAACATGTCAAACATAAGAAACATCCAAAACATGTCAAACATACGAAACATCTGAAACATGTCAAACAACCGAAACATGTCAAACATACGAAACATCCGAAACTAGTGAAACACCCAAAACATGTCAAACACCCAAAACATGTCAAACATACAAAACATGACAAACATACGAAACATCCGAAACATGTCAAACACCCCAAACATGTCAAACATACGAAACATCTGAAACATGTCAAACATTCGAAACATGTCAAACATACGAAACATCCAAAACATGTCAAACATACGAAACATACAAAACATGTCAAACACCTGAAACATGTCATACATACGAAACATCCGAAACATGTGAAACACCCAAAACAGGTCAAACATACGAAACATTCGAAACATGTCAAACACCCTAAACATGTCAAACATACGAAACATCCGAAACATGTCAAACACCCAAAACATGTCAAACATACGAAACATCCGAAACATGTCAAACACCCAAAACATGTCAAACATCCGAAACATCCGAAACATGTCAAACATACGAAACATCCGAAACATGTCAAACACACGAAACATGTCAAACATACGAAACATCCGAAACATGTCAAACATACGAAACATCCGAAACATGTCAAAAACCCGAAAAATGTCAAACATACGAAACATCCGAAAAATGTCAGACACCCGAAACATGTCAAACATACGAAACACCCGAAGTATGTCAAACATACCAAACATCCGAAACATGTCAAACAACCTAAACATGTCAAACATTCGAAACATGTCAAACATACAAAGCATCCGAAACAAGTTAAACACCCAAAATATGTCAAACACCCGAAACATGTCAAACACCAGAAACATGTCAGACATTCGAAACATGTCAAACATACGAAACATCCCAAAATTGACAAACACCCGAAACATATCAAACATACGAAATATCCGAAACATGTCAAACACTTAAAATATGTCAAACATACAAAACATCCGAAACAAGTCAAACACCTAAAACATGTCAAACACCCGAAACATGTCAAACATACGAAACATGTAAAATATACGAAACATGTTAAACATACGAAACATCCGAAACATGTCAAACACTCGAAACATGTCAAACTTACGAAACATTCAAAACATAACAAACACCCAAAACATGTCAAACATACGAAACATCCGAAAAATGTCAATTTTCCAAAACATGTCAAACATATGAAACATTTGAAACATAACCAAAACACCCGAAACATGTCAAACATACGAAACATCCGAAAAATGTCAAGCACCCGAAATATATCAAACATACAAAACATTCGAAACATGTTAAACATCCGAAACATGTCAATATACGAAACATCCGAAACATGTCAAACACACGAAATATGTCAAACATACGAAACATCCGAAACATGTCAAACATCCGAAACATGTTAAACAGCCTAAACATGTCAAACATATGAGACATCCGAAACATGTCAAACACTCCAAACATGTCAAACATACGAAACATCAGAAACATGTCAAACATACGAAACATCTGAAACATGTCAAACACCCGAAACATGTCAAACATACGAATCATTTGAAACATGTCAAACACCCGAAACATGTCAAACATACAAAACATCTGAATTATGTCAAACACCCGAAACATGTCAAACATACGAAACATCCGAAACATGTCAAACATACGAAACATGTCAAACATACGAAACATGTCAAACACCTGAAACATGTCAAACATACGAAACATCCGAAACATGTCAAACACCCAAAACATGTCAAACATGCGAAACATGTCAAACATACGAAACATTCAAAACATGTCAAACACCCGAAACAAGTCAAACATACAAAAACATCCGAAACATGTCAAACACCCAAAACATGTCAATCACCCGAAACATGTCAAACATACGAAACATGTCAAACATACGAAACATCCGAAACTAGTCAAACACCCAAAACATGTCAAACACCCGAAACATGTCAAACATACGAAACATGTCAAACATACGAAACGTCCGAAACATGTCAAACACCCTAAACATGTAAAACATACGAAACATCTGAAACATGTCGAACATACGAAACATACAAAACATGTCAAACACCTGAAACATGTCATACATACGAAACATCCAAAACATGTGAAACATTCAAAACATGTCAAACATACGAAACATTCAAATATGTGAAACACCCGAAACATGTCTAACATACGAAACATCCGAAACATGTCAAACATACGAAACATCCGAAACATGTCAAACACCCGAAACATGTCAAACATACAAAACATCTGAATTATGTCAAACACCGGAAACATGTCAAAAATACGAAACATCCGAAACACGTGAAATACTTAAAACATGTCCAATATACGAATTATTCAAAACATGTCAAACACCCGAAACATGTCAAACAAACGAAACATTCGAAACATGTCAAACACCCGAAACATGTCAAACATACGAAACATCCGAAACTAGTCAAACACCCAAAACATTTCAAATACCCGAAACATGGCAAATAGACGAAAATGTCAAACATTCGAAACATTTCAAACACTCGAAACATGTCAAACATACGAAACATCCGAAACATGTCAAACACCCGAAACATGTCAAACATACGAGACATCTGAAACATGTCAAACACCCGAAATATGTCAAACATACGAAACTTCCGAAACATGTCAAACATACGAAACATGTCAAACACCTGAAACATGTCAAACATACGAAACATCCGAAACATGTCAAACACCCAAAACATGTCAAACATGCGAAACATCCGAAACATGTCAAACACTCTAAACATGTCAAAAATACGAAACATCCGAA
Organism: Biomphalaria sudanica; assembly: GCA_036873155.1. Classification (NCBI taxonomy): domain Eukaryota; kingdom Metazoa; phylum Mollusca; class Gastropoda; family Planorbidae; genus Biomphalaria; species Biomphalaria sudanica. The sequence continues at coordinate 27,207 of JAZGLO010006587.1, read as the reverse complement.
ACATGTCAAACATACGAAACATCTGAAACATGTCAAACACCTGAAACATGTCAAACATACGAAACATCCGAAACATGTCAAACATACGAAACATCTGAAACATGTCAAACACCCGAAACATGTCAAACATACGAAACATGTCAAACATACGAAACATCTGAAACATGTCAAACATTCGAAACATGTCAAACATACGAAACATCCGAAACATGTCAAAAATACGAAACATACAAAACATGTCAAACACCTGAAACATGTCATACATACGAAACATCCGAAACATGTGAAACACCCAAAACTGGTCAAACATACGAAACATTCAAAACATGTGAAACACCCGAAACATGTCTAACATACGAAACATTCGAAACATGTCAAACACCCTAAACATGTCAAACATACGAAACATCCGAAACATGTCAAACACCCAAAACATGTCAAACATCCGAAACATCCGAAACATGTCAAACATACGAAACATCCGAAACATGTCAAACACCCGAAACATGTCAAACATACGAAACATCCGAAACATGTCAAACATACGAAACATCCGAAACATGTCAAAAACCCGAAAAATGTCAAACATACGAAACATCCTAAACATAACAAACACCCGAAACATGTCAAACATACGAAACATCCGAAAAATGTCAATTTTCCAAAACATGTCAAACATACGAAACATTTGAAACATAACAAACACCAGAAACATGTCAAACATACGAAACATCTAAAAAATGTCAAGCACCCGAAACATATCAAGCATACAAAATATTCGAAACATGTTAAACATCCGAAACATGTCAATATACGAAACATCCGAAACATGTCTAACACCCAAAATATGTCAAACATACGAAACATGTTAGACAGCCTAAGCATGTCAAACATATGAGACATCCGAAACATGTCAAACACCTGTAACATGTTAAACATACGAAAATTCCGAAACATGTCAAACACTCTAGACATGTCAAACATACGAAACATCCGAAAAATGTCAAACATACGAAACATCTGAAACATGTCAAACACCCGAAACACGTCAAACATACGAAACATCCGAAACTAGTGAAACACCCAAAACTTGTCAAACACCCGAAACATGTCAAACATACGAAACATGTCAAACAAACGAAACATCCGAAACATGTCAAACACCCGAAACATGTCAAACATACGAAACATCTGAAACATGTCAAAAACCCGAAATATGTCAAACATACGAAACATCCGAAACATGTCAAACATACGAAACATACAAAACATGTCAAACACCTGAAACATGTCATACATACGAAACATCCGAAACATGTGAAACACCCAAAACATGTCAAACATACGAAACATTCAAAACATGTGAAACACCCGAAACATGTCTAACATACGAAACATTCTAAACATGTCAAACACACGAAACATGTCAAACATACGAAACATTCGAAACATGTCAAATACCCCAAACATGTCAAACATCCGAAACATCCGCAACATGTCAAACATACGAAACATCCGAAACATGTCAAACACCCGAAACATGTCAAACATACGAAACATCCGAAACATGTCAAACATACGAAACATCCGAAACATGTCAAAAACCCGAAACATGTCAAACGTACAAAACATTCGAAACATGTTAAACATCCGAAACATGTCAATATACGAAACATCCGAAACATGTCAAACACCCGTAATATGTCAAACATACGAAACATCCAAAACATGTCAAACATCCGAAACATGTTAAACAGCCTAAACATGTCAAACATATGAGACATCCGAAACATGTCAAACACCTGAAACATGTCAAACATACGAAACATCCGAAACATGTCAAACACTCTAAACATGTCAAAAATACGAAACATGTCAAACACCCGAAACATGTTAAACATACAAAACATCCGAAACATGTCAAACACCCGAAACATGTCAAACATACGAAACATCCGAAACATGTCAAACATACGAAACATCAGAAACATGTCAAACACTCTAAACATGTCAAACATACGAAACATCCAAAACATGTCAAACATACGAAACATCTGAAACATGTCAAACACCCGAAACATGTCAAACATACGAATCATTTGAAACATGTCAAACACCCGAAACATGTCAAACATACAAAACATCTGAATTATGTCAAACACCCGAAACATGTCAAACATACGAAACATCCGAAACATGTCAAACATACGAAACATGTCAAACATACGAAACATGTCAAACACCTGAAACATGTCAAACATACGAAACATCCGAAACATGTCAAACACCCAAAACATGTCAAACATGCGAAACATGTCAAACATACGAAACATTCAAAACATGTCAAACACCCGAAACAAGTCAAACATACAAAAACATCCGAAACATGTCAAACACCCAAAACATGTCAATCACCCGAAACATGTCAAACATACGAAACATGTCAAACATACGAAACATCCGAAACTAGTCAAACACCCAAAACATGTCAAACACCCGAAACATGTCAAACATACGAAACATGTCAAACATACGAAACGTCCGAAACATGTCAAACACCCGAAACATGTAAAACATACGAAACATCTGAAACATGTCGAACATACGAAACATACAAAACATGTCAAACACCTGAAACATGTCATACATACGAAACATCCAAAACATGTGAAACATTCAAAACATGTCAAACATACGAAACATTCAAATATGTGAAACACCCGAAACATGTCTAACATACGAAACATCCGAAACATGTCAAACATACGAAACATCCGAAACATGTCAAACACCCGAAACATGTCAAACATACAAAACATCTGAATTATGTCAAACACCGGAAACATGTCAAACATACGAAACATCCGAAACACGTGAAATACTTAAAACATGTCCAACATACGAATTATTCAAAACATGTCAAACACCCGAAACATGTCAAACAAACGAAACATTCGAAACATGTCAAACACCCGAAACATGTCAAACATACGAAACATCCGAAACTAGTCAAACACCCAAAACATTTCAAATACCCGAAACATGGCAAATAGACGAAAATGTCAAACATTCAAAACATGTCAAACACTCGAAACATGTCAAACATACGAAACATCCGAAACATGTCAAACACCCGAAACATGTCAAACATACGAGACATCTGAAACATGTCAAACACCTGAAATATGTCAAACATACGAAACTTCCGAAACATGTCAAACATACGAAACATGTCAAACACCTGAAACATGTCAAACATACGAAACATCCGAAACATGTCAAACACCCAAAACATGTCAAACATGCGAAACATCCGAAACATGTCAAACACTCTAAACATGTCAAAAATACGAAACATCCGAAACATGTCAAACATACGAAACATCTGAAACATGTCAAACACCCGAAACATGTCAAACATACGAAACATCCGAAACATGTCAAACATACGAAACATCTGAAACATGTCAAACACCCGAAACATGTCAAACATACGAAACATCCGAAACTAGTGAAACACCCAAAACATGTCAAACACCCAAAACATGTCAAACATACGAAACATGTCAAACATACGAAACATCTGAAACATGTCAAACATTCGAAACATGTCAAACATACGAAACATCCGAAACATGTCAAAAATACGAAACATACAAAACATGTCAAACACCTGAAACATGTCATACATACGAAACATCCGAAACATGTGAAACACCCAAAACTGGTCAAACATACGAAACATTCAAAACATGTGAAACACCCGAAACATGTCTAACATACGAAACATTCGAAACATGTCAAACACCCTAAACATGTCAAACATACGAAACATCCGAAACATGTCAAACACCCAAAACATGTCAAACATCCGAAACATCCGAAACATGTCAAACATACGAAACATCCGAAACATGTCAAACACCCGAAACATGTCAAACATACGAAACATCCGAAACATGTCAAACATACGAAACATCCGAAACATGTCAAAAACCCGAAAAATGTCAAACATACGAAACATCCTAAACATAACAAACACCCGAAACATGTCAAACATACGAAACATCCGAAAAATGTCAATTTTCCAAAACATGTCAAACATACGAAACATTTGAAACATAACAAACACCAGAAACATGTCAAACATACGAAACATCTAAAAAATGTCAAGCACCCGAAACATATCAAGCATACAAAATATTCGAAACATGTTAAACATCCGAAACATGTCAATATACGAAACATCCGAAACATGTCAAACACCCAAAATATGTCAAACATACGAAACATGTTAGACAGCCTAAGCATGTCAAACATATGAGACATCCGAAACATGTCAAACACCTGTAACATGTTAAACATACGAAAATTCCGAAACATGTCAAACACTCTAGACATGTCAAACATACGAAACATCCGAAAAATGTCAAACATACGAAACATCTGAAACATGTCAAACACCCGAAACACGTCAAACATACGAAACATCCGAAACTAGTGAAACACCCAAAACTTGTCAAACACCCGAAACATGTCAAACATACGAAACATGTCAAACAAACGAAACATCCGAAACATGTCAAACACCCGAAACATGTCAAACATACGAAACATCTGAAACATGTCAAAAACCCGAAATATGTCAAACATACGAAACATCCGAAACATGTCAAACATACGAAACATACAAAACATGTCAAACACCCGAAACATGTCAAACATACGAAACATCCGAAACATGTCAAACATCCGAAACATCCGAAACATGTCAAAAACCCGAAACATGTCAAACGTACAAAACATTCGAAACATGTTAAACATCCGAAACATGTCAATATACGAAACATCCGAAACATGTCAAACACCCGTAATATGTCAAACATACGAAACATCCAAAACATGTCAAACATCCGAAACATGTTAAACAGCCTAAACATGTCAAACATATGAGACATCCGAAACATGTCAAACACCTGAAACATGTCAAACATACGAAACATCCGAAACATGTCAAACACTCTAAACATGTCAAAAATACGAAACATGTCAAACATACGAAACATCCGAAACATGTCAAACACCCGAAACATGTTAAACATACAAAACATCCGAAACATGTCAAACACCCGAAACATGTCAAACATACGAAACATCCGAAACATGTCAAACATACGAAACATCAGAAACATGTCAAACACTCTAAACATGTCAAACATACGAAACATCCAAAACATGTCAAACATACGAAACATCTGAAACAAGTCAAACACCCGAAACATGTCAAACATACGAAACATCCGAAACTAGTGAAACACCCAAAACATGTCAAACACCCAAAACATGTCAAACATACAAAACATGACAAACATACGAAACATCCGAAACATGTCAAACACCCCAAACATGTCAAACATACGAAACATCTGAACCATGTCAAACATTCGAAACATGTCAAACATACGAAACATCCGAAACATGTCAATTATACGAAACATCTGAAACATGTCAAACACCTGAAACATGTCATACATACGAAACATCCGAAACATGTGAAACACCCAAAACAGGTCAAACATACGAAACATTCAAAACATGTGAAACACCCTAATCATGTCAAACATACGAAACATCCGAAACATGTCAAACACCCAAAACATGTCAAACATCCGAAACATCCGAAACATGTCAAACATACGAAACATCCGAAACATGTCAAACACCCGAAACATGTCAAACATACGAAACATCCGAAACATGTCAAACATACGAAACATCCGAAACATGTCAAAAACCCGAAAAATGTCAAACATACGAAACATCCGAAACATAACAAACACCCGAAACATGTCAAACATACGAAACATCCGAAAAATGTCAAACACCCTAAACATGTCAAACATACGAAACATCCGAAACATGTCAAACACCCAAAACATGTCAAACATCCGAAACATCCGAAACATGTCAAACATACGAAACATCCGAAACATGTCAAACACCCGAAACATGTCAAACATACGAAACATCCGAAACATGTCAAACATACGAAACATCCGAAACATGTCAAAAACCCGAAAAATGTCAAACATACGAAACATCCGAAACATAACAAACACCCGAAACATGTCAAACATACGAAACATCCGAAAAATGTCAATTTTCCAAAACATGTCAAACATACGAAACATTTGAAACATAACAAACACCAGAAACATTTCAAACATACGAAACATCTGAAAAATGTCAAGCACCCGAAACATATTAAGCATACAAAATATTCGAAACATGTTAAACATCCGAAACATGTCAATATACGAAACATCCGAAACATGTCAAACACCCAAAATATGTCAAACATACGAAACATCCGAAACATGTCAAACATCCGAAACATGTTAAACAGCCTAAACATGTCAAACATATGAGACATCCGAAACATGTCAAACACCTGTAACATGTCAAACATACAAAGCAACCGAAACAAGTTAAACACCCAAAATATGTCAAACACCCGAAACATGTCAAACACCAGAAACATGTCAGACATTCGAAACATGTTTCGGATGTTTCGTATGTTTGACATGTCTAGAGTGTTTGACATGTTTCGGGTGTTTGACATATTTTGGGTGTTTAACTTGTTTCGGTTGCTTTGTATGTTTGACATGTTTCGAATGTTTGACATGTTTAGGTTGTTTGACATGTTTCGGATGTTTGGTATGTTTGACATACTTCGGGTGTTTCGTATGTTTGACATGTTTCGGGTGTCTGACATTTTTCGGATGTTTCGTATGTTTGACATTTTTCGGGTTTTTGACATGTTTCGGATGTTTCGTATGTTTGACATGTTTCGGATGTTTCGTATGTTTGACATGTTTCGGGTGTTTCACATGTTTTGAATGTTTTGTATGTTTGACCTGTTTTGGGTGTTTCACATGTTTCGGATGTTTCGTATGTATGACATGTTTCAGGTGTTTGACATGTTTTGTATGTTTCGTATGTTTGACATGTTTCGGATGTTTCGTATGTTTGACATGTTTCGAATGTTTGACATGTTTCAGATGTTTCGTATGTTTGACATGTTTGGGGTGTTTGACATGTTTCGGATGTTTCGTATGTTTGTCATGTTTTGTATGTTTGACATGTTTTGGGTGTTTGACATGTTTTGGGTGTTTCACTAGTTTTGGATGTTTCGTATATTTGACATGTTTCGGGTGTTTGACATGTTTCAGATGTTTCGTATGTTTGACATGTTTTGGATGTTTCGTATGTTTGACATGTTTAGAGTGTTTGACATGTTTCGGATGTTTCGTATGTTTGACATGTTTCGGATGTTTCGTATGTTTGACATGTTTCGGGTGTTTGACATGTTTCGGATGTTTTGTATGTTTAACATGTTTCGGGTGTTTGACATGTTTCAGATGTTTCGTATGTTTGACATGTTTCGTATGTTTGACATGTTTAGAGTGTTTGACATGTTTCGGATGTTTCGTATGTTTGACATGTTTCAGGTGTTTGACATGTTTCGGATGTCTCATATGTTTGACATGTTTAGGCTGTTTAACATGTTTCGGATGTTTGACATGTTTTGGATGTTTCGTATGTTTGACATATTACGGGTGTTTGACATGTTTCGGATGTTTCGTATGTTTGACATGTTTTGGATGTTTTGTATGTTTGACATGTTTAGAGTGTTTGACATGTTTCGGATGTTTCGTATGTTTGACATGTTTCGGATGTTTCGTATGTTTGACATGTTTCGGGTGTTTGACATGTTTCGGATGTTTTGTATGTTTAACATGTTTCGGGTGTTTGACATTTTTCAGATGTTTCGTATTGTTATGACCCTATTGGCGGCGCAAAAGGGTTAACTATAGGCTCAGCTGACACACACGATAATCACTCAGGTCAGCGGGGCCATGGACAAGGGACAGTACAACGATTACATGATTACACGCAAATATGACCAATGTTATGGTCATGTGATCGAAAGCCTGCGTGTACGAGTGACACAGTGTGTAGAAGAGCGGCAGTTCAAGACCGGAGAGCGTCGAGACCAGGACAGTTAGTCGCCATGAAATCGGTCCTGGTTGAGTCCTCAGGTGTTGAAGTACAAGTCGAGAAACAGAGACAGTAGAGTTTAAGTTGTTGATGTACAGAGGGACATTTTAGTTGTTGATGTGTTTGACGCCAATTGTCTAGTATTGGCTGTTATCTACTTATTCACTCATTATTAAAGTACCAGATTATTTGGAGCCTTGTTGTCAAGTTCTTGATGTGTTGATGTATGGTGTTGTGTTTAGCAGTGTTTAGAGAGAAGGCCAGAAAAGGAAGAGAATCGTAACACTGGTGTCAGAAGTGGGATATTTCTGGCTAGAATGTGTTCCATCAAACTTCTTATTGAACTTGACATGAAAGAACTTAGACAAGAGCTTCGAGAAAGAGGTCTACAGCTTAACGGAAATAAGGAAACGCTAACAGCACGTCTCAGACAAGCCCTGTTGGAGGAAGATGAGAATCCGGACACTTGCCAATTTGAAATCAAACCTAATATGACGGAGCTCCTGAGAACTTTGCAATACAAAATGAACTCGGTGAACGAGAGCATTAAGGAGATAGAATCAGAAATCAACACCAGACTTTCTTCATTTCACCAGTTGATCAAAGCCATGAATGAGAATGAACAAATAGCTACCACGCCCAACAAGACAGAAGAACAAACAAATACGATAAAAGATCAAACTAGAATCATGATTAACGAGCTGCTGAACACCCAACATTATCAGATTGAGTCGACAGATAAAAGAGCTACACCATTGATGAACAGCGAACAATTGTCCAACCAAGAATGTGGCGATACAGAAAATTACGATAAAGATGCTGGTGATGGTTGTGCTGTCTGTGACTGTGATAGCAAACCAAACGAATGTGGCCCACAAGAAATGAAAAGAGACGGTAGCTGTTTCTATTTCAACGAAAAGCAGAATGAGAGCGCTGAAGAAACAGGAGAAGAGACCTATAGTTTGACCAAAGCTTTAGCTACAGATATACCTGATATGAGTACCTCAACCAGCCAGACAGATCAAGACAACGTTGGGTCTGCGTCCAAGCCTGTTGCTGTGGGCCTTAAAGACTTCTGTCAATCTGCCAGTGCTGATGAGAGGAACTCAAATCTTAATGGCTGCACCCAGATGTTTGGCAAGAACTTTGTGTGTCGAGCTTTGCAGGGAGAACGCCAACTAAAAGAAACCCATCGGCAAGGTCTGCACCCAACTGACGTTTGTCCTGCTGACGAGACCATAGTGAGAAGCCCTGGTGATGGTCAAGTAAGTGAACTGGAGCCTGATGCTGAAGATGAGGGTCATTCGCAAGTGGAGTGCTGCCAACTTGCTCCACTAGTTTGCCCTCCGGACAAGCCTGAAGATGATGTGTGCCACATTTTCCCCTCCTGTGGACCTGATACCCATTCCCAAAACCCGTCTCTTGAAAGTCCTATGAAACAACCTGATAGGCCAACGATCTTGGTGACCCCAGTCCTGACATTCTATCCCTCCCCGTGTGTTAAGTGGCTGCCCTCAGTAGTGAGCGACCGAAGAAGGCGACGTTTGCTAAGTCCAAAGTGCATGGCGATGCAACCACGACGTCAGTGCAGCCAGGTGAAGGTCAACTGGAGGAGAAGGAGAAAGAGACATACGCAGACTACAGCACGGATGGCTCCATCGAGATGGCAATTTCAGCCCATTGTCGCCCCCACCGATCGACCCCCACCTGCGTCGATAAACCTCCAACGCCCATGTCGTGAGGTAGATTTTGTCCGGGACGGACAAATCTGAGAAGGGGGCAGTGTTATGACCCTATTGGCGGCGCAAAAGGGTTAACTATAGGCTCAGCTGACACACACGATAATCACTCAGGTCAGCGGGGCCATGGACAAAGGACAGTACAACGATTACATGATTACACGCAAATATGACCAATGTTATGGTCATGTGATCGAAAGCCTGCGTGTACGAGTGACACAGTGTGTAGAAGAGCGGCAGTTCAAGACCGGAGAGCGTCGAGACCAGGACAGTTAGTCGCCATGAAATCGGTCCTGGTTAAGTCCTCAGGTGTTGAAGTACAAGTCGAGAAACAGAGACAGTAGAGTTTAAGTTGTTGATGTACAGAGGGACATTTTAGTTGTTGATGTGTTTGACGCCAATTGTCTAGTATTGGCTGTTATCTACTTATTCACTCATTATTAAAGTACCAGATTATTTGGAGCCTTGTTGTCAAGTTCTTGATGTGTTGATGTATAGTGTTGTGTTTAGCAGTGTTTAGAGAGAAGGCCAGAAAAGGAAGAGAATCGTAACAGTATGTTTGACATGTTTCGTATGTTTGACATGTTTAGAGTGTTTGACATGTTTCGGATGTTTCGTATGTTTGACATGTTTCAGGTGTTTGACATGTTTCGGATGTCTCATATGTTTGACATGTTTAGGCTGTTTAACATGTTTCGGATGTTTGACATGTTTTGGATGTTTCGTATGTTTGACATATTACGGGTGTTTGACATGTTTCGGATGTTTCGTATATTGACATGTTTCAGATGTTTAACATGTTTCGAATGTTTTGTATGTTTGACATGTTTCGGGTTTTTGACATGTTTCGGATGTTTCGTATGTTTGACATGTTTCGGATGTTTCGTATGTTTGACATGTTTCGGGTGTTTGACATGTTTCGGATGTTTCGTATGTTTGACATGTTTCGGATGTTTCGGATGTTTGACATGTTTGGGGTATTTGACATGTTTCGAATGTTTCGTATGTTTGACATGTTTCGGGTGTTTGACATGTTTAGAATGTTTCGTATGTTAGACATGTTTCGGGTGTTTCACATGTTTTGAATGTTTCGTATGTTTGACATGTTTTGGGTGTTTCACATGTTTCGGATGTTTCGTATGTATGACATGTTTCAGGTGTTTGACATGTTTTGTATGTTTCGTATGTTTGACATGTTTCGGATGTTTCGTATGTTTGACATGTTTCGGGTTTTTGACATGTTTCAGATGTTTCGTATGTTTGACATGTTTCGGGTGTTTGACATGTTTCGGATGTTTCGTTTGTTTGACATGTTTCGTATGTTTGACATGTTTCGGGTGTTTGACATGTTTTGGGTGTTTCACTAGTTTCGGATGTTTCGTATGTTTGACGTGTTTCGGGTGTTTGACATGTTTCAGATGTTTCGTATGTTTGACATGTTTCGGATGTTTCGTATGTTTGACATGTCTAGAGTGTTTGACATGTTTCGGATGTTTCGTATGTTTAACATGTTACAGGTGTTTGACATGTTTCGGATGTCTCATATGTTTGACATGCTTAGGCTGTTTAACATGTTTCGGATGTTTGACATGTTTCGGATGTTTCGTATGTTTGACATATTTTGGGTGTTTGACATGTTTCGGATGTTTCGTATATTGACATGTTTCGGATGTTTAACATGTTTCGAATATTTTGTATGCTTGATATGTTTCGGGTGCTTGACATTTTTCAGATGTTTCGTATGTTTGACATGTTTCTGGTGTTTGTTATGTTTCAAATGTTTCGTATGTTTGACATGTTTTGGAAAATTGACATTTTTCGGATGTTTCGTATGTTTGACATGTTTCGGGTGTTTGTTATGTTTCGGATGTTTCGTATGTTAGACATTTTTCGGGTTTTTGACATGTATCGGATGTTTCGTATGTTTGACATGTTTCGGATGTTTCGTATGTTTGACATGTTTCGGGTGTTTGACATGTTTCGGATGTTTCGTATGTTTGACATGTTTCGGATGTTTCGGATGTTTGACATGTTTTGGGTGTTTGACATGTTTCGGATGTTTCGTATGTTTGACATGTTTAGGGTGTTTGACATGTTTCGAATGTTTCGGGTGTTAGACATGTTTCGGGTGTTTCACATGTTTTGAATGTTTCGTATGTTTGACCAGTTTTGGGTGTTTCACATGTTTCGGATGTTTCGTATGTATGACATGTTTCAGGTGTTTGACATGTTTTGTATGTTTCGTATTTTTGACATGTTTCGGATGTTTCGTATGTTTGACATGTTTCGAATGTTTGACATGTTTCAGATGTTTCGTATGTTTGACATGTTTCGTATGTTTGACATGTTTTGGGTGTTTGACATGTTTTGGGTGTTTCACTAGTTTAGGATGTTTCGTATGTTTGACATGTTTCGGGTGTTTGACATGTTTCAGATGTTTCGTATGTTTGACATGTTTCGGATGTTTCGTATGTTTTACATGTTTCGGGTGTTTGACATGTTACAGATGTTTCGTATGTTTGACATGTTTCGGATGTTTCGTATTTTTGACATGTTTAGAGTGTTTGACATGTTTCGGATGTTTCGCATGTTTGACATGTTTTGGGTGTTTGACATGTTTCGGATGTTTCGTATGTTTGACATGTTTCAGGTGTTTGACATGTTTCGTATGTTTGACATGTTTCGGATGTTTCGTATGTTTGACATATTTCGGGTGTTTGACATGTTTCAGATGTCTCGTATGTTTGACATGTTTCGGGTGTTTGACATGTTTCGGATGTTTCGTATGTTTGACATGTTTCGAGTGTTTGACATGTTTCGAATGTTTGACATTTTCGTCTATTTGCCATGTTTCGTATGTTTGACATATTTCGGGTGTTTGACATGTTTCGAATGTTTCGTATATTGACATGTTTCGGATGTTTGACATGTTTCGAATATTTTGTATGTTTGACATGTTTCGGGTGCTTGATATTTTTCGGATGTTTCGTATGTTTAAAATGTTTCGTATGTTTGACATGTTTTGGAAAATTGACATTTTTCGAATGTTTCGTATGTTTGACATGTTTCGGGTGTTTGTTATGTTTCGGATGTTTCTTATGTTTAACAATTTTTGGATGTTTTGTATGTTTGACATGTTTCGGGTGTTTGACATGTTTCGGATGTTTCTTATAATTGACATGTTTCGGATGTTTCGTATGTTAGACATGTTTCGGGTGTTTCACATATTTGAATGTTTCGTATGTTTGACATGTTTTGAATGTTTCACATGTTTTGGATGTTTCGTATGTTTGACATGTTTCAGGTGTTTGACATGTTTTGTATGTTTCGTATGTTCGACATGTTTCAGATGTTTCGTATGTTTGACATGTTTCGGGTGTTTGACATGTTTCGGATGTTTCGTATGTTTGACATGTTTCGTATGTTTGACATGTTTCGGGTGTTTGACATGTTTTGGGTGTTTGACTAGTTTCGGATGTTTCGTATGTTTGACATGTTTCGTATGTTTGACATGTTTCGGGTGTTTGACATGTTTCGGGTGTTTGACATGTTTTGAATGTTTCGTATGTTTGACATGTTTCGCATGTTTGACATGTTTTGGGTGTTTGACATGTTTCGGATGTTTCGTATGTTTGACATGTTTCAGGTGTTTGACATGTTTCGTATGTTTGACATGTTTCGGGTGTTTGACATGTTTCAAATGATTCGTATGTTTGACATGTTTTTGGGTGTTTGACATGTTTCAGATATTTCGTATGTTTGACATGTTTCGGATGTTTCGTTTGTTTGACATGTTTAGAGTGTTTGACATGTTTCGGATGTTTCGGATGTTTGACATGTTTCGGGTGTTTGACATGTTTCAGGTGATTGACATGTTTCAGATGTTTCGTATGTTTGAAATATTTCGGGTGTTTGACATGTTTCGGATGTTTCGTATGTTTGACATGTTTCGTATGTTTGACATGTTTCGGGTGTTTGACATGTTTTGGGTGTTTCACTATTTTCGGATGTTTCGTATGTTTGACATGTTTCGTATGTTTGACATGTTTCGGGTGTTTGACATGTTTTGAGTGTTTGACTAGTTTCGGATGTTTCGTATGTTTGACATGTTTCGGGTGTTTGACATAATTCAGATGTTTTGTATGTTTGACAAGTTTCGGGTGTTTGACATGTTTCGGATGTTTCGTATGTTTGACATGTTTCGGGTGTTTGACATGTTTCGAATGATTCGTATGTTTGACATGTTTCGGGTGTTTGACATGTTTCAGATGTTTCGTATAATAAACATGTTTCTGATGTTTCGTATGTTTGACAAGTTTCGGGTGTTTGACATGTTTCGGATGTTTCGTATGTTTGACATGTTTCGGGTGTTTGATATGTTTTGGGCGTTTGACATGTTTCGGATGTTTCGTATGTTTGACATGTTTCAGGTGTTTGACATGTTTTGTATGTTTCGTATGTTTGACATGTTTCGGATGTTTCGTATGTTTGACATGTTTCGGGTGTTTGACATAATTCAGATGTTTTGTATGTTTGACATGTTTCGGGTGTTTGACATGTTTCAAATGATTCGTATGTTTGACATGTTTCGGGTGTTTGACATGTTTCAGATGTTTCGTATGTTTGACATGTTTCGTATGTTTGACATCTTTCGGGTGTTTGACATGTTTCAGATGTTTCGTATGTTTGACATGTTTCGGATGTCTCATATGTTTGACATGTTTAGGCTGTTTAACATGTTTCGGATGTTTGACATGTTTCGGATGTTTCGTATGTTTGACATGTTTCGGGTGTTTGACATGTTTCAGATGTTTCGTATTTTTGACATGTTTCGGATGTTTCGTATGTTTGACATGTTTAGAGTGTTTGACATGTTTCGGATGTTTCGTATGTTTGACATGTTTAGGCTGTTTAACATGTTTTGGATGTTTGACATGTTTCGGATGTTTCGTATGTTTGACATATTTCGGGTGTTTGACATGTTTCGAATGTTTCGTATATTGACATGTTTCGGATGTTTGACATGTTTCGAATGTTTTGTATGTTTGACATGTTTCGGGTGCTTGACATATTTCGGGTGTTTGACATGTTTCGGGTGTTTGACATGTTTCGGATGTTTCGTATGTTTGACATGTTTCGAGTGTTTGACATGTTTCGTATGTTTGACATTTTCGTCTATTTGCCATGTTTCGGGTGTTTGAAATGTTTTGGGTGTTTGACTAGTTTCGGATGTTTCGTATGTTTGACATGTTTCGGGTGTTTGACATGTTTTGAATGTTTCGTATGTTTGACATGTTTCGGGTGTTTGACATGTTTTGAATAATTCGTATGTTGGACATGTTTTGGGTATTTCACGTGTTTCGGATGTTTCGTATGTTTGACATGTTTCCGGTGTTTGACATAATTCAGATGTTTTGTATGTTTGACATGTTTCGGGTTTTTGACATGTTTTAAATGATTCGTATGTTTGACATGTTTTTGGGTGTTTGACATGTTTCGGGTGTTTGACATGTTTGAATGGATACAATTCTATTGTGCGTAACAGTGAGACAAAATGACAAGTTTTCTATTTATATAAACTAAATATTAAACTTAAAATTGGTAGATTTTTTTAATGTACTATATTCAAAAAAAACTATAAATTGTCCCAAAAAATGAATAAAATTTGTTGTTTGTTTGTAAAATTGTTATAATAATGACTTTTAAAATCAATTTATTACATTTATGCAAATTTAAGTTTCTACTGAAAAATTAAATTTATTTTTAAAAAAAATGCTAATTTTTCTTATTTAAGCAACTATAGAGTTCTCTATGTCTTTGTACTACAAAAATAAAAAACGGTAGGGTCATTCTTAGCAGGATGAATAACTCTTGAAAAAGATGTCATCTATTTTTAATCTATATAAATAATACTAGATTTAGAACTCTGAAGGTCAAATATGCCGTCAGCATTAAAAATGCATTTTTATTTTACTAATAATGTTTTAAAACATATACAATTGAATACTTTATATAAAATTCAACATTTTTAGGCAGCATTTTTAAAAATTAGATTGATCTTTCAGTAAGAAAATTTGATTAAAGTGTTTTTCATAAATAACGTATATTTTCTATTGTTACTTGTGCCGCGTGGCAGTTGTGTAGAACATTGGCTTTTCATGGCAAAGGTAGTGAGTTCAAGTCCCCGACGATGTATAATTTTTTTTTTTGTTTTTTTTTTCTTAATTTTTTAAACAAATAAATAAATGTATTAGGATATTCTAAAACTTGCAATTTTGTCCGAAAATATATTTAGTGCTTATCTCTTTACAAACAAAATTTTTTCATTCCTTTGATTTAGCAGTTATCTCATCACAGATCAAAAGAGAGGCCTTATAGTCTATTAACTCTGATCATCTCGCTTATCATGTTTTTTTTATTTATAATTCTTTTGCTGCTGTCAATTGGTGAAAGCAACAGCCAGAAATTGATACTAAAGTCAAATTACATACATGTTGAAAGTTTTTACCAAAGTCAAATATTCTCAGCAGGACATCATTTTTTTAACTACAGAAAATATAGATAAATGTATCTATAAAAAATTTGAACAACAAGTGGAATGCCACCGATATATATTACAATACTTTTGATATGTTTCTGGATTACAGTTGCAGCAAGCGTTCTTAGGATAGAACAAGGCTAATTTCATAACATTATAAACTCTCCCTTTCTTGACAATTTTTGATTGTCTACCTTGATACCGGGGACACTATTTCCTTATCGCCAAGTAACTATCATGTTTGCTAGAGTCGGAGGGATACGATACTATTATTTTACGTATACTTATGGCAATTATCCGAAACATCCGAAACATGTCAAATATCCGAAACATCCGAAACATGTCAAACACCTGAAACATGTCAAACATACGAAACATCCGAAACATGTCAAACACTCTAAACATGTCAAACATACGAAACATCCAAAACATGTCAAACATACGAAACATCTGAAACATGTCAAACACCCGAAACATGTCAAACATACGAAACATCCGAAACATGTCAAACATACGAAACATCTAAAACATGTCAAATACACGAAACATGTCAAACATACGAAACATCCGAAACTAGTGAAACACCCAAAACATGTCAAACACCCAAAACATGTCAAACATACAAAACATGTCAAACATACGAAACATCCGAAACATGTCAAACACCCCAAACATGTCAAACATACGAAACATCTGAAACATGTCAAACATTCGAAACATGTCAAACATACGAAACATCCGAAACATGTCAAACATACGAAACTTACAAAACATGTCAAACACCTGAAACATGTCATACATACGAAACATCCGAAACATGTGAAACACCCAAAACAGGTCAAACATACGAAACATTCAAAACATGTAAAACACCCGAAACATATCTAATATACGAAACATTCGAAACATGTCAAACACCATAAACATGTCAAACATACGAAACATCCGAAACATGTCAAACACCCAAAACATGTCAAACATCCGAAACATCCGAAACATGTCAAACATACGAAACATCCGAAACATGTCAAACACCCGAAACATGTCAAACATACGAAACATCCGAAACATGTCAAACATACGAAACATCCGAAACATGTCAAAAACCCGAAAAATGTCAAACATACGAAACATCCGAAACATAACAAACACCCGAAACATGTCAAACATACGAAACATCCGAAAAATGTCAATTTTCCAAAACATGTCAAACATACGAAACATTTGAAACATAACAAACACCAGAAACATGTCAAACATACGAAACATCTGAAAAATGTCAAGCACCCGAAACATATCAAGCATACAAAATATTCGAAACATGTTAAACATCCGAAACATGTCAATATACGAAACATCCGAAACATGTCAAACACCCAAAATATGTCAAACATACGAAACATCCGAAACATGTCAAACATCCGAAACATGTTAAACAGCCTAAACATGTCAAACATATGAGACATCCGAAACATGTCAAACACCTGTAACATGTTAAACATACGAAACATCCGAAACATGTCAAACACTCTAGACATGTCAAACATACGAAACATCCGAAACATGTCAAACATACAAAACATCTGAAACATGTCAAACACCCGAAACACGTCAAACATACGAAACATCCGAAACTAGTGAAACACCCAAAACATGTCAAACACCTGAAACATGTCAAACATACGAAACATGTCAAACAAACAAAACATCCGAAACATGTCAAACACCCGAAACATGTCAAACATACGAAACATCTGAAACATGTCAAAAACCCGAAACATGTCAAACATACGAAACATCCGAAACATGTCAAACATACGAAACATACAAAACATGTCAAACACCTGAAACATGTCATACATACGAAACATCCGAAACATGTGAAACACCCAAAACATGTCAAACATACGAACCATTCAAAACATGTGAAACACCCGAAACATGTCTAACATACGAAACATTCTAAACATGTCAAATACCCCAAACATGTCAAACATCCGAAACATCCGAAACATGTCAAACATACGAAACATCCGAAACATGTCAAACACCCGAAACATGTCAAACATACGAAACATCCGAAACATGTCAAACATACGAAACATCCGAAACATGTCAAAAACCCGAAACATGTCAAACATACAAAACATTCGAAACATGTTAAACATCCGAAACATGTCAATATACGAAACATCCAAAACATGTCAAACACCCGTAATATGTCAAACATACGAAACATCCAAAACATGTCAAACATCCGAAACATGTTAAACAGCCTAAACATGTCAAACATATGAGACATCTGAAACATGTCAAACAACCGAAACATGTCAAACATACGAAACATCCGAAACTTGTGAAACACCCAAAACATGTCAAACACCCAAAACATGTCAAACATACAAAACATGACAAACATACGAAACATCCGAAACATGTCAAACACCCCAAACATGTCAAACATACGAAACATCTGAAACATGTCAAACATTCGAAACATGTCAAACATACGAAACATCCGAAACATGTCAAACATACGAAACATACAAAACAAGTCAAACACCTGAAACATGTCATACATACGAAACATCCGAAACATGTGAAACACCCAAAACAGGTCAAACATACGAAACATTCAAAACATGTGAAACACCCGAAACATGTCTAATATACGAAACATTCGAAACATGTCAAACACCCTAAACATGTCAAACATACGAAACATCCAAAACATGTCAAACACCCAAAACATGTCAAACATCCGAAACATCCGAAACATGTCAAACATACGAAACATCCGAAACATGTCAAACACCCGAAACATGTCAAACATACGAAACATCCGAAACATGTCAAACATACGAAACATCCGAAACATGTCAAAAACCCGAAAAATGTCAAACATACGAAACATCCGAAAAATGTCAGACACCCGAAACATGTCAAAAACATATGAGACATCCGAAACATGTCAAACACCTGTAACATGTTAAACATACGAAACATCCGAAACATGTCAAACACTCTAGACATGTCAAACATACGAAACATCCGAAAAATGTCAAACATACGAAACATCTGAAACATGTCAAACACCCGAAACACGTCAAACATACGAAACATCCGAAACTAGTGAAACACCCAAAACATGTCAAACATACGAAACATCCCAAAATTGACAAACACCCGAAACATATCAAACATACGATATATCCGAAACATGTCAAACACTTAAAATATGTCAAACATACAAAACATCCGAAACAAGTCAAACACCTAAAACATGTCAAACACCCGAAACATGTCAAACATACGAAACATGTAAAATATACGAAACATGTTAAACATACGAAACATCCGAAACATGTCAAACACTCGAAACATGTCAAACTTACGAAACATTCAAAACATAACAAACACCCAAAACATGTCAAACATACGAAACATCCGAAAAATGTCAATTTTCCAAAACATGTCAAACATATGAAACATTTGAAACATAACAAACACCCGAAACATGTCAAACATACGAAACATCCGAAAAATGTCAAGCACCCGAAATATATCAAACATACAAAACATTCGAAACATGTTAAACATCCGAAACATGTCAATATACGAAACATCCGAAACATGTCAAACACACGAAATATGTCAAACATACGAAACATCCGAAACATGTCAAACATCCGAAACATGTTAAACAGCCTAAACATGTCAAACATATGAGACATCCGAAACATGTCAAACACCTGAAACATGTCAAACATACGAAACATCCGAAACATGTCAAACACTCCAAACATGTCAAACATAGGAAACATCAGAAACATGTCAAACATACGAAACATCTGAAACATTTCAAACACCCGAAAGATGTCAAACATACGAAACATCCGAAACATGTCAAACATACGAAACATCTGAAACATGTCAAACACCCGAAACATGTCAAACATATGAATCATTTGAAACATGTCAAACACCCGAAACATGTCAAACATACAAAACATCTGAATTATGTCAAACACCCGAAACATGTCAAACATACGAAACATCCGAAACATGTCAAACATACGAAACATACAAAACATGTCAAACACCTCAAACATGTCAAACATACGAAACATCCGAAACATGTCAAACGCCCAAAACATATCAAACACCCGAAACATGTAAAACATACGAAACATCCGAAACATGTCAAACATACGAAACATGTCAAACACCTGAAACATGTCAAACATACGAAAAATCCGAAACATGTCAAACACCCAAAACATGTCAAACATGCGAAACATGTCAAACATACGAAACATTCAAAACATGTCAAACACGCGAAACAAGTCAAACATACAAAAACATCCGAAACATGTCAAACACCCAAAACATGTCAATCACCCGAAAAATGTCAAACATACGAAACATGTCAAACATACGAAACATCCGAAACTAGTCAAACACCCAAAACATGTCAAACACCCGAAACATGTCAAACATACGAAACATGTCAAACATACGAAACGTCCGAAACATGTCAAACACCCGAAACATGTAAAACATACGAAACATCTGAAACATGTCGAACATACGAAACATACAAACATGTCAAACACCTGAAACATGTCATACATACGAAACATCCAAAACATGTGAAACATTCAAAACATGTCAAACATACGAAACATTCAAATATGTGAAACACCCGAAACATGTCTAACATACGAAACATCCGAAACATGTCAAACATACGAAACATCCGAAACATGTCAAACACCCGAAACATGTCAAACATACGAAACATCCAAAAATTGTTAAACATAAGAAACATCCGAAACATAACAAACACCCGAAACATGTCAAACATACGAAACATTCGAAAAATGTCAATTTTCCAAAACATGTCAAACATACGAAACATTTCAAACATTCAAAACATCCGAAAAATGTCAAGCACCCGAAACATGTCAAACATACAAAATATTCGAAACATGTCAAACATCCGAAACATGTCAATATACGAAACATTCGAAACATGTCAAACACCCGAAATATGTCAAACATACGAAACATCCGAAACATGTCAAACATCCAAAACATGTTAAACAGCCTAAACATGTCAAAAATATTAGACATCCAAAACATTTTAAACACCTGAAACATGTCAAGCACCCGAAACATGTCAAACATACGAAACATCTGAAACATGTCAAACACTCTAAACATGTCAAACATACGAAACATCCGAAACATGTCAAAAATACGAAACATCTGAAACATGTCAAACACCCGAAACATGTCAAACATACGAAACATCCGAAACATGTCAAACATACGAAACATCTGAAACATGTCAAACACCCAAAACATGTCAAACATACGAATCATTTGAAACATGTCAAACACCCGAAACATGTCAAACATACAAAACATCTGAATAATGTCAAACACCGGAAACATGTCAAACATACGAAACATCCGAAACACGTGAAATACTTAAAACATGTCCAACATACGAATTATTCAAAACATGTCAAACACCCGAAACATGTCAAACATACGAAACATTCGAAACATGTCAAACACCCGAAACATGTCAAACATACGAAACATCCGAAACTAGTCAAACACCCAAAACATTTCAAATACCCGAAACATGGCAAATAGACGAAAATGTCAAACATTCGAAACATGTCAAACACTCGAAACATGTCAAACATACGAAACATCCGAAACATGTCAAACACCCGAAACATGTCAAACATACGAGACATCTGAAACATGTCAAACACCCGAAATATGTCAAACATACGAAACTTCCGAAACATGTCAAACATACGAAACATGTCAAACACCTGAAACATGTCAAACATACGAAACATCCGAAACATGTCAAACACCCAAAACATGTCAAACATGCGAAACATCCGAAACATGTCAAACACTCTAAACATGTCAAAAATACGAAACATCCGAAACATGTCAAACATACGAAACATCTGAAACATGTCAAACACCCGAAACATGTCAAACATACGAAACATCCGAAACATGTCAAACATACGAAACATCTGAAACATGTCAAACACCCGAAACATGTCAAACATACGAAACATCCGAAACTAGTGAAACACCCAAAACATGTCAAACACCCAAAACATGTCAAACATACGAAACATGTCAAACATACGAAACATCTGAAACATGTCAAACATTCGAAACATGTCAAACATACGAAACATCCGAAACATGTCAAAAATACGAAACATACAAAACATGTCAAACACCTGAAACATGTCATACATACGAAAAATCCGAAACATGTGAAACACCCAAAACTGGTCAAACATACGAAACATTCAAAACATGTGAAACACCCGAAACATGTCTAACATACGAAACATTCGAAACATGTCAAACACCCTAAACATGTCAAACATACGAAACATCCGAAACATGTCAAACACCCAAAACATGTCAAACATCCGAAACATCCGAAACATGTCAAACATACGAAACATCCGAAACATGTCAAACACCCGAAACATGTCAAACATACGAAACATCCGAAACATGTCAAACATACGAAACATCCGAAACATGTCAAAAACCCGAAAAATGTCAAACATACGAAACATCCGAAACATAACAAACACCCGAAACATGTCAAACATACGAAACATCCAAAAAAATGTCAATTTTCCAAAACATGTCAAACATACGAAACATTTGAAACATAACAAACACCAGAAACATGTCAAACATACGAAACATCTAAAAAATGTCAAGCACCCGAAAAATATCAAGCATACAAAATATTTGAAACATGTTAAACATCCGAAACATGTCAATATACGAAACATCCGAAACATGTCAAACACCCAAAATATGTCAAACATACGAAACATCCGAAACATGTCAAACATCCGAAACATGTTAGACAGCCTAAGCATGTCAAACATATGAGACATCCGAAACATGTCAAACACCTGTAACATGTTAAACATACGAAACATCCGAAACATGTCAAACACTCTAGACATGTCAAACATACGAAACACCCGAAACACGTCAAACATACGAAACATCCGAAACTAGTGAAACACCCAAAACATGTCAAACACCCGAAACATGTCAAACATACGAAACATGTCAAACAAACGAAACATCCGAAACATGTCAAACACCCAAAACATGTCAAACATGCGAAACATGTCAAACATACGAAACATTCAAAACATGTCAAACACCCGAAACAAGTCAAACATACAAAAACATCCGAAACATGTCAAACACCCAAAACATGTCAATCACCCGAAACATGTCAAACATACGAAACATGTCAAACATACGAAACGTCCGAAACATGTCAAACACCCGAAACATGTAAAACATACGAAACATCTGAAACATGTCGAACATACGAAACATACAAACATGTCAAACACCTGAAACATGTCATACATACGAAACATCCAAAACATGTGAAACATTCAAAACATGTCAAACATACGAAACATTCAAATATGTGAAACACCCGAAACATGTCTAACATACGAAACATCCGAAACATGTCAAACATACGAAACATCCGAAACATGTCAAACACCCGAAACATGTCAAACATACGAAACATCCAAAAATTGTTAAACATAAGAAACATCCGAAACATAACAAACACCCGAAACATGTCAAACATACGAAACATTCGAAAAATGTCAATTTTCCAAAACATGTCAAACATACGAAACATTTCAAACATTCGAAACATCCGAAAAATGTCAAGCACCCGAAACATGTCAAACATACGAAACATCCGAAACATGTCAAACATACGAAACATCTGAAACATGTCAAACACCCAAAACATGTCAAACATACGAATCATTTGAAACATGTCAAACACCCGAAACATGTCAAACATACAAAACATCTGAATTATGTCAAACACCGGAAACATGTCAAACATACGAAACATCCGAAACACGTGAAATACTTAAAACATGTCCAACATACGAATTTTTCAAAACATGTCAAACACCCGAAATATGTCAAACATACGAAACATTCGAAACATGTCAAACACCCGAAACATGTCAAACATACGAAACATCCGAAACTAGTCAAACACCCAAAACATTTCAAATACCCGAAACATGGCAAATAGACGAAAATGTCAAACATTCGAAACATGTCAAACACTCGAAACATGTCAAACATACGAAACATCCGAAACATGTCAAACACCCGAAACATGTCAAACATACGAGACATCTGAAACATGTCAAACACCCGAAATATGTCAAACATACGAAACTTCCGAAACATGTCAAACATACGAAACATGTCAAACACCTGAAACATGTTAAACATACGAAACATCCGAAACATGTCAAACACCCAAAACATGTCAAACATGCGAAACATCCGAAACATGTCAAACACTCTAAACATGTCAAAAATACGAAACATCCGAAACATGTCAAACATACGAAACATCTGAAACATGTCAAACACCCGAAACATGTCAAACATACGAAACATCCGAAACATGTCAAACATACGAAACATCTGCAAAACATTTCAAATACCCGAAACATGGCAAATAGACGAAAATGTCAAACATTCGAAACATGTCAAACACTCGAAACATGTCAAACATACGAAACATCCGAAACATGTCAAACACCCGAAACATGTCAAACATACGAGACATCTGAAACATGTCAAACACCCGAAATATGTCAAACATACGAAACTTCCGAAACATGTCAAACATACGAAACATGTCAAACACCTGAAACATGTCAAACATACGAAACATCCGAAACATGTCAAACACCCAAAACATGTCAAACATGCGAAACATCCGAAACATGTCAAACACTCTAAACATGTCAAAAATACGAAACATCCGAAACATGTCAAACATACGAAACATCTGAAACATGTCAAACACCCGAAACATGTCAAACATACGAAACATCCGAAACATGTCAAACATACGAAACATCTGAAACATGTCAAACACCCGAAACATGTCAAACATACGAAACATCCGAAACTAGTGAAACACCCAAAACATGTCAAACACCCAAAACATGTCAAACATACGAAACATGTCAAACATACGAAACATCTGAAACATGTCAAACATTCGAAACATGTCAAACATACGAAACATCCGAAACATGTCAAAAATACGAAACATACAAAACATGTCAAACACCTGAAACATGTCATACATACGAAACATCCGAAACATGTGAAACACCCAAAACTGGTCAAACATACAAAACATTCAAAACATGTGAAACACCCGAAACATGTCTAACATACGAAACATTCGAAACATGTCAAACACCCTAAACATGTCAAACATACGAAACATCCGAAACATGTCAAACACCCAAAACATGTCAAACATCCGAAACATCCGAAACATGTCAAACATACGAAACATCCGAAACATGTCAAACACCCGAAACATGTCAAACATACGAAACATCCGAAACATGTCAAACATACGAAACATCCGAAACATGTCAAAAACCCGAAAAATGTCAAACATACGAAACATCCGAAACATAACAAACACCCGAAACATGTCAAACATACGAAACATCCGAAAAATGTCAATTTTCCAAAACATGTCAAACATACGAAACATTTGAAACATAACAAACACCAGAAACATGTCAAACATACGAAACATCTAAAAAAATGTCAAGCACCCGAAACATATCAAGCATACAAAATATTCGAAACATGTTAAACATCCGAAACATGTCAATATACGAAACATCCGAAACATGTCAAACACCCAAAATATGTCAAACATACGAAACATCCGAAACATGTCAAACATCCGAAACATGTTAGACAGCCTAAGCATGTCAAACATATGAGACATCCGAAACATGTCAAACAACTGTAACATGTTAAACATACGAAACATCCGAAACATGTCAAACACTCTAGACATGTCAAACATACGAAACATCCGAAAAATGTCAAACATACGAAACATCTGAAACATGTCAAACACCCGAAACACGTCAAACATACGAAACATCCGAAACTAGTGAAACACCCAAAACATGTCAAACACCCGAAATATGTCAAACATACGAAACATGTCAAACAAACGAAACATCCGAAACATGTCAAACACCCGAAACATGTCAAACATACGAAACATCTGAAACATGTCAAAAACCCGAAATATGTCAAACATACGAAACATCCGAAACATGTCAAACATACGAAACATACAAAACATGTCAAACACCTGAAACATGTCATACATACGAAACATCCGAAACATGTGAAACACCCAAAACATGTCAAACATACGAAACATTCAAAACATGTGAAACACCCGAAACATGTCTAACATACGAAACATTCTAAACATGTCAAACACCCGAAACATGTCAAACATACGAAACATTCGAAACATGTCAAATACCCCAAACATGTCAAACATCCGAAACATCCGAAACATGTCAAACATACGAAACATCCGAAACATGTCAAACACCCGAAACATGTCAAACATACGAAACATCCGAAACATGTCAAACATACGAAACATCCGAAACATGTCAAAAACCCGAAACATGTCAAACATACAAAACATTCGAAACATGTTAAACATCCGAAACATGTCAATATACGAAACATCCGAAACATGTCAAACACCCGTAATATGTCAAACATACGAAACATCCAAAACATGTCAAACATCCGAAACATGTTAAACAGCCTAAACATGTCAAACATATGAGACATCCGAAACATGTCAAACACCTGAAACATGTCAAACATACGAAACATCCGAAACATGTCAAACACTCTAAACATGTC